>JAJEKV010000166.1:0-378462 GCA_021234155.1 Isoetes taiwanensis | reverse complement strand
TCCATAAACGTTTGATGGAATCAACAAGGCGAAAGGTGTTCTATCGACTTTAATTCAGAATAATATGCGTCCAGTATGCCTTCCGCGCCCCACAAAAATAACGTGGTTATTATGGTGGTGCATTTCGGCCAGCTTAACATTGTCTCTTGAGATAAATTGCATCCGATTCACTGTGGCACAAAAAGCAAATCCATATACTATGCAGTTAAGATGCAAATTCCTTTATTCTCTGCGAGCCGCCCTTAACAGTAAAATTTATTCGCGCTTGCACTTGGTGCCTCGTGAATCGCCTACTGATTCATATACTCTTTGATTGAACTTACCTTTATGCTTCGCAGAGGGCGAATGGTGGGAAATTCTATTTTAGATGATGGGCACCTACGTGGACAACAAGCTTATACCAAGCTGTATGCTGGGGGCTTTAGTGCTTCCAAGTAAATAGGCGTCACTTCGGCAAGCTGCCAAGCCATTGATGTTGCAGCCCAGTAAGATAGTTTAGAAAGAAAGAAAAAGAAAACAAGGTTTGCTTTAAGGGCAACAAAGTAATTTAATATTTTTGATGAATATCCAAAGAGAATCAAAGTATATGAAACATGATTTGTAACTTTTCACTTGAGAGAACAAGTGCCAATTAAATTATATGGACAAGTGCCGCCATACACCATTCAGATTCCATTGTACTAGTCCAAATTATTTCATGTATAAATTCCATTGATTGTGCAATTGGTGAGTGTTTGACCATTCACGAGAGTTGAATAAGAGTAAGGAGTTTCCATTAGCAGTTGCATTCCTTAAGTTTGTTTTCTTAAAAAAAGAATTGTAGACCAATATCATATGTGATAAAAGAAAAAAAAAGGATGGCATTACCATAAATACTTAGATGCTTTACTCGTTAAAGTCACTTGTTGGGAAGAAAAACTATGAAAAGGACAACCATGTTGTTTTGATTGAAGACAAGGAAAATCATCCAATGCACCAGATATAAAAACTCTAATATTGGAAGAGAAGACAAGTGACTTGAAAGGAAAAGGCAAGTGGAACTTTAATGGTCCAAATAGATCATAAATCACCCAACTTGATAGGAATTGTGAACCTAGAAGCTTCATAATTCGATGCAATGAATAAGTTTTTTGTAATTAAAGCAAGCCAGATCTGATACAATCTTGCATTCAAAACAATTTATTAGGCAATCAAAACGTTGAATGAATAATGTATTCATATGGTCCTTGAACAGGTAAGTAGAAGCACATGATTGGGTAGGGAAGGTATGTGTAGGGACAGACAGTTCACACAACTACAGGAAATCACTCACAAGGGCCACGTGATACTGGAAATAAGTTGTTAACGGGTTAAACAATATGCATCAGAAGTGACCATATTGAGATGACGGAGGAGGAGGATCCTCCACTTGATGTGTATGTCAGGGCATCTGTAAGAACACAAAAGGTTTGTACATTTTGGAAAATGTTTCTTATCGGTAATAATGGTTAAAAAACCACTATGGTCAAAATAATGTTACCAATTAGTCACCAGTGGATGTTAAAATTGATATTCTTTATCTCTAATGATGAGGGTTTACTACTCAATTGAGTTCCACATGGTCTCGGCTTTGAATCATCATGAGGGCGTGCAGTACAAGGTGAATATGGGCAGGGCCATAGAGCAGTATTGGTGTTGAGTGTTGACGGGTTGGTCAAATACTTTAGTGAAAGATCTAAGTGGATGCTCGTAAAGGGAAACTGTGATATTTGATTTGGTATGCATATAGCATAGTCTTCTAATCTGTGTTTTGGTCATGGGTGTTTGATCTAGTGGTAACACACCGTTCATGCAACTATAGGTCTCGAAGTTCGAGGATTCTTTGCATCTTCACCTGAACTATTAGGTGTAAAACCCATAGACGTAATGCAAAGTGGTTGAAGGCGTGACGTGTAAAAAACTATCAATATCTATGGATCTATCTATCTATCTCCACTCTAGAGGGCTATGGGTCCGCGAGGGCGACGTTAAAATACTATCTATCTATCTATCTACCCATCTACCTTTACCAATGTCACATGTCCCGTTGGATTTTGTCGAAAACAATGTAGTGGTGTGTGGACCGTGATTCATTTCCTGGTACCTTTGTCTAATGGCCGTGTATTGTTGAGCAATGTAAAGGTGGGTGTGTGGACCGTGTGAGGGTCGTGGTTGAGGGGTGTGAGGTGTATACATATCTATCTATCTATCTATCTATCTGTGGTCATCCGTGATTCATTTCATCTATCTGTGGCCCCGGTGTGTAGTCACATTCCATTGAGCAAATGTAGTGTGGTGTGTGTCACCTGGTTGGATGTGAGGCTAGTGGTTGAGGGCGTGACGTTAAAATACGATCTATCTATCTATCTATCTATCTATCATCTATCTATCTATCTATCTATCTATCTATCTATCTATCTACTTTGTTGCCGGGGATTCAATGAAGTATGCAAAGCAAATGTAGTGTGGTGTGTGGACCACATGTCCCAATGATTCATTGAGCAATCTAGTATCTATCTATGGATCTATCTATGTCCAATGATTCATTGTGCAATGTAATGTAGTGTGGTGTGTGGTCACATGTCCAATGATTCATTGAGCAAATGTAGTGCATTGTGTGGTGCGTAGTGTGGATGTTTGTCCCAGTGGTGTGGCGTGTGGTCACATGTCCAATGATTCATCGAGCAATGTCTATCTATCTATCTATCATGTCCAATGATTCATTTAGCAATGTAGTGTGGTGTGTGGTGGTGTGTGGTCACATGTCCAGTTGGATGAGTAATGTAATGTAGTGTGGTGTGTGGTCACACGTCCAAATTAGATCGCATCTATGACGTGGCGTCATCGTTATCCGTTAAAATAACTGAACGTCTATCTATCTATCTACTCTTTTTTATAAACAATTTTATAAATTTTATAAATTTATAAACAATTTTATAAATTTTCTGTGCTGTGATTCTTGAGAGAATGAACAATTTTATAAATTTTGGTTTTTGTGTATAAAATTTTGGTTTTTGTTAGGGCAAACAAAGTTAAAGCAAAACAAAAATTCCGAGGGGCCAACCAATGATGGGGAAAGTTTCCCCGTAAAGAGTGGGATGTTTCAAGTTTCCAACAGAAAAGTTGTAACCTCATTGAAGAATAGCCTACATGAAAATCTTAAAAAAAAATTCCATGCAATAACTGAATGGAAAAACCTACTATTCCTGAGATCTCCCAAAAGAGCCAACTGAGATTTAGAGTGGACCCCAAATACTACAAACAGAAATGTTTTTTTTTGTGTTCTATATATCAATTTTGGTGGACGATGGTGGATTACATAAATGTCTGCCGTACACGTGTCGAAACATAAAGCCCCATCCAACAGGTGGATTACGCAGTTTAAAGGCCAGCAGATCTCAACGTAGAACGCACATCTCGAAACGGAAACGGAACCGGGCGTCTTCTTATTAAAGGAGGTCTGGCTATGGTGCCCGGGTCGCCGGAGTAGGAAATCCGCATTGGGCCTCAAATTTCCTTCCCAATCTTACAAACCCACATGGAAAAAATCCTTCCCAGCTGTTATCGCCCCTTTGGCGCAGAATTTTGCTCCTTTTTCTGCATAGAATAGTGTATTCTGGGGCCTGGGGAATCTGGACCATGGCCTCGTCAACGATCGAATTGGTGGCCACAAAATTGGATCCCTTCTTATTTCCGAGGCAGATGAGTGGTGCCATGCATATTTTTTAATATAAGTTCCGGCGGTTCTTCTGTAGATTGTGATCTGTGGCCCTTTTTCGTGGCACAGCCATAGCTATAGCTTCGCATTTTATCCCGTCTAGACTAGACCAGGCTAGCAGACAGCCGCCTGGATTCATGATTGAATAGATCCTTGATGGGTCCCTTTTTTCCTATTGTAGCTTAGCTCAAATCCTGGATATGGAGCTGTAGATCTTCAGGCAGAAGCGTCTTCTTGACTGAGGAGTATATTCATCTAAAATCAAAGAAATGTTGTACTGGGCGAAGGAAAGATTTGAAAATCGAGGGGGATAATGGGCTGGAGTGGTGGAATTGGAGAAGGGTTTTAAAGATTTTCTGGATTTGGGCGCTAAAACGGTGCCGGAGTAAGGATTTGTTAGTTCGAAAATGGGCGTGGTGGAACGGAGCAGGGAGGTTATGGCAGTTATGGCGCTTCACGAAGCTCTGAGAAATGTGTGCATCAATTCCGAGTGGGCATATTCGGTTTTCTGGACAATCAGGCCGAGGCCGTGACTATATAGATCTTTCTTCATTTTCTATTTCTTCCCAAATCTGACCGATCCATGGCGCCGGATTTCGCAGAAGATTAAGAGGTGGAGTAGGCTGCAAGGCTGGAGACGAAGGAAGCTTGTACGTTAAAAAAATCCCACCCCAAAACCCAAAACCCTTCTTCAATCTGCATCCAAGACTTCGATCTAAGCTTTAAAACTCGGTTTCTTTCAAGAATCCCAGTAACCCATTTGTAATCTGCGAAAAATCGGTTTGATTTCTTACTACGAAGTCTGATTTTGATGCATTTTTTTGCAGAATGCTCATGTGGGAAGATGGGTATTGCCATGGACCCAACACTGTCGCCGGAGCGGCAAATGAATCGGGCAATGAGGCGGCTATGGAGGCCATGAATCGGAGCTGCAATATGGAGGAGGGCGAGGACGAAGATCCGGTTAAAAGGGCATTTAGAAAAATGTCGATCCAGCTCTACAACTACGGCGAAGGGTTAGATATCCCATCTTTCTGCTAAAAATCTGATCATTAAGCAACCAGTTTTTGTGCGTGTTTTCCTTTATTTTTCGCCGGATTTGGCTATGGTTTGGGTCGCATTCATAAAAAAAACTCTCAACAAACTAAAAAGAGTCAATGAAATGCAAGAACGCAAAAACCCAGTTCATTTTTCTTGGTTTGACGCCGGACTTGGCTATGGCGATGGCAGATTAATGGGCAAGGTTGCATCCGATAAATGCCACAAGTGGGTGTTCAAGGAATCGACAGAATCAGACATCGGGCCCATGAATTACTGGCAAAGCTCCTTCGATTCCGTGAGTCCCTTCGTACCTTGCACCTCTTAAATCAAAAAATCCAATTTTTAACCGAAGAAGCAGCAGCACAGCGGCTTATAAATCCTTTTGTTTTTTGCGCACAGCATCCGCCAGAATGGACGGAACAGTTTTCCGCAGGCATTCAAGTAAGAATCTGCACCTTTCTTCAGATGCTTAATCTGTTTGAGGATCTGTGCCCCTAACTAACCTGTTTAATCCGTTTAGGGTTTGCGCTTTTTTTCCTTTCTTTTTTCTTTTTTCTTTTTCCTGGGTCCCTCTTTTTTCTGTAGATCTGCTCCTCGCCGGAGTAGATTATACTTTACCTGATGGATTAGGTTTAAGGGGTTTGAATTAACTTGTGGGTTGATCTGGTTTTGGGTTCTGATTTGCAGACAATCGCTGTTATTCAAGCTGGGCACGGCCTTCTTCAGCTCGGATCTTGCAAAATTGTAAGCTGATTTGATGGAATTTTTTTTGGGCTTATTAGATAATGTGATTGATCTGCCAATGCATGAATTGACGTAGCTCTTGGGAAGAATTCCTTGCTTAAAACCGATCTGATTCTGATCTCAGAGATCATAAGAATTGTTGTTTTTTTTTTTCAGGTTGCTGAGGATCTACACTTCGTTTTGCGAATGAGATACACGTTTGAATCGTTAGAGAACCACTCCGGCGGATTTTTGTCTCAGTCCTTTGCGCCAATGCGGAACAGATTCTTCTGCGGGGCGACAAACAACCCATCAATCTGGTCGAATAATGGATCGGCAGCGCAGAACCCACAGTTTTTTAATCAGAGCTCAGATTTTCGCCTCAGATTGGGGATGAGAAACGAGGCCCCTGCAAATCCAGATTTTATGATACACCAGAGGAACGACGAGAGCATGACATCGCTGAGATTATCGCTGCAAAACGGCGCCGGATCTACGGGCCAGGAGGAAAATGAGAACCTGATTTCTTTGGGAATCAAGCGCCCGGCAGTTTCTGCCCTGGCTGGAAGAAGAATGGCGTACAACAAACTAAATCTGAGCAGTTTGGATCATCCCAATTCTAACAGCTTCGGTTTGGAAAATTCTTCGTCGCCCAATTTCGGAAATGGGGTTCTGATGATGCCATCGCCATCGCCAAATGCTTCGCCCAGAATTCTGGGTTCTAGCCCCAGTGTAAAACCCAGGCATTCTAGCAATAATAATTCTCCCCTTCCTTCTCCATGGCCGCCCTCTGAAGCAGGTTCTAATTCCGGTAGCCATCCTGGTACTCCGAGAGAAAATAAGCCCAAGGATTCCCTCCTCCAGCAATCCGCCATCGCCAAAAGCCCTTCTGCTCCCGGTCTTTCTTCCTCCTGGGATAGCCTGAAAAATCCGAATTTGGAACCCCTTGATTGCTCCAACCCTGCTTCTGGCCCTCCCCGATCTTCCAGAGGGGATTCTTACACTGATTTCATGGAAAGCCTTTTCGACCAGTAACAGCGGCAGCGTTTTGTTTTGTTTTTTTTTTCCTTGGATCGGCCAAATTCTGATACATCTTCTATTGGATCGATCCACCGAATCATTCCCCGTTGATTTCTAAGCTTTACTGCTCCAATTCTAATCCGATCTGTCAGCACTGATATAGCGCAGATTCTCAGAGAATTTTCTTTTCAAAATCAGTCACCGCAGCAGCAGACTTTTTGTTTTTCCCTTTCCTTTTTTTTTTCTGGCGATGAAGCCTAACAAATCCTTATCCAAACAGTCAATCTGCCAGTTGCTTATGCTTCAAATTTTAATCCGTTCTCCGTTACCGATTCCAGCGCAGATTTTCATGAAACTTTTTTCTCGAATCGGTCACAGCATGCAGCAGTTTTTTCAGTGTTGGATCGATCAAACTCTGGCCGAATGCTTCCAAATCCGTTATTGGGTCCATGCTTACTGATGGAGATCGAATTGGACAGCGTAAAAAAATGGCGGATTTGCTCTGCGCCAGCCCTGCAAAGTACATGAAGATGGGATGCTCGTATTTGTTTTATCAGTCTCAACTGCAGATTCTTCAAAAAGAATGCGTTTTTAAATTGATCAAGTACGATTTTTGTTGAATTGTTTTTGGGTTGTGCAGCATGTGGCTAGATTGAAATTGATGGCCTCAAAAATAAATAATATTTGGATCAGAAGTGTGCTGCAAAGAGAAAGATGGTTGGTGTTGGTTTGAAGAAGACAGCTGCAGTGAGTGTTGTCTAGACCTTTATATTTTATGGGATCTCTTTTTATTAGTGTCTTTTGGTGGCCTCGTGCATGAGCAGTTGATCCTTTTGCCTAAAAACCTGGCCATCCTTGAAGGAGGTTAGAAATATTCCAGCGATCTTCCGGCTACATTTGCAAAACAAATGCAGGAGAATTATGCCTAGAAGGAGAGGGGGAGAGGGCGTGCTTTTTTCCCAGTTGGGTGGAAAGAGAGAATGAAATGAATGAAATAGAGTGTTATTCAAAATTGAGTATTGAGCTTGGTCATTTATGTCATTTCTCTCCAAAACTAATGGACATGGAGCATCTAGGAATTAGATTCGAATTTAAATAGATAGAAACTTTGCAGGGAGAGAAATGAAATGAAATGACGTCTTTATTATTGTGTCCGTGAGGCCATCACGCTAGAAGACATTATGTTTGTACATTCAACATCATAGACTAGTTCATCTAAGATGTCTTCAGGTAAGAACATATTTGTGGTTGTTTTGGGGGACGTAAGCAGAGTGGCTATCAAACCAATGAGCTCACATGGCGATGCACCAGCCACCACAATCTGACAAAGGGAGAGAGTAGAAGATCATAGCATGGCTTCTATAGTAAAACAGTATCTATCTATAGTTTTGCCCCACATCCTCAGCCAAGTTGCATTCGGATCAGCCACTCCACCATGTTGTCTTTTATTTTGCAACACAAACCTTTTTAGATTCGTTCCAAAAATGCTTTTTGATACTCCACAAAGTCCTTGGAGGTTTGCTCAGGGGCAAGTTGGCATACATCATTGTTAAGGTTCAATCTAGTTGAGTGGAATTAGCTCCTCTAGATGAAGGAGCCGCAATCGCAATTCTGCGACCATATCCCATTGTCGCATTCCCGACCAATTCACATGCCAACCAAGCACCACTAGATTTCATCATCATAGGCCGATGATCAACAAATTACAAAATGAACTTGACTAACTCTATATCCCGTGCCTTGTCTTCTCTTACATCTTGTTGTAGATGCTGCCTCTGGCCTTCAACTTGATGATTACAGAGGCCATAGAAAAGACTATCAAATTTCTTCATGGTTAGTTCTTAATCATTTGGTCAAATAACATGCACAGCGATTGAGAGTCAATTTGTTAGTTTACTTTGATTTAGTTCCATATGGCCCGATGTTTTAAGTCCTAAGGGAATGGGAATGGAACCCATAAAGCAACATTGTTTTGGCGTGCTTGAGTGTTGTGCATTCCTACAGGGTAACATCGGCGTGCTGTACAGGTACAGGCAATAGGAGTGAAAACCATAGAGAAATGTTTTTATGGTTCGAGTGGTTTGCAATCCCGATCTCATATTATGGTTTGAGAATGTTGGTGTCCTGAAGACATATGTTGGAGTGAAACCATATAGACCAATGTTGATGTGGTGCATTGGGGTCGAGATCATAGAGTATATTGGTCGCAGTGCCTCAAGGCATGCTGGAAGGAGAGGCGAGCACAATGGTTCTCTAGATGGGACGTACAAGAGCATAGGTGCATCTAAGTTGAAACTGAAGAGGACCATTATCAGCTGCGGCAATACCTAGATGCTTGCTTCCTCAACAAGCTTTGGGGACAACGCACTATAAGGTCCAGATCAACCCCAAGCTTGCATGTGATCCACAACGCTACCTCCGTGTACATTTGCCATTGAAAAAGCGTAGATTGATAGCTTCCACTGCATCTGCAGTGCACATTGCTTGCGGTTGAGATATGCGAGATGGAGGGATGATAGATGATATACCGTCTGTTCAGGCGCCAGCGGGTGCTATTGAAGATGAAGGCACACTCTACAAAGATTGTCGGCATTGATTACATTCGCCCGACTATGCTCGATTGATCCCCGCCTAACCGGTGCATGCACTGTTGAATACAATGTCAGTGGGCTCGCTAGGATCTTATTTCCTGGACATCATGGATGCCTGCACTCAGTTATGTCCTCAGACAATGCACCGACACACATTATAATGTACCATTGTCATATATCATTGTACGTTTCGCAGAATACCTATTGTTGCAAAGGTTTTTCCCTCAAAAACCCTACGGGGCAAGGATTTTTTAATCCTAGTAGTAATATGCTTGTTGTAATCCTTGTTTGGGTCTCATAGGCCAATTGGTCTCCGTGGACGACATTTAATTCAATTCAGTTTAATTGTATGCATGGCGCTGCGCTTGGTTGCTAGCCTTGCATGCCTCGCCGCTGCCGCCTTTTGCTTTTGTCTCGTTTGTCTCGATGCCTCGCCACCTTTCCCTATACATACGTGTATCCCATCATGCCCTTTGCCTACTTGCTCAGCCTGCCGTCTTGCCTCCCTATATGTCTCCCACATGCATGCCTGCACTGCATAGAGTTATCTTTGGGGCGGGTGAATTGGTGGAACGGAGCGGGGCGAGCTCTAGGTTTGGGGGGGGGGGAGGGAGGGAGGGGGGTCTTGAGGTCATATTGGGACATACATCGACTTGAACACGCAATATACGGGCAACATTGTTGGGGTGTATACCTCATAGAGCAAAGTTGGAGGTCCCATAGAGGAATGTTGGCACGGTGTGCATTCGAATCCTCATGGCATGCAATGTAAGGGGACCATAGAACAATGTTGGTGTGGCCAGTCATATTGAGCAATGTTGGAGGTCTCTTGTAGGTCTTATTGAGCAACATTGGAGGTCTATTAGAGTGATATCAATCTGATGTGCATTTGATTCCTTATAAAGACATGCAATGTAAGGGAAATTGGAGTAGAAATTATTAGAGATCAAATGAGATCATAGAATGTCCCATTTTAAGAAAATGAAAAAGGAATTAAATTGAATTGAATTGGATTTTATCGCCCACAGAGACCAAATGACCTATTAGACCCAAACAAAGAAACAAAGGACAACTAGCCTATTATTTGTCCGTGATAAAAAACCATTGCCCCAAAGGGTTTTCGAGGGAAAAAAACTTAGCAGTAATAGGCTTGCTAAAAAATTATATATTTTTACATGGTTGTGTGATGATCATGGGCATAATATATCCAATATCTTTTGGATATAAGAGGCCAATGCTTCTATCATAGGTGTGTTCATTATTGTAGTGGTTGGTTAGGTGTAACCGATACCTCATAGCGTGTCCGAATAGTTGCAAATGCTAGCAGTGCTGAAGAGTGTGGTCCTATCTTCCATAACTCCTAGCTGGCAGTGTTGACGAATCCTCTGCTCTCACTCTTCCCAAGCCCATCTGCCTATCTCTATTCTAAGTTGGTGTGCTAATGTACGAATGAAGGCAATCGCTCCATGCTCTTTAATGGGTAAATGTGTTAAGAGGTACCGTTGTGGACCCCTGACAAGCATTGGATTAATCTAGTTTTGTAGTGCAATTTTTTTTACTAACTCCAAAGGACTGTGATTCCAAAGTTTAATCTAGTTTTATAGTGCAATTTTTTTACCAACTCCAAAGGACTGTGATTCCAAAGTTTACTTCGAGAACATGTGTTCAAATACTATTTCAGGCAATCGTGATCCTCGTTGTTATGCACCTGTATGCACTCCTATTCCTATCTGGAGAACTAGGCGGCACACTTCTCCTTCCAACTGGCTTTAAGGTGTTAGGGTCTCATGACTATTGTATTGGCGAGGTTTGGAAAGCATGAGCCCCCATGCTTACCATTTTCTGGCAAGATATGATGTGATGCTCCAGTGCAACTCTCCTCTGAAGTTATTTAACGCCCTTGGATATTGAGGCATTTGCATTTAAAGGCCACAATTTAGCATTGAAAATACAGAAAAGAAGAAGAAGATATGTTCCATAATTGGGGGTGCATTAGAGTGTTTTCTGATAATTAAAGTTATGTATTTCGGTTCTAGGGAACCATGACCATGACTTTACTCTTAAAAAACCCTGCTTATATCCCCAAGTGCAAAAGCATAAAGGTGGCTTATGCAGTGTGACAATCTACTCCTTTCCAGTTGCCATTGCATGTTATCGAGCTTGTGGAAATAAGATATATCAATAATCTGCTTCATCTTCTAAATTAAAAATTGCTTTCTTGATATCAGTCCCTGGAATTAGTTGTAATTTTTTCATGACGTAATGCAGAGGCGCCAGGATTTGTGTCTAAAACTGTATTGGACCATCGAAGCCACAAACTATATTACCGTCACAAACTATACTGCTGCCTTATTTTTGAAAGCAATGCCTGTTAAGCCTGCCTCTTCGACGCTTTTAGAATTTTATGTAGGCAATCATGTGCCATATTATCAATTGCAGGGCTCCAATAATTGACCTCATGGGTTACCCAAATCTAGGCCAGTGATTGAGGAGGATGAAGTTCCACTGTGCTTGGAGGACCAAGTTCTGCTGCCTCTAATCGCAGCCAAGACTAGAGATCCTTCCACCTATTGCACATGCCACCGCCGGAGATCCTTCCATCTACTGCTGCTGCCACCGCCAAAATAGGGAATTGCATATCCACCCTTCACTTATCTGTCCAAACAATCCCTACCGTGTAATTGTCATAAGCGTCACAACCCCTCTTACAAATCCCGAACAATCGCATCTATTTATTCAGAATGTTAAGAAATTCAAACTAAATCAAGGGCTTATAAATGGCACTCCTCCCTCCAACGAAAAGGTTGCCCCCTACTGGCAACCCAAAAAAATTAAACAAGGTGCTGCGCACGGAGGGTTGCCCTCCATGGCCGGAGAGTGAAGTGACTTAAGTTGTAGTTGTAGACAATAGAGTGTTTGAATCGAAATTGCTATTTTAAGACATTGACATTTTGTGAACGTGTTGGTACGCATTTGCATTACTAAGTTCTGCTTAGGTGTTGAGGTGTTGTTGGAGTAGGATGTAGTTGGACATATGGACTTTGGGATTTGAGCGCAAGGTATTGGTGTTTGGTGCTTGGTATGGAACTAGGATGGCAGAAGCATAAAGAGAAGTGTAATAAAGGAGAGAATGGATGTACATGTTTTGTGAAGTGGTTTAAATCGTAGTTGAAAGTTATGTTTTGACATTTTATTGAAATTGGTACTTTTAGACAATAGAGTACTTGAAACCATGAGTTTATTAATAGGATGATATACATTGGAGTACTTGACAGTTGATAACATACGAATCCAGCAATCCCTATACTGCATTGCATATGAGGTTCCCTTTCTGGCAACAGGCTCAAACCAGGAGACAAACACCTCTTCGTAATGTGGGAGATTAGGGTCCTCTATTGGGTCCTCTTCGGCAAAAGCCATCCACGTCGGGCAGTTATCATGTGGTCTGATTAGCAAGAGCATTCCTTTCTTGACATCTTGGTAGGGGTCGAATATTTCAACTGGGTTCTTGGGTCTACCCAAGAAAGGCCCAACGTAATGAGATGCTTCAATGTGCTCATCCACAAACACTCTTTCGGGTTCTTACAATGCACTTTGCCTGGTGCTGGGCCAGAAATCCTGAATGACAGCTCTACCAGGCTGCACGTCCCCAAGCACTTGCAGCAAAGAAGGTGGACCAAGAGTCAATAACTTCATTCATATATGTGTTGGACCATGACTTATCGCCAGGCTCTAGAAATAGCTGCCCAAAGCATCATGTACTTGGCAATAGAAGCTCTTAATGCACCTATATCTTTCAAGCTCTCATATGGTCTGCATCGACCTTAGGTGACCCTCTCTCTAATCATAGGTAAATCTTGGGCATCCTCCTTCCACATTCTGATTCCCTTTCGTGGAGCCACTCCCTATGCCCTGGCCTCATCTTGTAGAACATTAGTGGCCATCCATCCTTCATGCAAAACTTGAAGAGTAGAGGTTCCAAGTGACCACATAAACGGTCCTTCTTATCGTGGGATAAAACCTTTCACGAATTCCTTCCAATTAGGAACCTCTGTCACAAGGTAAGGTGAAGGAGCCTTTGAACTACACTTGCAAGAAGAGTTGCATAAGCTCCGAATAGTCAATGCATCCTGATCTTCTCATTAGAGTAGAGTAGTTTTCCAAATAGGGCATCTATGTCATCGTGGGTGTGTCCAACCATCATGAATCCCAAATGCACTTGATCAAAGACACCTAACCAAACCAAGTATGACAAGTAAGAGAAAAGATATCTATTCTTATTCTAACCTCGAGCAATTATCTAGTCTGCAAGTAAAGCCTCCTAGGCAACTTGTTCGCTACCATGGGGCCTTTGATAGGGGCATAAAATCATTTCTACCGCCATTCATCATTTTTGTCCTAAGGTTATCGTGTTTAAAATTGCTGCACCCAAATTTTTCGGACGACGTCCGTATCTCTCAAATGGCCCCAATTATCCTCAGATTTATTCTCCGGTGTCTTCAAGGTATGATTCAAGGATCCCACATGAAAATTAGAATCATCGGGCCGAGGTCCAAAGGAGAAGTGGCCCAAGGCACCTATACCATGGCCGTGCATGAGAGCACTGTAACACCTTCTTCGTTCACCCCTCCATACAGACTTTGCTAGCTTCTCTAGGCGAGGGACCATGGTCTTATTCTGATCCATCTTATCATGTATAATGGTTAAAGCGTGCTCAGGAGATCTATGAGACAAAGCTCTCCAGACCAGTAAAGGCTCCCGCATGAAATGGGGCGTCATATGCGATTTTCTCTCTATTGCAAGTACCCTTCTTTCATTTGGATCTCTGGTCTTAGCAAGCTTTTCCTTTATGACAATACAGGTGTTACACTTAGAAAATGCTATCCTCTTAGCTATTGCTACCTCTGAATGATTCTCTTTCCAAGCAGCAAGAAAGGACGAAGGAGAAATATGCTTGCCCGTCATCTCTCAGAATCGGTAATATCTAATATCCTTCTTAGTCAAGACCCAAGGTAGCCTCTTAACATTTTGTTCAACCTACCCCGTAATTTTCGAGCGGTGTGGCATCGTCTCTCGTTTTCATCTATGAACATAGATAGCACAACATTGCCAGCCAAAGTATGAGACCTTGGCTTCTTAGACCCAGTTTTCCCGTGCTCAGCAATTCTGTGGCCGTGATGGGTACATGCCTTTCTTGACAGTGAAACGTAAGTTTGAATACGCATGAACACATGGAAACGTACCATCGCCAGCACATGGAAGGCGCACCAACAAAGACATGGAAAACAGCGGACAAGATGAGGCTGTTTGGGACACAAGAGCATCAGTACACGGCAAGCGAAGCTCTTTTCATCCACGCCAGATTACTCACCGAATCGGAGAAGGAACTTATAGGCGGAGCAAAGGCAAAGGACAAAAAAAATGGGAGCCCGATTCACATCTGCAGCCAGCGCAAAACGCCATGGGTGTTCGATTCCAGAGGTCACAAAGTTATTCGAGATGGACACAACACAAGCTATGGAATTGGGTAGAGAGCATGTCTTCCGCATGGCCAATGAAATGGGTGTGATACCTGATCAAGTATCCAAACACAATCGAATAATGAATGTTGTATATTACTTCCTTCAATGGAAATTTTGGTTTCGTGGAATATGTATTACCAAATCTTTTGTCTTTAACCATATCTTTTACCATATGTTTAATGCTAAAAATAATCGCGAATCACATCCTCTCAGACAAATATATGGCTTTAAATACTGAAATTTTTGTGGTATGCTTGCTCCTCGGTACCTTCTTTTAATGCAATGCTCTCATATGATTTTAATAAAAGGCTCATTATTTTGTCTCCTTTCAAATTAAACATCGCGATTCAGCGATTCTTGCGATAAGTTTGAGCATTACCTCCTACTACATTCTACTCGCGATGGACCTTTGCATGAGCTGTAAAAATTATATTTTCGAAGAACAATGAATCATTTGCAGAATTTGTGCAAAAAAACGCCAACTTTTACTCAGTTGGTAATAGTTTCTGCACTATATGGCTACCCACTAACCTATTTCATGCTAAACGAGAATTCCAAATTTCTCTAATTAATGAAATCATGCTTTTTATGAAGAATCAAAATAGAGGAACAAGAGATCAATTTTTTTTGTCAGATCCTTCTCCGTGAGCTGTAATACAAGTACTCTTTTTGTGGTACGACTTTTGATGTACGTGAGACAAAGTATACTCAATGCCTCATTAATGCCTAAGTAGGACTACAACTTGTTGTAATATACATTTTCCAATACAATGTTTTTGTTGTTTGGTGGGACTTAAGTTGTTGTGGTAGGTGTTTATTCCAAGAGACAAGTAACAGTGGGCAAGAGCACAAATTGAATGGCAGGAGCAATGTTTGTTTGTGCCATAATTTGCAGATCCTACAATAATATACTATAAAAATGTAGAGATAGTATGCCTAGACAAGGTATTGACGTATGACTGCTATATGCATATCTTCTTAGCATGCGTATTCTATTCTATTCTTAGCATGCGGTTATTGAAGTTGTTTCTCTTGGTAAGTAGATAATGCATTCCTGAAACAAATGCTTTATAGCTCAATCAAAGTTATCCATACAACATGGCAAATCACTGTTTTATCTTTTTAACCCGTGGTCTGTTGAAGATGGAAGTTGGAAAGCAAATTCATCTCCATCTTCAAATGCAAGATTGGCTCCTTGTCCAAGGGAAGGAGATACAACATGCATAACATCTAAGACGCAAGAATATTGACTGCTTGCTTGTTAAGAAAAGGAACACATTCTCATATATTTTTTATACCTTTCAAGAGCACTACAAAACTTTTTATACCCTTGAAGAAGCACAGGGCACATCAAGTATTCTCCTTTTAAAGATCAACTCGTTCCCGAGTCTAGTAGACAATTGAATTAGATTTCATTAGGTAATTGTCAACCAAATAAATTAGTGGGGAATAAGAACCCTGAATTATTTGATTTGCAAGTCCCTAGTTCTTGAAGGCATTTAGCAAGCTCTGCTTGGCCTCTTGAGATTCCTTAGCAGCAGTTCCACCATGTCCATCTCTGAAACCGAACGTAGAACAGAGGTTCGCAGGTTCGCAAGTTTTTATCCCAAAACTCCTCTCCAATCGATCACCCCAACAACTCATGCAATTTGAGACTTTCCACACATATTCGGGCGAGCTCGATGTGGAAATAAACTGCTAGTACAACATCTTTTTTCTTTTCTACTATCTCTAGCCCTCCACTTGGGATATTCTCTTCCTATTCCTTTCTACACCCTAATCTATGCCATTAAATCACACATATTACAAGCATATTCCAAATTCACCTAGGGTTTGCCCTTTGGGCAACCCAAAAACCAACACTTATATTAGGATCTTGAATTGAATAGTTTTGTCTCAGGCCATTGACGATGTTTAAGACATCGAGCAGAATGCTTGTTTATGATGTCAGAGTAATCGGGCATTCCGCTATACCTAATTTCTGAGCAAGGTGTAGAGTGCAGCCTGGAAATGAGACTCATTATGGGTTTTCTTGCCAAAGCTTACATAACTGTGCTAGAGGCTGACCTTTATCAAGTCTGGGACTAATCACAGCTCAAGAACATTGGTTTCCGACCCTTTTTTGCTTGGTCTAGCTCGATCTTTTTATCGAATTTCTTACTTTCTTCGCCAGCTGAGGGTTTTAATCTAGATGATTTTTGAATTAGATTGATCCACATAGGGAGCCATAAGCACAGTCTGGTAAATTTTAGGGCCAAAGAGCGAGCCTTTCAACAAGTCGGCTATAGCCATTCACTATAACCTCCGTTTGCATAATTCCCGGATCCGACTTAATCCAAAGCAAAAGTGATCGTAAAGAATACAAAAATCACAAGTGGAAAAAGGTATGCTAAAATATACTATGCAACAATTTGCATCCTTTTACAACGATAAATGCTAGCGGTTTATCTACAACAGCCGAGAACTAGGTAAGCTCACCACAATCAAGCCGCTAAGGATCGCGGCCTTGTTCTAATAACCGAATACTTGAACCGATAACAAAGTAATAAGAAAGATGCCCTCTTAAATTGATAACGGATGAGGAGGAGCATACCAAGAACAAAAAGCCTAAGAAGCTCGCAGAACTTAGTTTCGGCATTTGTATTTGCTGCCATAATTACGAGTTATTAGAACTTTAAGTATATGAACCAAACTACCTACTATAGAACTAACCCGAATCAAAACCGCACATATGATCACCACAATTGATCAAAACCAAATTAGCACATATCTATCTATATTTAATGAAACAAAGATTCATTGAATTGTTTGCTCAAGCATGATATAGATTCTAAGGACACGTTTCGCCATGTCTTTCTCTCTCGCCTTTGTGTTAAAAGGGGCAAGGCAAATGATATGAAAGCCGGGGGCCCTGAAGGCGACAGATTTCAACATCCCTCGGCCCATATTCACTTCAGAAGCCATGTCTCCGCAAGACAAAACCGAGAGAATACATTAAAATTTACTAAATTTAAGATCCGAACTTTCAATCCAACACTAAAGTTGAAGGTAACAAAGATGGAAATGCAGTTATGGCTCAAAACCGACATCCAAAAAAACAATGGCCAACTTACCCCAATACATCTCCAGCTTGAGTGTCAAACGAGAGGGGCCTTTGTCGATGATGAAGAGCTGCTCTTTCTCAAGAGCCCACATCTCTCTCTTTGTTGCTTTCTGTGTGGATGCGTTTATAGAGTAAGCTCATGGCAGTCCATGCTTCTAGAGCAGCTTAAAGAGGATGCTAAGGGCTCGATTGAAGCCTAGGGCATGCCGCATCCATCAAAACCTATGATAATCCCATCGCCAAGTAGAAAATTTGTGCAAAAGCTCCCCGAAGCGGCCAAATCCTAAGATTTTACAACTTCCAAAACAAAATGTGTCTATTGTGGGTTTAAGACTCAAGCATGTACTATGTATGCTGCTTAAATACATGGCACAAATATTTATTCTAAAGGATATCACTCTGCACACGGACATACAGACACAATAATATTCCAAGCAGTCTCTTTTTGCAGCTGGGAAGCATAGCCAATACCAACCTAGATTTAATCACATATGCACATTGTTAACCACTTCACCGGGTTACAAAGATAACCTGCATTTTTTTCTCTCCAATCCACAAAATGTACTAAATAAAATATATTAAAGACTTACATTTTGACAGCTCCAGCTGGGGTTTCCTTCGTATTAAGATAATAACCAAACAAGCTCCTCCAGATTGCATATTTAGCCATGGCAGGAACCATCAAGCTAACAATGAAGCCAGCCACGCTCATCAAAAGGTTAGCCAAGGTTAATTGTCGAAGACCATGATCCACATTATAGACAAAAAGAAGCACACAACATAGGAAGCCGGGCGAAGGAACCCAAACCCAAGACTGGCATAGCTTAGATTCGATCACGTAGAAGGGAAGAAAGGCCAAAGTGGGTTCCTTGAGAAATTGAAACATAAAACATAGAAAAGGTGCAAAGGAATTCAATGAAGAAAGGGAAGGAAGCCCAAAGTGGTCGCCCGCAAGGATTGCCTTTGTAAATGAACCGAGCGTTGGATTACCAATTAAGCCAAGACCGCACTGTGTTCGTTGATAGGAAGCCTTTGGTTGAGTTTTGAGACCTTCGCTCAATCAAGCTAGGCAAAGAAATTTGACCTTGGGACCCAAGGGGCCGCTTCGTCGAGAAGGGTTTTGGTAGTGGCAATGGCCGCAGATTCGCCGATGTCCGCATTGGGGTTCCGTAACTTCCGGCCCATGCCTCTACTCATAAGATGTGACCATGACACAATTTCGCATAATCAAACCACTCAACCAATACAATAACGCCACCATTTTTCCATCGTTCTTTCCAGATCGGGCCCCAAGCTCTACCCTTCACAAAATCTGAGGGCCGGATGATAAACCCTGCTCTGTCCGGAGCCTTCCCTGATTCCCATACCCTGGAGTTCTCAGAAAAAAACTGCAATTCAAATGGTAACGTCATAATCAACAAATTACTTGCACTAACTCCATCTCCGCATCCCTAACAGCCAAGCAACGCCCCAACAAACTCGAGAATGCCATGCGCATCCCCAGAGCCCAGAGCAGGCCAGTTTCAAGAGTGGCTGCCCAACAACGAAAACGACCTAGCATTTACAGCCAATAAGGGGTTTTTAGCAGTCATAGGCATATTTCAAGCATATACTGGCATATACCTATAATATGCCACAAACCCACATAAACAAGGGTTTGCCCCCTTAGGGGCAACCCAAAAACTAGTCAAAAGCACGTTTGCATAGTAAATTGTAGAACGTGGTGTGGGTGATGTTTTGTAATATAAAATTGAAGCCGAATTAGAGGCATTAGATAGTACAGTGTTTGCAAGAAATTGACAACAGTGGTTGATACTTACATCCTTAGTCCATGTGAAAAGCACTTTTGATTACTTTGAACAACAAAGGTTTAGTGATGATTGTAAAAGTAGGTTCAAAGTAATAGTTAGGAGATATGTTCACCAACTAATGAATATAAAATGACATGCTAAAAAATGACACAATGTGAATAATTAACAACAAAATACAAGTGGACCATGGGATGAGTAAAGATTGCTAGTGAGATGCCAAGATAAATTGCAACTGAGAAAACCTTTTACCTGCAAGACACCAAAGAGAAAATTAAAAAGTTTGAGTTATGTTGCATATGAATTTTCCACAAACAAATTGAACATATCATTAGAGAATGTAATTTGCATCCTAATGTTAAAGCAAAAAGGTTGATGCATACAGATAGAATGATAGCCCCATTCATCAAGTTGAATGGAAGTAAAAGCATGCTGTGGTGTAAGCATTTTGACGCCATATTTTTGTACCTTCTTTGTGGTAGAATCGGGTGGTGCATACTGAAGCAGAGATTGTGGGAGTGCGACTTAATGAGCGTCGATTATTTTGAATTTTATGCCATGTCATTATCCCTCATTTCGAATTAGGAAAATAATCACCTCTTCTTCTGTTTTTTTGCCGCTTCTTGCCGATTGAATCCTAATGGAGTCAGAATTGAATGCCATTGGTTCGATGAAATCTCTCCTCAAACAAGAGATTGTGTCCCATGAAGATCGAAAGAAGCTTCGGGATGACAAAGTTCTAAATAAATCTAGCTACGCGTATTTTCCCCCAAATGTTTATTTAAAACTGAAAACTTAAGGCATATTTTTTCTTGTACAGGTTGAAGAATCTGAGCAATGAACAATATAAAGAGTTCGTGCAAGTTTATAAAAGAATTACAGGGAAGCCACATACATGGGGTGAAATGGCTTCTGGTAATTGGGAGAGCTTCTTGGATTAATGGGAAAGCAGATGCCAGTTCTTCTAGATCCAAGAGAAAGCATAGGCAAATCCAACCTGAGCAGGAAGAAAACAGTAAAAGTGACAGGGATGATGAAGATGATAGTGAAAAAACCAAGTCAGGTTCCTCTAGACCATACATTCAATCTGAACTCACAATCAAAACAGAAAAGCAGAGCAATGCTCTGAGACCAAAATATGGCATTGCAGATACGTTCAATTATTAGTTGTATTACATTAGAAAAGAATCTCAAGCTTAACCTAGATTGTTTCTATCAATACAGAAAATGTAACCTCAAATCCAGTTCAAGAACCAGGTATGTCTACTACCATTTTGCAGTGTAGTTTAGATTCGTTTCTCATATTGGCTGTATTGTCATATTGTGCTTATGTGATGGCATTTATGCATGTGTTCTATGCTACTATGGGCCATTTCGTGCAATGCCTGCCACAATGATAGATGAGGTATGTGTGGTCTGGTGAGTTATTGGCATGTTGTTTGTGATCTAGTGATGAGAATAATGCTAGCATTTGTGGTGGTGTGTCTCCGTCGTGGTGGAGTGGAATGTTGTGCTGCCAATGGTGCTAATAGTGCTACTATATTATGGTGCGTGGCATATGTGGGGTGACAGTAGTCGCAAGTGGGATGTGGTGTACCAGTGTGGTGTGGTGTAGGTTATTGTGCCGCCAATAGTGGTGATAATGCAGCCTATGTTGTGTGGTGTATGCAGCGAGTTTTGTGGTGTGTACTGTGTTGTGTGGTGTAGGTTATTGTGCTGCCAATAGTGGTGAGTGTTGTGTGGTGTGTACTATGCTAGGTTTTGGGTAAAAGCATGTTAGGGTGTACCACTTTTGGAACATGCAAAAGTACATACACTAGGTACTTCGAAACTGGGTACTTTCTCATTTTCCTTTTCATTAAAACAAATACAAAAATCCAAAATAAAAGTCAAGGACATGGTAATATTCAAAGTTAAGATAAAGATAATGCTACCGGAGACCAATATATATATAAAAAGTTCTAGAACATACCAATAGTGTGATGCCAATAGTGGTGCTGCCAATAGTGGTGATAATGCAGCCTATGCTGTGTGGTGTATGCAGTGTGTTGTGTGGTGTGTATTGTATTGTGTGGTGTGTGGTGTGGTGTAGGTTCTGTGCCGCCAATAGTGGTGAATGTTGTGTGGTATGTGCAGCGTGTTGTGTGGTGTGTAGTGTGGTGTAGCTTTTGTGCTGCCAAAAGTGCTGATAGATGCAAGCAACAATTGCACGCAAACAAAAGAAAAACTGATATCAATAGAAAGATTGAGTTGATGGAGCATAAACTATCAGAAATTAGAGCTGATTTGCACAGATGTCAGTCAGTCATGACGGCAAATCCGAAAGAAGCAGAGGGTGTTCGGGTTATAAGCAAACTGAAGGATGAAGAGCTAAATGGTACAATGTTGCCTGGGCTGAGTGAATCGAACAAGGAACTAGCAGAAACTGAAATTGAGCTAAAGGCATGTGAAGCCTGACTGCTGGAGCTGCAACTTCGAATGCAAAGATTTGAGATTTCTCTGAACGTAGTGACCATGCCACTCCTTAAAATCCCGTGCTTCCAATGCTTCCTGAGGCAGAAGAAGAGGGTGATGAAGGTTGTCCATATTGTGGACGGTGTCTGAAATGTGAGGTATATTGTTGCCAGTTGTGATAGCAGAATGTAGTCACCAATATTACATTCCATGTTTGTCACATCATTTAAGGTAAACATTATCATCTCTAACTTTGTTTGCAGACTTTATTGATATTGGATTTGTTTTGCAGACACTCTAGAACCTGCTGCAGCTCTGGTTGTGCCCACATTATGTCTGAGACATGGCTTTTGGTATTCGAGTCATACCACAAGAACCAATAAATATAAGTAAGTACCTTAACTTATGTTTACTGATATTGTCGCAGGTCTACTAACTTAGTATTTGCAGAATTGCAAAAATTTGATACCAAGGATATCCAATAGTTATCCACGCCTCGATCAAATATGAGACTACAAGATACTACCCGGGTGCACCTAGAATTCACTCCATTGGATATGTCAAAGTCAATCCCATTGCTGACAGCGGCGAGAATCCAAAACGAAATTTGGATAGTGATTTGAATGCAGTTGTGTCAAGTAAGTACCAATGTCATATACATGATTTATTTTTTTGTATTTCTCTTTGGTCTTCCTCATCTCTGTGACGTCCCCAGCTTCCTCTATGGTGCACACACCGTATCAGACGACGGGGCATTCCCCCTGTCAGCCAAACTGGCAGGGGCCATCCACCTCACTCCACTCCCAGTGGTATGAGCCAGCAAGGGAAGAGTGGATGTGTCATTCACCCGTCTCCCTTCGGGTCGACCTATCTGCAGAAGCGTGAGTAAACATGAGCACATAATACAATATATCAATACAATCACCTCGAGGGGTGAACACATCATAACATCACAGAGATAACAACATCAACATAAACAATAACAGAAAGGGAAAATCCTACCCAAGGCTCAGACTCAAAGGGGATGACTGACAGCTTGGGCCTCCAGAAGTCAGTGCAGACAGAATTCATGGCAAATGGATTTGGCTGGCACAAGAACATGGCTTAGGGTAGTCCACTCCATCCGCCCCTCCCGTGCACACTTTGCAGAGTAGGTTGAAAAGTATTGGGACCTGACTGTAGCCTGCCAGGTGAATAGCCAGAGGGGCTACTACTATTGGGTTGCATCTCTCCAGCCCCGATGAGGCAGGAGGAGAGTCACCTCCCCTCCAGAGGCATCCATGCCCATCACAGGCGGCTAGAGGGCCACTGCCTGTATTCGACTTGAACTCAATGGAAGGTGACGCATCACCCCACGAGTGTCGAGCTCATGCCTTGCCCACACTCAGTGACAAGCCATTAAGCCTAGCCCGCATAGACCCCCGGTAGGCTTTACACACCAGAGGGGTCACTCCGTGATGGGACAAGTTCCTCCTTATCGACCGGTCTAGCCCCGCCACCCACAACCAGACGGGCTCCTGTGCACGGGCCGCATGTAATTGGGAACTAGTGTGCTATCTAGGATCATCTGCTACACAGCTTTAGGTCTCTACCCCCTTCCCAATACATGGAGGTCACAGAGTGCAATACATACAACATCACAGAACTGAAATAGAGAATAGCATCAAATCTATCTACCTAAACATCTAGAGTTAGGTTCCTTTGTTAGAGCTTATGATCTCGGGATCTATAAGGTCTCTAGAGCTGAACTAATATACTAAACCAGCCTATTGCCTAGCCCAAAGGTGGCTTTGCACAACAGAATGACTAGTTACCTGGTCCTTGGCCTGCTCCTGCTCCTCGGAATGCGTCCATGCCTCTGATCTTGTTGAAGACAGCTGCTAATCGATGATCTGTTGTGCAAAGACGGCTTTTCGGAGCCTAGCAATGCGAATTGGAGTCCTGACTTGGCCGAAATGGTGCAAGAGAACCCTAAATGCGAGAATGGAAAAGGAGCTCTAAGAAACCCTAATTGTCAATGATGAAAAGGGTTTAGGGTCTAGGGTTATAGCCCTTAGATAGACCCTTTTTAGATTAGGTTAACCACTTGACCAAATGGATTCATGCCATTTGGAAAATGGGGGTTCAAGGGGGGTTTTGTTGTGTATGTTTTATTAACATGCACAATATTCGAGGTTGCCCCCCTAGGTGCAACTCTTGGCCCCTAGGTGCAACGTTCTTCGGCTCTCAAGTACATGTCATTCATGGCATGTACGTGTGATGTGGCAGTATAATATGCATATTGGGAGCGTATATTATGCTGGAACATCACATTCTTCCCACCTTGACTTGATGCTGTCCTCAGCATCACGCGTCTCCCCACCTTGGAAACCTGCATATCTTGCAATCACATTTAATATACATAGGATTTATGACATGATTACCTCAAGGTAATATTTATGATAACATCTAATATCATACTATGGTGATATTTCGTCCTCTACTTCATCATCTATTATTCACAAAAGTTTACAAATTATATCATTATCATAGACATAGTTCCAAATTTCCTAATTAATGCTCCTTATCGCCTCCTCATGACACATTACGACAAAATTATGTGTCGCGAGTCTCCGCAGTGTGATCTTCCTGCCACTGGACTCCCCTATTAGCCTGCATGATCAACACTACGTTAGTCTATGTTTAATTATTATAAGGGTTGGTTATTAGGGAACCACCCATTAAATACAATTACATGAATGCAAGGCATATCTCCCGGCATAGGAAGATTATGTTTCTTCCATCGTGGCCATGGAGACAGCGCCCTATCATGCCTAGGATGCCACTCATGCCTACACCTTTAGTTGCCTGTGGTGTGGAGGATAGGGTCCTTTCCCTATTTGGGCGTGAAGGATAGGGTCCTTCCCGTAGTAGGCATTGACCAAAGGTGCTTTCCTATCAATGCAAACCTGAATGACCTCTTATCTCTCGAGGTCGTCTACTTTCGTGGGACGGAAGTAGACTTTTTACTCTACCTTCCACTCACCTATGGTGTCGGTGTCGACCACTTCGGTGACGAGCTGGCCCTTGCATTGCTCCATGAATTGTGGGTACTGCTTCTCAAGATCTGTTTGTAGTACCCACGTAGCGTCTTCCACGGATAAGTGCTTCCATTTCAGAAGGTATTGGAGAAATGGGATCTTCTTGTCTTCTTATAGGCCCTGTCAAGAAGAACCTCTGGGACGATTTCAAGATGGTCGTCCATCATTTCCAATAACTCAGTTGTCTCCAATACTTCCTCTGGATTAGGAGTGTGCCTCTTTAGGAGACTTACGTGGAAAACGTTATGGATTTTGAGATGTGTTGGCAGGTTTAATTTGTAGGATTGGGTACCTACTCTTTTGATTATCCTGAAAGGTCCCGCCCATCTTGGAGCAAGCTTCTTGCAATTGCCGATGCGGAGCTTGGCCTGCTTCACCTTGATCTTCAACCATACATTGTCTCCGAACTAAAATTCCCTTACAGTCCTATGCTTATCGGCTATGCTTTTCTGCCTGCTTCTTGCTACTAGGAGGTACCCTCTTACCTCCTCCACCAACTCTTGCATATCCGAAAGCATCTGCTGGGAGACTTCCACTTTTGACACAGGATTGTGCCAAGTATCGGGGGTAAGACACTGATACCCATAGTTGATCATAAAAGGAGACATCTGGGATGACTCCTGATTGGTGCTGTTGTAGGCGAACTCTACTAAGTGGATGAAATCATTCCACTTAGACTGCTTGTTCCACACATAACTTCTCAGCATGTCTTCGATGATCCTGTTGGTTCGCTCCGTCTGACCATCCGTCTGCGGGTGGTATGCCGTGCTCATCAAAGGCTTCGTCTGAATGGTGGCAAAGAGATCCTGCCAGAACGCACTCATAAATTTCGAATCTCTATCCGAAATTATCTCCCTCGACATCCCGTGGAATTTAAATATCTCCTTGGTGAACAACACAGCAGTGTCCAATGCCGTATCTGTACTCCTGCAGGGCACAAAATGTGCCATCTTGGACAACTTGTCCACCACCACCATAAGTGCATCCTTGCCTCTTGCCGTTCTTGGAAGCCCGGTAATGAAGTCCATACTGATGACTTCCCGCTTCACATTGGGTACTGGCAACGGTTCCAAGGCACCTGGGATTCGAAGCTGTTCCGCCTTTGTCTGCTGACATACCTGGCACTCACGAATGTATCTTGCTATCTGCTTCTTCATGCCCGGCCAAAAGTAACTACTTCTTATCTTGAAATATGTTTTCATGAACCCTGCATGCCCTGCTATGGGACTATTGTGTGTATCATGGAGAATTAACTTCCTTACTCCTGAAGATTCTGGTACACACAATTTGTTTTTGTGATATAGCAAGTTACCTTCCTTCTTGTAGTGCCTGAACACTTCTCTTTCCTTGTCAGTCCTTGCCTCCTTACAAAGACTTGCCCATGCCTCCTTGAGTCGGGATCTGTTGACAAGGTTTCTTCGATCTTCTTGCCATACTCACTGGTGAGCGTTGAAATGGCGTTACAATGAGTCATCGCCAAAGGCTTCCTCGAAATCGCATCTGCAACCACATTGAGCTTTCCTGGCTTATACATTATCTCGAAGTCATATTCTTCGAGGAATTCCATCCACCTCCTTTGCCTCAAATTGAGGAGTGGCTGTGTGAAAATGTATTAAATGCTTTGATGATCTGTATCTAGCTGGAACTTCCTTCCCAACAGATAATGCCTCCAAATTCTTTCTGCATAAGAACTGCACTTGTTGCTATCCTGCTAGCGTCTGTCGCCACAAGCTTATCTTTGGCTGGATCTGACAAGACCAAAACTGGCGCGGTCGTCAAGGCTTCCCTCAATGTGTCAAATGCTTTATGGGCCTTGGTTTGCCAATGAGTTGCCCAATCCTTTATCTTGCCTGCTTTGGTGAGTTGCCCAATCCTTTAAAGTTCTTGCCTTCCTCAGTAATACCCTTTGGCTAAGAAAACTCCTTACTTCATGGACGTTCTTCGGTCAATCCTTAATCTTCGCAAATGTTCTATGATCACATGTCCCAAGTATTCTACTCTTTACATTGCGCATGTTACACTTAGCTAAGAAAACTCCTTGTCTTCATGGATCGTTTTTGGTACATGTGGCTAATTACACAAAATCACCCAAAGTACCCAAAAAGTACATGCTTCAATCTTAAATGTATATGGTTGGTGGAAAAGTGTATGTTTATACAAATGAAAAATCAAATGTCCCAAAAAGTATTCTATTTTTACATTAATTGAAGTACAAAGTGGCACCCTTAGATAGCTTTTACCCAAAAGAGTTGATGCCTTCTTAGCTTTTCGAGCACTTTTCTTAAATGTTGGACATGTTCTTCCAAGGATTTACTGTACACCAGAATGTCTAGAAACTCGCGGAAGACGTCGTTCATCAACCTCATGAATGTTGCTAGCGCATTAGACAATCCAAATGGCATCACCGTGAACTCGTAGTGCCCATATCTTGTCCTGAATGCTGTCTTGTGGATGTCTTCTTCTTTGATCTTGATCTGTTGATACCCCGATCTGAGATCTATCTTGGAAAAGATCTTTGCTCCTTGCAATTGGTCCATTAGGTCATTTGATCTAGGCAAGGCAAGGTGCTCCAAAAGGAGAGACACTAGGTCTAATGAACCCTAGGTCTAGCAATTCTTGCAACTGCTTCTTTAACTCTGTCAACTCTTCGGTCGACATTCTGTATGGCACCTTGCTTGTTGGCTTGGTGCCTGGTTCGAGTGCTATTTCACACTCTACTCCTCTATAAGGCAGAAGCTGCTTAATTTCATCAGGAAACAAGTCATGGAACTCCTTTACCAACTTCGCTATGGGCTTGGGGAGCTTGCTCAACTCTTTGGCCTCTTTCTCTTCTCCCGTCTCTTGATCTTCAATCTCAAGTTTAAGGAGATAGGCCACTTGCTCCTTCCTTATAAATATGCACTTAAGCAACTTTTCACTAGTCATGCATTGCATGATTGGGGTTACTTCTTTACCTGTGATCTCGATGACTTTGCCCTCTGGCGTTGTCAAAGTTACTTTCCGCTTCCCACAATCAATTACCGCTCCCGCTGGACCAAGGTATTCTATTCCTATAATCAGGTCATACTTGCCTATGTTCATGACTTCTGCTCCCAATGCGACATTGATGCCCGGCAAGTCTACGTTGAAGTTGATCCTCTTCCCTGCTGTGTGCCGGACTGCTCCGCTAGCCAACACAACTGGCCTAGGCTTGGACTTCAAAGGCTTCAGCTTCAACATCTGTACCATCCTTGGAGAAGCAAAATTATGAGTGCTCCCCGTATCTATCAACACTATGAAAGACTTGGACTTGGCCTTCCCGGTTGTTGAGATGACTTGGTACTGACTTTCGGCATTCTCTGTATCAATTGCGGCAAAAATATGGCACTCACCCTAGATGTAGTCTACGGCGTCGTCCTCGTCCACGTCCGTGGGTGTCTCCCAACCCATTTCTGCCAATGCCGCGTTCATCACCAAGGGGCAATTGTGAGTCCTATGCCCTGGCTAGAAACATCTGAAGCACAGCTGCTTTTCTATACACTCCTGCTTCTTCTCTTTGGGGATGGACTGCAAGAACTGTTTCACGGCTTTGGAGTAGTTAGATCCCCCTCCTTGTTCCTTGAAGCTCACTTGTTTCTTTTCCTGCTTGCCACCACTTGCGTTGCCCTGCTTCCCATAGTTGGAGTTGTATTGAGGCCTGCTAGCTGCTGGACTTGATGCTCTTGGACTATAGCCTCCTGTGCTCTTTCCCTTATCCTGGAAGTACTGTTGCCTTGGTGCATACTCTTGCGGTCCTGTTCCTTGCAAACTTACTGCCTTGGACTCTGCTTCTGACACGGTCTTAGGGTTTATTGCCCTTACTAGCTTGCAGATCTCTTCATTCAACCCTTCAATATAACCCTCTACTGCGTGCCTTTCACTCAACTTCGGCACATATAGCCTTAGTCTCATGAATTCCTCCGTGTACTTCTGAACTGATTTGTTGCCCTGCTGCAACCTGTAGAACTGCTGCATCATGTTGCACTTATGTTTCCTTGGCACATAATGGCGTTTGAATGCCTTAGCAAACTTCTTGAATCTGCAGCTGTCCCTGCTCAGTCCATGTGCCTTAGCATATCCCTTCCACCATATCCTGGCTGCTCCCTTCAAGTTTGTTGTAGCCACTCTGCCCTTGTCCTTGTCCTTCATGCCATAAGCATACTCACTCATCTCATCGAGCCAAGCCTCTGCTTCCATTCCAGATCTGCTATCTCCTGAGAACTGCTCCAGCTTTCTGGCTTTCCACACATTGCTAAGCGCGGAGTCAACCTTCTTCTGATAATCAGATTGTGACCTGACCCTGTCACGGTTTGGATCCTCCCGGAGGTCCCATCTCTCCTCCTCATGCTCTTCTGAACCTGAGTCCAAGTCTGAGCTAGAGTCGGAGGACTCCGTGAGCTAGAAGATCTTCTTCTCCGGCTTCTCTTCCTTTGCTGCACTATTCTGCCGCCTGGTGTTTCTGGCAATGGCACATTCTGATCCTGCCCTCCTGCTGTTGCTCCCGCCAGCAATGCCCTTATCTCATGAATGTCAGATCTGATCTGGGATAACTCCTTCTGGAGTTGCTGCTTCAAACTCTGGGTACAGATTCCTTGGCTGGAAGCGCCTTGATGGAGTGCGCTCTTGTTCACATTGTCCTTCAACATGGCTAGGTACTCTAGCTACATATTAGATTGAACTCTGATGATTAGTTCCTTGTTTCAATTGTTGCAGTGGTTTGTTGATGATGCAATTGTGGGGACAGATTATATGCTTCAAGAAAACATAGTCAAAGTCATAATCTATATTCATAGATATATAATATAATTTTTACATTCAAGATATCAAAATTTTTTTAAAACATTTCTAATTCTATTCCTGGAATTTCCTCCGATACTCGGGGTTGTCGCCCAAAAATTTCTTGACTTGGGCCGTGCCGATTGTTCTCCCTAGGTTCCTGAGGATATTTGTGGCCGTACCTCCTTGAAGTGCGGTTACCAAATCCTCAATTCTCCTCTCCGAAGTATATGCTGCGGTCACTGCCAACCTGCCCTGCCGTCTGTAGGGGACTGCGAAGTCGAAGATACTTAATGCTATCGTTCTCTTGATAAGGACGACATGATCGATGTTTGGGGCCATCCGAGCATGACTTCCGAATCCTGAGAGGGCAATAAGCATGAAGACCTCTTCTTCACCCTGTGGGCTGAATTGGCGGTGTATAACCGCTATTCTTCCATCCAGGAGCAATGGGAGGTAGAACCTAAGGGCTTTATCATGCCCTGCTTCTTCACCGGATCTGAAGGCTGCTCTATGTCTTCCCGAGTACTCGTCAACTGGTTGTGCTAGGTAGGAGTGCTGATATTGACTTTCCCCTGATGCCCATGCGCTCTTGGATTGCCAGGAACTCTTCTTCTGACGGCAATTCCCGCTCGGTCATCATCTGTCTGATGCTGGAGTAGGCCTCAATATCCGATGACGTCTCGCCGGTGTATGTTCTGGCTTCCCTTATGCTGATGGGGAAGTCTTGAGTTTCTCAATCGATGAAGTCGTCGAGATCTTGTTGTTGCCGTAGGAGATGCAGAATTTCATCTACTCTGTAGTCCCTGTCTCGGTACTCTGGGAGATTTTTAATATCATGGAGGCTTAAGTATGCCTCTCCTTCTATGATTACTGGGGTCAAGCTTGTAATTCCTTGCCCAAGTGGTGGGGCTCTTCTTGTTGCTCTGAGTCCTCCTTCAAAACTTTGGAGCTGCTGCTCTGACTGCTGCCTCTCCTGTGCTAGGTCGATGTCTTCTGAATCTGACCCGCGTCCTTCTTCTTCTTCCTCCTCCTCGTAAGCAAGGCGCATCTGCTCCTCTTCTGCTGCTGCCATGGCCATGGGTTCAATATCTAAGGGTTGCACTGATGGCTCATCTATCTAGGTTTGGCCTCTCTGAGATAGGAAAATAGCTACAGCTGCTGTATAAGAAAAGTACCTCCTCCTATTGACAGGGATAAAACATATAATTGGGTAGGCGAATTGCCTTGTTCTCTAGGTACTTGTCTATGTTTGGGATGTCCTGCAGGGCTGACTTAAGGGCCATGCTGGGGGCAAGATATCCTATGCAAGGTGGGAGCTCTACCAGAGACGGTCCTATCTTGGCATGGAATTCAGACATAATGTCTTGGTAAAAAGGGATGGCATTGATGGTGGCTTCCACATCAAGCTCCTTCTGGAAGACGGCGAAGACGGAGTTGATGCCGGCCTTGGCCACATGAGCTGTGGCACTGTACCATCGCCTAAAAGCAGAGGTTGTCATGGTCGCAGTTGGGGATGTCAAACAGATGGGGAAGCACCTTAGGGGTCTGGAAAATCGGCTTGGAGTGAGGAGCAAAGGTGTAGGGTGCAAATGCGGGCTGTGGTCTACTTAAAGGCAAAACCCTGATTTTGGGAAATTTTTAGGGTTTGGGAAAACCTATGATTCTAAGATATTGCTATGCAAAAGATAGCCTAATCATGCTAAAGAGTACATTCTAAGGATCCTATTGCAACAAATTTCATCCAATTTGGAGAAAGTATGGACAAGTTAGGACAATTTTAGTGTGACCACTCACACAGTGCGCCAAGATCAAATCGGATCCCAAACGGATTTGGTCTGGGCGCACTCTGTGAGGGGTGGGGCCTTGTTTGGGTCGAAGATGATGCCAAACATGCAAACTAAGGGTAGAATCCTGCTTAAACTCACCGAGATAGGTCGGATTGAGCCCTTACTTGCTTCATTTGGACAAGTTTTGGCCTAGTTTTGGGGTCGACCACTCACACAGTGTGCCAAGATCAAATCGGATCCCAAACGGATTTGGTCTGGGTGCACTCTATGAGGGGTGGGGCTCCATTTGAGTTTGGGTTGGCTAATTTCTACAAACTAGGGGTCAAATCCTACTAATTAAGGTGAGATGAGTCGAATGGCGTGTTTACTTTCTGCATTTGGACAAGTCTTGGCATCAAACCATGCTCGACCACTCACACAGTGCGTCAGGATCAAATCGGATCCCAAACAGATTTGGTCTGGGCGCACTCTGTGAGGGGTGGAGCCAAAACGACTTAGTTCTACTCCAAATTTGTTAATTCCAAATGCATAAGTTTGTAATCCACCTTGATTAGACATCATTTAGCACATTAATTCAACAAAATTGTAAACTTGTATTTACAAAAATTATTTACAAAGGATTAACTAGAATTCCTTCTTAATATATTTTGCCAGCCTCATGTCCTTTGGCATACAAGTTACTCTTTTTGCATGTAGGGCACATGCAACAGAGTCTTCGAAGTGCTGGACTATGTGCTGCCCGGCCGCCTCCTGTAATACGAGCAACATATCATCTGTAACTCGCTTCGAGTTGTCGAACTCTTGCAAAACTTCCCTGGTCAGTTTCGCGAAGGCAGCTCTGGGGATGAGAAGGCCATAGTTCCTCTGGAAATGTCTAATTTCCCGAGCAGCTCTGGCAAAGTAGGAGTCTGCCTTCCTCTTCATGGGCTTCTTTGGGGGAGCTGGTCTCTCAGGCGGGCTTCAAAGTGTTCTTCTTGGTCGGCCGACCTCCTTCGACAAAAGTAACCTTGTGCTCCTCATAATATTTAGAGTATTTTTCATACATTTTCATGTATGAATTATACTCTTTCAGCTTCTTTCTGTACTCAAGCACGTGCTTGAGTACATATGACTCCCGTTGCGGCCTCGGCTTCTTCTTGCTGTCGCTCGGGTGCTTTGGGGACGGCCATCTAGGGTACGGGGGTACCCCTGCTACTGCATCTTCTTCCTGTCGCCCTGTATTCGAGGGTCCCGAGCCCTCAGTTGGGACGGGCACCCTAATTTCCTCATCTGACTCAGTGTCAGATGAGGACGAAGGCTGATTGGGCTGTTGGTCCCGAATGATGACTCCTTTGGCGGGAGTCATCTTCAGCTTCCTCTTTGTGTCCTTGGGCAGCTTATGGTCTTTGCCCTTCTCTGCCCTCAGCTTCTCCCGCTCCTCTCGTCGCCTTTTCTTCTCCTCTTTCTTCTGCTTCTTTTCTTCCCTCCTCTTGCGTCGCTCCTCCTTCTCCCTGCGGCACTCTTCCTTCGATTTCTTCTCCTCGCCTTCCTCGTGCTCCCGCTTTCTTTTCTTCTCCTTTTTGTCCAACTTTTCGAGCTCCCTCTCGAGCTCTCTTCTTAGCTCCTCTGCAGCTTCCTCCTCATCAGGATTGGGCTCGATCTGGGTGCTCGGGCCCTCCTGCTGGTCTGGCTGCTCCCGCTCCTGGTTTGCTGCTGACTCCTCCTCCTGACACTCTGTGGCCTGCTCCTGGGCGTCCTGGGTTGCTTTCTCCTCCTGTTCCCGCCTGGCTCGTTCTTGAGCTTGACGGGCCTTCTGCTGGGCTGCCCGCTCTTGGGCGCTGGTATGGCCAGAGGGCACTACAATCCTGGCGGTTTGTTTGGTGCGGGCCATGTCTTGGTTTGAATGAATCCGAGCTCAGGCGCCTAAAAATCGTTTTTGGGGGCAAGCTGTTCTCCGAAGGCGCTGAGGACAATTGAGGAAACCTAATTTTCTACTTATAGGTAGGGGAAATTTAGGGTTTGAACCTGCAATTCCATATTAGGCCAATCTAGAGGGTATTAGTGAAGATATGAGAAGTACATTAGGTTTATTTAGCCAAAAAAGCATCAACCACTTACACAGTGCGCCAGGATCAAATCGGATCCTGGGCGGATTTGGTCTAGGCGCACTCTGTGAGGGGTCACCTCTTTTTGGATCCAATTTTCAATTTACAAGGGGTTTCTTAGTGTTTTAACATGCAAAACTAGCTAGAATCAAGGGAATAAGCTGAACTACACTATTAGATTAGCTAAATTATGCATTTAACAAGGTCAACATGGGTCCACCACTCACGCAGTGCGCCAGGATCAAATCGGATCCTGAACGGATTTGGTCTGGGCGCACTCTGTGAGGGGTCACCTCTTTTTGGCCAATTTAGGTTGGGTTTTTGCTAAAATTTATTACTACTCTTAGCATTAACCTACTGCCGCACTACAATTGGAATTTTTTTTCCCAATTTTCGAGGTTCTTGCTTGGGAGGTTGTTCCCAAGAGTGGAAATCTACTGTTAGTCCTAAGGGAAATGGTCAGTGCTCGATCTTGGTCTACCAAGATGATGCTCTGATACCACTATGACATCCCTGGCTTCCTCTACGGTGCACACACCGTATCAGACGACGGAGCATTTCCCTTGTCAGCCAAACTGGCAGGGGCCATCCACCTGACTCCACTCCCAGTGGAATGAGCCAACAAGGGAAGAGTGGATGTGTCATTCTCCCTTCGGGTCGACCTATCTGCGGAAGCGTGAGTAAACATGAGCACATAATACAATATATCAATACAATCACCTCGAGGGATGAACACATCATAACATCACAGAGATAACAACATCAACATAAACAATAACAGAAAGGGAAAATCCTACCCAAGGCTCAGACTCAAAGGGGATGACTGACAGCTTGGGCCTCCAGAAGTCAGTGCAGACAGAATTCATGGCAAATGGATTTGGCTGGCACAAGAACATGGCTTAGGGTAGTCCACTCCATCCGCCCCTCCCGTGCACACTTTGCAGAGTAGGTTGAAAAGTATTGGGACCTGACTGTAGCCTGCCAGGTGAATAGCCAGAGGGGCTACTACTATTGGGTTGCATCTCTCCAGCCCCGATGAGGCAGGAGGAGAGTCACCTCCCCTCCAGAGGCATCCATGCCCATCACAGGCGGCTAGAGGGCCACTGCCTGTATTCGACTTGAACTCAATGGAAGGTGACGCATCACCCCACGAGTGTCGAGCTCATGCCTTGCCCACACTCAGTGACAAGCCATTAAGCCTAGCCCGCATAGACCCCCGGTAGGCTTTACACACCAGAGGGGTCACTCCGTGATGGGACAAGTTCCTCCTTATCAACCGGTCTAGCCCCGCCACCCACAACCAGACGGGCTCCTGTGCACGGGCCGCATGTAATTGGGAACTAGTGTGCTATCTAGGATCATCTGCTACACAGCTTTAGGTCTCTACCCTTCCCAATACATGGAGGTCACAGAGTGCAATACATACAACATCACAGAACTGAAATAGAGAATAGCATCAAATCTATCTACCTAAACATCTAGAGTTAGGTTCCTTTGTTAGAGCTTATGATCTCGAGATCTATAAGGTCTCTAGAGCTGAACTAATATACTAAACCAGCCTATTGCCTAGCCCAAAGGCGGCTTTGCACAACAGAATGACTAGTTACCTGGTCCTTGGCTTGCTCCTGCTCCTCGGAATGCGTCCATGCCTCTGATCTTGTTGAAGACAGCTGCTAATCGATGATCTGTTGTGCAAAGACAGCTTTTCGGAGCAACTTAAACTATAGCTGGAAGGACTTCTGGTTGTAGAAAATGTGCCTGCTTATGTGAAAAAAAATCAAATGTGGAACATGTGGAATTTTGAAGAGTCGCGCAACTGTATGACAATACTCGACAAGTATTTTTATAGATGAATTGTAAAACTCTTTGAAAGTCAATATAAGTAAAAGTTTTCTATGATATGTATTGTACTTTTTCAATTTAAAATATTTGAATGGATTGTGAGCAAATGTTCTCGTGTGTGTTTAGAACTAGAGATGATAGAGCTTCGGCAGTCCCTGTCTATCTAAAGCCACATATACATTTGGAAGTGTCGCTGATTGGAACTGAAACTATCGTGATTAGCTCCACTGGCATCAAAATTTTAGAAACTAATACACAATGGTTCAATGATCAATTGATCCTCCTTTTCTCAAGGTGATACTTCCATCTGATTTGTGATCATCAGGATTGTGCCATCATATGCATATGTTTGGAATATTACTTGATGCTCCAAGGAATGAACCATCTCTTTCATTTCTTTAACCCTCTTTTTCACTCGACATTGTCCAAGGACACAAATAGTTACAAAACAATAAGGAAACATGTGAATCTAGTGCCAGTACATGTTTGTTCCTGTTTGTGATGGACATCATTGATCGTAAGCCGCGCGTGTCTCGCACATAGATATAAACCAGGAATATACTAAACGTCGATCTGAATTCTGTATATATCTGTATCATCAATTGCCGAATAGATATAGAGCTAATAAGATGAATTCGGTGTGCTTCATCGTTCTACTTGGTTTGCATGATCTAGAGTTCAATAGCTGGGTATTTCCAAGGAATAAATTACTAATCGCTTATTTCTTATTAGCTATAATGGCTTTAGCTAAACTTGCCCGAGATTAATTGCAAAACTTTCTGTGGTTTAGCTAAACTCTACACATTTTCCCTCTCATACTTTCTAGCATTTAGCTAAACTAATCCAAAATGCATCCCAAAAATTTCCGTGGTGTGGCCAATGGAAAACACTAAGCTAACATTACTATACTTTTCTTCAATTATTTCCATTTACTTTAGCCAGCTAGCTAAGTCTAGGACTCAACTTGTTCCGTAGATGCTAGAGAATAAATTACTAATCATATATTTCTTATAAACTAGAATGATATTAGCTAAACTAGCCTGAAATTCATTCCCAAAGTTTCTATAGTTTAGCTAAATAACACAAAATTTCACTCCCTTACTTTCTAGCATTTGGCTAAAGAGATCGAAAGTTAGTACGGGCGCGAAAAAAGTTAAGCTAAAATTATTATTTTTTTCTCAATTTTTTCCATTTACTTTAGCCAACATTTTTTCCATTTACTTTAGCCAACATTCCATGGGTATTTTGATAAATGATCATTGCTACAGTACTAGTATGCTTTGGAAAAGTTATGCTTGAAGAGTGATAAACATAAATACATTGAAGTATAGAAATATTGCATTTCACTTTAAGTATATTGCATGAGTTGCTGAATTGCTTAGATATTTGCATCTGATAATTCCATCATTTGGTATCAGAGCAGGTTGTGCTTGAACACAATCTTTAATCAAGATGTCAAGTAGGTTTGGAGCAAGTCTACTAAGCACGGTTGAGGTATTCAAAGGTGGAGCTGGCTTTCAGATTTGGAAAGACTCCATCAAACATGTTCTTGAAGTTGAGGAGCTATGGGATCTTGTAGATTCAGAAGGAGGTGAACAAGTAGTTGAGACCAACAATGTGGCAAGGTCCGTATCTGAAGGATCAGTCAATGTAAATGCTGGAAATTTAAATGCAGGTGAAGCAACATCTGGAGCAACAGTTGGCCAGTCAAGCTCTTACAGTAGGGAGGACCATGTACTCCAGGATTAAGGAAGCACAAGGAATTATTGCTAGCAAGGTAAGTCCCACTATTAGATTAAAACTAAGGGATAAATCGGCTAGGCAGATATGGTTATTCCTTTTAAAACAATATGAGCAAAAGCATCACAAATTGACCTTCTAGAGAATGAACTCAGGGGTCTTAAGCTACAGCAAGATGGGGATATATCAGAGTTTTTCAACAACTTTCATAATATTATTGCTGACCTCTCGAGAGCAGGAGTAAGCATATCTGATACCAGCCAAGTTCTTCAAATATCCAGGGCTATTAGAGAGAATGATCAATTAGCCTTATTTATTAGAAATATGACTAAAACAAGAGAGGAGGCTGAAAGAGTTCTGAGAACAGAATTTGAACAAAGGAAAATTAAAGAAGGGGAAGAGTCATCTGAAATTCTATTTGCTGGAAAAAAAACAGAACATAAGCAAAGCTTGTAACATAGGGGGCATATGACAACATAATGCAGTCAATGCTAATATATAATACAGGTGATGTTTAAAAAAATATATCAGCCTACAAACAACTAACCTGAAAGACCGTGCCTTTAACAATCTTCCAGACAAAAACCATTGTGGGAACAAACCAAAGGACATTAATATTCATTAGCCTTTAACAACCTTCATGTTTCGAGTAACGACAACCCAAAACACGAATGACTCCATCGCTGGATGTTGAAGCATCATCCATGAGTAATAGCCATCCAGCAATTCCTTCAGCAGTAACTAGTAAATGCACAACATTATTTTTACCCCTTTCAAAGGCAACTTTGCATGGCAAAATAATGCCTGGAGCTATAGAGGACATATTTCCGGAAATTTAAAAATAAGAATCATTACCATCACTAAGGTATGGCAAGCCTACAAGATTGTCTAGCCAGCAAACAAATTCCAATGAATGCGATAGAAAAATGGAAGGCCAGATTGAAAATTGTCCCTGAAGCTCGTTTGGTTCCATATCAGGTGAATGCAATGTTCATGAGTGAAACGGCACTAGGTATTGTCTCAGAACATTGCAATTGATCCATGTTCAGTGGATGCTATTTGCATGACTTTCTTGAAGCAGAAAGGCCCTATCTAGATCACAAAAAACGTTTTCATAGTTTTTTTTAGCCCTTTGAAAACGTGAAAAAAAAACGTTTTCTTCCTGGTTTAGAATAAAAAATGTAAAAAAAAACGCTGCTGGAATTTCATACTGGAAAACATATGATGATATTTCATTCCATAAAAATTCTCAGAGGTCTGATACATTATGACAGAAACTTTGAGACAGAAATTAACTTAGACAGAAACTCTTGACATAAATCTATCTATCACAGAATTAGAGTGTGAGAAACAACTTCACAATCCTCATCAGGGATTTCTGCCACTGTAACCTCTTGGGCATCTTCAATCTCAATTGCTCCAGCTTCTTCCCAATCAATCAAGGTCTTGTCATCTGCTAGTAACTCCAATTATCTTCTTTTGATCAGCCTTAAATTAGTGTGAACATACACAAGATCATTCAGCCTTGATGCAGTTAGCTGATTTCTCTTTTTGTTATGATGGATATCAAATATACCCCAAGAACGCTCACATGCAGATGCACTACATACCTGGCTCAAAATGCGAATTGCCCAATGTTGAAGATTTGGAGTTGATGCACCATAGCACTCCCACCATTTTGCTGCAGCAACCTTATCCCTGTCATCTCTAGCTGCTGCCAAAGAAAATAATCCTTTACCTGCCATATAGTGACGATACTCTTGACGAACTTGAGCTTGCATCTCCTCCTCTGATATCATCCTTTCCATGCATTTATAGAAATGCTCCATGAGTTCTGAATCTCTTTCATGGCCTTGCCCATGAAACTTTGGATTCAATATGCATGCAGCAGCATAGATTGGGCGGTGAAGAAACTCCCATCTTTCATCAACACATCGCCAAAAAAGTTGAATGGTCTCATCATCCATCTTGGAGATCTTAGCTTTCTTCTTCACCATCTACGAGGCGCAGCACTTTGAGAAGTGGACTTGTAACCCTTGTAATCATGGACAAATTGTTCCAGAATTCCTCACTTTCACTCCCTGTAATATACCTGCAAATTATTGTTCCAGATTCTCTTATTTGGCATTTCTGCTGAGAAATTCAATTTTCCCACTCATTGTTGATTACAGTTTGCTTTAGTGCAGATTTTGCACGCAAAACACTCCTCATGGACAAGATCTCTATAGCAAAGAGAGGTATAGAATGGGTTAATAGGCACATCGGAATTCTCAATCGGCAACAGCGGAAACTATTGGCAGGGATGGCTTCACACCACAAAGGGATGCAGGAAGCTATGGCGAACCTGATGGATGACTGCACAAAGCTTAGATGCTTTAGTGCAGAAAACAGTCATTTTGGATGCATCACCATTGGATCCAGTAATACCAGCTCCTCCTGCTGCTCAGGAAATGCATGGGTAAAAAATCTCAGGTACAGAGTCAGAGCTTTCAATGAAAAGCCAAATTTTGTAACATAGTGCTTTTTTTTAATATATTATATAGTTTCGGACAGAGAATGTACTTTCATCTGACATATATTTGTCTTTGAATAATTCAACTAAACTTTTAGGATCAGTTATCTGTCATTCTCAATATTGTTACACTGTACACACAGATCCAGTAAACGAATATAGTACTTATAACTCAACTCTGTCGTATTCTAATATTCTCACACATTGAATATTATTTAGCTGCATTTCAAAGTCAACTACACACAATTCACATGCTGCATACAGTACACCACAATCACTGTACAATATAATAACTACCACATGCACCACCACACTAAGCACCATAACTAAGAAAACATCAATAACAGAATTTAAACTAACTTGTGATTCATCCAGATAGTGGGCAGCATGTTCTTCTCTTACATTTCTCTCCAATTTTCTAGTTTTAACATCCAATCTTCTAGTTTTAACATTCTTTGTGTTAGAAGACACTCTGATGTTCTCAATCTAAAATTTTTGAATCTTTTCTATTTGTTCATCTTTGCAGGTTTCTTGGGAGAACACCTAATACCTTTCCACGATCCCTCTCACTGATTTTGTCACTTGTTTCAAAATCTGCACGGCGTGGTACAGACATTGCAGGGCAGCTATTCTTGGCTGCTAGGCAGTCATTGCTGGTAGAGAGTTTCACAGTCTGCATCAATGCTCTTGGCTTTCAAATCCTTTAATTGTTCACCTATAAATTTTTCCAATGTTTTATCCCTCAAAACCTGAAGTAAAATTGCTTTTTTCATGCAATCCTCAATTCGTTTGGTCTATTTACGGAAAGATGTTAGCAAATTAAGGACAATACGGCGTTTAGTATTTGCACTTTTTGATAAACCGGATCATTCTGCCACAAGCTCCAATCCTTCCTCTCTTCTTTTCCTCTGGCGCATTTTCTTCAGCATTTTTTCTTCCTTGGTTCTTCTTCGTTTTCTTCTGTCTGAAATGCCAGTTTATAGATAGATTACCTCGTTGACATCCATACCCATAATGGATTGGAGCTTGCAGCAGGGAGCCAAAGAACAAGACGTAGGCAAAGAACAGGAAAGGGCCAAAGAATAGGAATTTTAGTTTTGAAATTAGAATCCCTCCTCCCCCCAAAATTGGGACTTCATTCTTAAATAATGGCAGTTGAGCGGTGCCATAATTATAGTTTCATACCACAAAAGTGGCGGATGTGCGATCACATTTTGGGGGGACAAGAGGGACAACAGAATTGGGACATCACATCACAACGTGCTTTTACCCTGGAATCCTTGCTGGATCTAACCTGAGCACAACCTATATTTAGTGTAGTGCAGGAGACCTATGGCGCTTTATCAAAAGGAAAACTAGTGTTCACAAATTTCATTGACTTATTTGAGAGCGTCCATACCATTCAGTTTCATTTCTTTTCTCTCTCTTTTTTTTGAGAGCCAGAAAGTTTTTTATTCATTGATTATGGAAATAACAATAGAAGAGAGCATAGATACCCATTCTCCATATAGAGAATGGGAGAGAAAAAGTACAAGATTTTTTTTATTTTTTTTTTTTAGAGAGAATGAAATTTTTTCCATTAATTATAGAAAAAAAGTACAATAGAGTTCATTGTCAATGTGGGAACATGACAATAGAACTGTAGATAGCAGTGAGTAAAATAGACATAGAATAAACATAGATTGAAAATCCACAAATATATCTGCTAAAATAACAGTAAGTGTAACAGCCATATGATAGCCGAGACCTGCTGATAGCCGAGATCTAGAAGATGTCGACCATAAACAGACTACTTAGAAAGGAATTTAAGGAGCCAAAATATGAAGGTAGGCAAAGGGAAGAGAATAGGATTGAAAAGAGTAAATTAATCTGAGTCTTTGGAACTGACCAAAAAACCTGCCATTGGTATAAAGTAAAGAACCACAGAAAGATCGGGAACAAGCAAGAGACAAAAATGGGGGCTAGCAAAAGAGGAAAAAAAGGATGGACTCGTAGACTATGTTTTGTATTAGACCATGTTTATGGTTGAAAAAAGTGTTATGATAAAGCGTTCATCCTGGACTAGCTGCGATAGAATGCTTCAATTGAAATGTCCAACCATCATCAAGAATCTTTCAAACATTAATATTCAGCAGCAAAGGTACAAAATGTAAGATTATTCCTGTGGCTTTATGTTGCCATTCGAGAGCCATATGCAATCCTCCTTAAAAAATGCCAGCAATTGCATAACGATAGCTATTTAATTGCATGCTTAGCTCTGATATCTTGCACCAGTGACTAGCCTGTAGACAAGTTTGCCAAGAGATTCATGGATATAAATTGTCATTTGTATTAATTTGAATTCATCTAAACTTTGCGTAATGCAATCCAAACATTAATCTGCTCCATGGAAATGCAATATTATAAAAGCCTTAGTTGCATACTTCTTAGGTGCCATGTCAGAAATGCCTTATTCTCCAAAATCTCTGAAATCAATTCTACCACAGAGATAACAAGCAAATGGATGTCGTATTACGGTATGAAAGAGGATGTGTCTGGACAGCTTTATATCCATTAAGATTGCTAAAAATTTGTTGGGCCGAGGCACTGGCACAATCCGCAACAATAGGATAAGGAAAGGATAGTCTTGCTCCTCTTAAAATTTCTAACGAACGTCCAGGCTTAGGCCAGTTGGTCTCCGTGGACGTTAAAATATACTTCCTTCCTTCCTTCCTTAAACCCTTCACACAGTCAAGATGCTTCTTTGGAACACAGGCTATGTTTCAATATTTATTAACGAAAGATCCGTTGTTACTTTATCCAATGTCATATCATGTAATTTATAGATTGTTAACGTTGATGATAGGATAAGTAGTAACTGTATCGTGATCTCTGTCTTGCCTTCTATGACAATCCAACTCTAAGCAAATATGACTCGATTGTAGATGGACAACACCATCCACTAGAATATTCCTACAAACAAAGGAAAGGACTAGGCCACATGACAAATGAAAGAATGCAATCTCGATTTACGATCAAAGACAATACGAGAAATAAAACACAAATGATCAGAAATGAAAAGTCAAATCAGTTCTCATTGCATGTGATTTGGACAAGGCTTATAATGCCATGACGGCCACAATATTAGGCCCAAATCACAATATTCAGTTATGTCTTTTCAACTTCATAAGCATTGCAACGCTAGGTCCTATGATAATTACAATATTCTGATATGCCTTTTTAACATCATAAGCATTGCAATGCTAAGTGATTCATATCCTATGATATCATGTGCATAAACATTGGACATACATTTTAATCAATGCCATGATGGATACAATATCAGACCAGATTACAATACATCTGTTTGTTTAGCATATTGCTACCCGGATTTGGCTGAAAGGGAGCCTCACATTTCAAAGGTGCATGGAAGGACGTGGGGACCAAAAGTAACCCATGTTGGTAATTAGAACTCGAAGGGTACAGTTAGAAATTAAGATAGCGGCACCAATAGCATCCAGCTTTCTACTGCAGAACCTATATAGTGCAGTGTAAAACTTCCTCCACTTGCAATCATAAATGAAGTGTACAACCTTTACCTATTCATAAGCAGAAAAGACAGATTAACCAGCTATGACACCTAAGCTAACCCCTCATAAAGCAAGCGCACATTTTAATTCGAAAGAAATGACGAGACTATGTAGATTAAATTTATCTTGTAGAAGTGCCTTACTTTTATTTTGGAGGAAACATCCCATCTACATCTATACAACCAAATCCACTTTCTACACTAAATCACAAAGAAAAAACCAACTGCAAAGCCACTTTCTACATTAAAGGAGTAACTAAAAAAATATACCAGCCTACAAAGAACTAACCTGAAAGACCGTGCCTTTAACAATCTTTCAAACAAAAACCATTATGGGAACAAACTAAAAGCACATTAATATTCATCAGCCTTTAACAACCTTCATGTTTCGAGTAACGACAACCCAAAAGCTTTGGGACTTATTGAATATGAACATCAAAATAGTATAAATAACAGAACATAAGCAAAGCTTGTAACATAGGGGGCATATGACAACATAATGCAGTCAATGCTAATATATAATACATGTGATGTTTAAAAAAATATACCAGCCTACAAACAACTAACCTGAAAGACCGTGCCTTTAACAATCTTCCAGACAAAAACCATTGTGGGAACAAACCAAAGGACATTAATATTCATTAGCCTTTAACAACCTTCATGTTTCGAGTAACGACAACCCAAAAGCTTTGGGACGTGTTGAATATGAACATCAAAGTAGTATAAATAACAGAATATAAGCAAGGCTTGTAACATAGGGGGCATATGACAACATAATGCAGTCAATGCTAATATGTAATACATGTGATATCTGCCTACTTCTCTTGGACATGCCAATGGTTCATGACAAGGACGTCCTATTGTCATAAGGTTACTCTTCATCCTAATATTATGTCGAAGAAGCAGATCCAATGGACAGGGAAAGCCTGCAGAAGCTATGGCGTTCTCAATGGTCATGCCCACACATATCAAATTTCTTGCCAGTATTCTCAAAGTTTACTCTACTAACTAGATGGAGATGAATTTGATCGTTCATTACTAAGTGCCTCAATGCTGCCCATCTTATTTGATTGAATGACACACAAGCACCATAACCATTGTTATACAAAATGGATTCTTGGACTTCCCAAAATCAATGATTCCATGCCTTCAGTTTATACGATAGGTATTTCACATGATTCATCAATCAGTTACACAATAACTTCACAATAACTTCAGGCCACTAAGATGGAAACTATGTGTCTCTATCATTAACTTCCTTTGTATTGTAAGATGATGCAGCTGAAATGGGAAGATCCAATAGAGGCTGCAATACTTCCATCACCCTAGTTCTTTGGTTCTTCATTCCTTCCTCGATAGCAAATTTTGCTTTACTACAACTTTCAATATCTGCAAAAGCAAGCATCCATCTTCTACCAATTAGTTGCTTTGTCCAACTGCTATTTCGATTTGTTGTTTCAGTTGTACCAGATGTTGAAGACATCAAGCATGTTGATCTAATACATGGTAATTGCAAGTCTTTACCAGAATGGTCATTGCTAAGATAAGGAAAGAGTCATTGCTATTGGAAAAATATCATAAACCTAGTTCTCATTGAGAACTTCAAGGTATCATCATGGCAGTGTGTCCATACAACAAGAATCGAGAGTTCTGGCACTCACCATACAGCAAGCCAATGCAGCCACAACACGAATGACTCCATCGCTGGATGTTGAAGCGTTCTCATTTTTCCATTAATTATAGAAAAAAAGTACAATAGAGTTCATTGTCAATGTGGGAACATGACAATAGAACTGTAGATAGCAGTGAGTAAAATAGACATAGAATAAACATAGATTGAAAATCCACAAATATATCTGCTAAAATAACAGTAAGTGTAACAGCCATATGATAGCCGAGACCTGCTGATAGCCGAGATCTAGAAGATGTCGACCATAAACAGACTACTTAGAAAGGAATTTAAGGAGCCAAAATATGAAGGTAGGCAAAGGGAAGAGAATAGGATTGAAAAGAGTAAATTAATCTGAGTCTTTGGAACTGACCAAAAAACCTGCCATTGGTATAAAGTAAAGAACCACAGAAAGATCGGGAACAAGCAAGAGACAAAAATGGGGGCTAGCAAGAGAGGAAAAAAAGGATGGACTCGTAGACTATGTTTTGTATTAGACCATGTTTATGGTTGAAAAAAGTGTTATGATAAAGCGTTCATCCTGGACTAGCTGCGATAGAATGCTTCAATTGAAATGTCCAACCATCATCAAGAATCTTTCAAACATTAATATTCAGCAGCAAAGGTACAAAATGTAAGATTATTCCTGTGGCTTTATGTTGCCATTCGAGAGCCATATGCAATCCTCCTTAAAAAATGCCAGCAATTGCATAACGATAGCTATTTAATTGCATGCTTAGCTCTGATATCTTGCACCAGTGACTAGCCTGTAGACAAGTTTGCCAAGAGATTCATGGATATAAATTGTCATTTGTATTAATTTGAATTCATCTAAACTTTGCGTAATGCAATCCAAACATTAATCTCTGCTCCATGGAAATGCAATATTATAAAAGCCTTAGTTGCATACTTCTTAGGTGCCATGTCGAAATGCCTTATTCTCCAAAATCTCAAATCAATTCTACCACGAGATAACAAGCAAATGGATGTCGATATACGGTATGAAAGAGGATGTGTCGGGACAGCTTTTATATCCATTAAGATTGCTAAAAATTTGTTGGGCGAGGTAACCGCACAATCCGCAAACAATAGGATAAGGAAAGGATAGTCTTGCTCCTCTTAAAATTTCTAACGAACGTCCAGGCTTAGGCCAGTTGGTCTCCGTGGACGTTAAAATATACTTCCTTCCTTCCTTCCTTAAACCCTTCACACAGTCAAGATGCTTCTTTGGAACACAGGCTATGTTTCAATATTTATTAACGAAAGATCCGTTGTTACTTTATCCAATGTCATATCATGTAATTTATAGATTGTTAACGTTGATGATAGGATAAGTAGTAATCAGATCGTGGATCTCGCCTTGCCTTCTATGACAATCCAACTCTAAGCAAATATGACTCGATTGTAGATGGACAACACCATCCACTAGAATATTCCTACAAACAGTGAAAGGACTAGGCCACATGACAAATGAAAGAATGCAATCTCTGATTTCTGATCAAAGACAATACGAGAAATAAAACACAAATGATCAGAAATGAAAAGTCAAATCAGTTCTCATTGCATGTGATTTGGACAAGGCTTATAATGCCATGACGGCCACAATATTAGGCCCAAATCACAATATTCAGTTATGTCTTTTCAACTTCATAAGCATTGCAACGCTAGGTCCTATGATAATTACAATATTCTGATATGCCTTTTTAACATCATAAGCATTGCAATGCTAAGTGATTCATATCCTATGATATCATGTGCATAAACATTGGACATACATTTTAATCAATGCCATGATGGATACAATATCAGACCAGATTACAATACATCTGTTTGTTTAGCATATTGCTACCCGGATTTGGCTGAAAGGGAGCCTCACATTTCAAAGGTGCATGGAAGGACGTGGGGACCAAAAGTATTCTCAAAGTTTACTCTACTAACTAGATGGAGATGAATTTGATCGTTCATTACTAAGTGCCTCAATGCTGCCCATCTTATTTGATTGAATGACACACAAGCACCATAACCATTGTTATACAAAATGGATTTACTGGACTTCCCAGCTCAATGATTCCATGCCTTCAGTTTATACGATAGGTATTTCACATGATTCATCAATCAGTTACACAATAACTTCACAATAACTTCAGGCCACTAAGATGGAAACTATGTGTCTCTATCATTAACTTCCTTTGTATTGTAAGATGATGCAGCTGAAATGGGAAGATCCAATAGAGGCTGCAATACTTCCATCACCCTAGTTCTTTGGTTCTTCATTCCTTCCTCGATAGCAAATTTTGCTTTACTACAACTTTCAATATCTGCAAAAGCAAGCATCCATCTTCTACCAATTAGTTGCTTTGTCCAACTGCTATTTCGATTTGTTGTTTCAGTTGTACCAGATGTTGAAGACATCAAGCATGTTGATCTAATACATGGTAATTGCAAGTCTTTACCAGAATGGTCATTGCTAAGATAAGGAAAGAGTCATTGCTATTGGAAAAATATCATAAACCTAGTTCTCATTGAGAACTTCAAGGTATCATCATGGCAGTGTGTCCATACAACAAGAATCGAGAGTTCTGGCACTCACCATACAGCAAGCCAATGCAGCCACAACACGAATGACTCCATCGCTGGATGTTGAAGCATCATCCACGAGTAATAGCCATCCAACAATTCCTTCAGCAATAATCATTAAATGCACAACATCATCTTTACCCCTTTCAAAGGCAACTTTGCATGGCAAAATAATGCCTGGAGCTATAGAGGATATATTTCCGGAAAATTAAAGATAAGAATCATTACCATCACTAAGGGATGGCAAGCCTACAAGATTGTCTAGCCAGCAAACAAATTCCAATGAATGCGATAGAAAAATGGAAGGCCAGATTGAAAATTGTCTCTGAAGCTCGTTTGGTTCCATATCAGGCGAATGCAATGTTCATGAGTGAAACGGCACTAGGTATTGTCTCAGAACATTGCAATTGATCCATGTTCAGTGGATGCTATTTGCATGACTTTCTTGAAGCAGAAAGGGCCTATCTAGGTCACAAAAAACGTTTTCATATTTTTTTTTAGCCCTTGAAAACGTGGAAAAAAACGTTTTCTTCCTGGTTTAGAATAAAAAACGTAAAAAAAACGCAGCCCGGAATTTCATACTGGAAAACAGATGATGATATTTCATTCCATAAAAATTCTCAGAGGTTTGATACATTATGACAGAAACTTTGAGACAGAAATTAACTTAGATAGAAACTCTTGACATAAATCTATCTATCACAGAATTAGAGTGTGAGAAACAACTTCACAATCCTCATCAGGAATTTCTGCCACTATAACCTCTTGGGCATCTTCAATCTCAATTGCTTCAGCTTCTTCCCAATCAATCAAGGTCTTGTCATCTGCTGGTAACTCTAATTATCTTCTTTTGATCAGCCTTAAATTAGTGTGAACATACACAAGATCATTCAGCCTTGATGCAGTTAGCTGATTTCTCTTTTTGTTATGATGGATATCAAATACACCCCAAGAACGCTCACATGCAGATGCACTACATACCTGGCTCAAAATGCGAATTGCCAATGTTGAAGATTTGGAGTTGATGCACCATAGCACTCACACCATTTTGCTGCAGCAACCTTATCCCTGTCATCTGTAGCTAGCTGCTGTAGCTAGCTGCTGCCAAAGAAAATAATCCTTTACTTGCCATATAGTGACGATACTCTTGACGAACTTGAGCTTGCATCTCCTCCTCTGTTATCATCCTTTCCATGCATTTATAGAAATGCTTCATGAGTTCTGAATCTCTTTCATGGCCTTGCCCATGAAACTTTGGATTCAATATGCATGCAGTAGAATAGATTGGGCGGTGAAGAAACTCCCATCTTTCATCAACACATCGCCAAAAAAGCTGAATGGCCTCATCATCCATCTTGGAGATCTTAGCTTTCTTGCACATCTCCTCTTTAGCACGGTCCAAGGCTTCATACACCTCACCTACACATGGTTCTTCACCATCTACGAGGCGCAGCACTTTGAGAAGTGGACTTGTAACCCTTGATCATGGACAAATTGTTCCAGAACTCCTCACTTTCACTTCCTGTAATATACCTGCAAATTATTGTTCCAGATTCTCTTATTTGGCATTTCTGCTGAGAAATCCAGTTTTCCCACTCATTGCTGATTACAGTTTGCTTTAGTGCAGATTTTGCACGCAAAACACTCCTCATGGACAAGATCTCTATAGCAAAGTGCGTATCAGCAGGCTTTGACAATTCATTGCATTTATTCACCTTGCAATAAGTGCGAAACAAAGCAAGAGGCATGCCATGATTCTTGATGAAAGTGATAATGTCTCTGCTGCACAGTTGCCTTTACTATTGGGATTTTTCCAATGTCATGAAGCATTAGATTCATGCAATGAGCAGCACATGGAGTCCAGCAAATGCTAGGATAGTTGGCCATGATGATGTTTCCAGCTGCCTTGCAATTTGCAGCATTATCAGTGATCACTTGGACAACATTCTCTGATCCAATTGCCTCAATGACAGATTCAAGCAATTGAGCTATATAAGCTCTTGTTTTTTCTTTGCCTGAGGCGTCTTTGGAACAAGAATGTTGATCAAAGGCCTTCCTTTTTTGTCAGTCCATCCATCACTCACAATGGAACAACCAACACGTTCCCAACTCTTCCTTACATCCATTAACTCAGCATCCACACTGTTTCTTTCATCAATGAGGTGATTAGTTCTCAAAGATTCTGAAATTGGTGCTTTATAACTGACCCCATATTTGCCAATAGCAGACACTATTTCAGAAAAGAAAGGACATCTAGCTTTATTAAATGGGATGCCTTCAGCATAGAAAAACTTTGCAACTGCTATCCACCATAACTTTCTCACTTTTCCAGAATAAGGCTTTGATGGTATTGGTTTGAGGCAATCTTATAGAGCTGCAACCAGCTTGAGAATTACAACTCATTGAAGAAATCCGGGCAGCAGAGGCTGCATGCATTTTCTTCTTGTACTTTTTAATAGACTTGCTATTTACTTCAACCTATAAGCTCTTCAATTTCTCCTTTGAAATGCCCTTGCATGCAGCAACACCAGATTCTGAATTCCCAAGAAGATGGCCCCTCAATCGGGTGAGTGAGCCCTGAAATTCTTGACCACATTCCTTGCATTTCACCTGAAACACTCCATGAGACTTCTCTTCTACAACCTCAAAATACTGCCATTCAATTCAATTGCTCTGCTTCTAACCATATTGTAAAGAATGCACAGCCGGCAAGAGTTCTTGCGAAAAACGTGAGGAAAAAGAAAGGAAGTGAACTGGATATGAACTACAGGCATATATCTGCTGATTCTCGCCATGAATCGTCCTACAGTTAAGAATTAATGGATGCAAATGGCTCACTGGCGTATGTTACAGCAAATCCGGCCAGAAATCTGTTAGAGATCGTGGGTTGTGGAGAAGAACCCTAACGGGCCAAAAACGGCCCCAAAAAGTCGACCTTTTTTGCCCGGAATTTTGGCCAGAAAAGAAGGAAAAAATACGCGTATTTTTCGCATTTTTTTAAGGTTCAGTTCCGCACGTGCAGAAATCGTTTTCTTTTCCTAATGTTGACGTTTTCTGTAACCTAGGGCCCTATAAATAACAAATAAAAATTGCCCAGAACAAAAAGTACCTGATTATGCAATCTCCGCAGCTTGCAATTTGACCACGTTCTCATCACAGCCCGCAACTCATAATCCATTCAACTATTTGCCTACCCAACATGCATAAATGTTTCCAAGAATTAACCAAATATTGCAATGTAAAGTCAGATTCCTTAAAACTAAATTGTATAACAAGCATTTTGATCTAACAACACGTGGACACAAGATGAAAGAACAAAGTTGACTGAAGCAAACCTCAAACTGCAAAACACTTTTAAGGGTGATGTTTTTAAGCAATTTTGTGTGAGGCAGAATTAAAAATGAAAGAAAGCTCAAACCCATGGCTATCCAGATAAGCAATACCTTGCGACAAATTTCACCTTAGGTGCATTCTCAAGTGCCTGTCAATCCTTGATCAGATCTCCTTGTATAACACCTTCTCCCACAACCTAAGCAAAAATATATGTTAACAAATTCCAGTCTATAGATAAAAACTGATTTGTAGATAAAGAATTGCCTAAAAGCGACATAAAATACCAAGAGTTGCAATCTACAGATTTTCAGATTGATGCTTAGCTTTCAATGCTACTTTCTAGGCAGAAAATTTATCATGTTATTTCATCAAAATGCTTCCTCTTGGTTTCTAAATACTTTTGGTTTTGCTTCATAACTTGACTGCATAACGTGCTTCACAATATTTGCTAGAAAAAAAACATTTTCTTGGGTAAAGTTCTAAATACCTGGCGAATACGTTTGCGCTTGGCAGTTTCTCATCATTCCCGTGCATAAAGGCTTCAACGACTATGGATTTCCCACTCACAATTCTACATCTTAATCTAGTAGTCCCACTGAAGGAATCCAAGCGAAGTGGTTTATCCGCTTTGCACAGCCCATGTTCCACATTACGAATCCCAGCTTGAACACTCAAGCTTTTTTAAGTTCTTCATTCCTCAAAGAAAGAATGCTCGAACATGGGCTAGTACATTGTACATTTCGTTTGGCAAACTAAGGCCATGTATATCTATGGAAACCCAGATCATTCTTGTTTGATGGCTGGCCTCCATTGCTATGCTTTCTAATACCATCCCTATTGCTTATACAGACTTCTAGAGCCGTGCTTTGCCAAAAAATGCCATTTCCGCATGTAGCAAATCATGTAAATCTTCTTTATCATGGAAAAATGAAATACTCAGAGTGCATGTTAACTTATCCGGAGAAGTATTACTTAGAGCAAAATCTCTATTAAGATCTGAAACCAAAGCAATAGAAAATTCTATTAAGATCCGAAACCAAAGAAATACGATGAAGCAAGCCCAACCCGACACAAAGTCGACATAACTTCCCAATGCTAGCAATGGACAGGCTGGAATTTCCATTGATTTTCTGTGGGCGTGGGTCAAATCCAACGATTCTAAGGGTTTCCATATGCACAAGAATCCCAGCTGGCTACAACGTGGATAGCTTCGCGTTGCTTCAAAGTCTTAACTCTTGTTTGTACAAACGTGTGCGCGCGCGTGTGTGTTTGTGTGTGTTTGTTTTTTAGACTCAAGTGTTTAAAAAACTTGAGCTAAAAAAAATAAATTCAATATCTAACTTGATTTGTTCACAAAGCTGAGTATAATGTGGCTGAAATCACAAACCATATCTTTATAACCTAAGAAGATTTTCGAAGATTATTTTGGTATTCATATCTGAATACCGTATAAGCTGACGATGGCATCCTTGATTCCAAACGCGAGCATCTAGGGTTTCAGATGTTTTCTATTGTCAGCATGGTATTCTTGTAGGAAGGCGGCGATGGGTCTTGTGGAGGCGGCCAGGCCTCTGTCGCAGTTGCATATTCGGCTATAGCCATAGCCAGGTTTCTAGTGTTCAGCTGCAGGATTAAGCCACGCTCCTTAGAGCATACGATAGAAGGATCGGCGACCACGGGGTTCTAGCCGTTTCTTCTGCAGTGTTTTGGCGACCACAGGGCTCTAGCCGCTTCTTCTGCAGTGTTTCAGTAAGAAATGAGGTTTCCACAGAGGAAAATCATGTTAGGGCTCGAGCTTGTTAATTCCGGCAAGATCAATTTGCAGCCAAGCCTGGACTGATTCTTATATTCCTTGTGTGTTTGTTTAGGGTATGTTTGCTCTGATGTCGGTGTTGCTCTGTTTTCTGTTGTGCATGTATTTCTTTTGCTCCATCTTCTGGTGAAACACAGAGGTTCGATTCCTCTGAAGAAATAGAAGCAAGAAAGGTTTGTTGGGAGAAGTTTAGTTTGCTATATTGCATGCTTGCTCTGGTGTACGCTTGGTGTGAGAATTATAACCATTGGATTTGTATAATTGCCCCCTTACAAATCGGGTCAACATGGGGCTGCTTGACCCATCTTGACTTTGAGGAGACGAATCATATATGAATGCATAGGGAATATTCCCCAAATTGTGCTATGATCTAATGGCCACGAAAAATAAAGACACACCCCAAACGACAATCCTACATCTTTTCATCCAACTTTTCATCCCGGCACATGCAAGTTACATAATCAATTCTCTTATGGTACGGTTACAAGTTCAACCAGGAAATATTTAATATTTTCAAACAGGCCCCATAACGTACCCTGGGTATACACCTACTTTGGACGAGGTATACTACCATCCATACAATGAAAGATATGCCCATTCGTCTGACTACTAAATCTAGACAACAAATCCTATATAAAGGAACATGCAATATAAAACAATGTGAATACATACATGTGATAATATTAAAGAGTATCAATGGTCAATACCTCAGTAATAGCAATTGTAATGAACCTACTCTAAGCAAGATATCAACAATCCTTAATGTATGTAGAAACATCATAACACAAATACTAAAAAATTCTAACACAGACAAAAACATATAAATGGAAGAATAAGACGCATCCATAGCCAAACAGTAAGATGCATCCATAGCCAAACAGAGATTAAAATGAGGCAAGTCTCCTCTCAATCTTGCTCGCATGGCCACTCTGAGATCCTGCCATCCTGTGGTTCGTATCGCGAGCACTCTCCACAAATTTAGAGTTCATGTAGGCTACCTGTTCCCAAATAGCAATTCATAATATGAAGACGACTTGTAGGTGGTGCCTTTCAACCCTGTTAGCTGCAGGCATCATCGTGCCAGTCATTGCCCACCATACTTCCTGCCGATCTGAAAGTCTACAGTGATTTTGCATAAAATTCTGTTCTCTCCCATGTAAAATTTCTGTTCCCTCTACTGTACTCTGGTTGCTCAAAATGTCATTTAATTGCTTCCATCCCACTATACTCTGATCCTGAATTTTTTTACCAAACTACAGCCACAAAAATTCTTGATTTGTGTTGAATAGCCTTTTTGCAAATGGACCATGCCTTGTCAATGCAACTTCATATCTTCAAAGCATCTCTAAATCATTAGCAAAAAAAGTGGGAAAATTCCATGTTTAACGTGAAATAAAGTGCCATGAAAATGAGATATGTCTCCTTACTCTTAAACTTCAACTCTGCAGCTTCTTTCTATTGTCTTTATAGCATTCCAAATTTATGGAGACAAAACTGCATTTCATCAACTGCACTACAGCAAACTCGTGTGGTGATACCAAGAGAACAAAACCCTTGCATTAGGCAAAACGTGAAGCTGCAAATTCTGGGCACAATAAAATGCCTTATAATTGACATTCAAAAAAACTTACCTTTTAATGGATGGTTCATATGCTGCGCCTTTTAAATAGCCCGGATACAGCACAAAGTCAGTGCTGGAATTTTGGCTCCGCGCGGATTCAGCTGCACAAGGTGCCCTTTGCGCCTGCTGATTGCCAAAAATCGTCCTGGGTGATATGCCACAGATTCAACCGCTTACTCAGCCGTTTCATTCACATGCCCAAACAAAAATCCTGGTGGGCAATTTCTATAAGCTGATGAACTTGGCGATGGCTATTTCCCACTGGTAGCACCTGTATTCATGTGAATACATAGCTAAATTTGTTATCAGCACTGACTTGGCAACATCAGCCAGGATGTCTTCGCAATGTGCCATGTGAACCCTACATAAGTCAATAGGCACTAATTTTTGCAAGACAGATTGATAAGAAAAGGTAGTCTTTAAAATAACACCATTTGGGTTCCTGTGTCAGTCTTTTGGAAACCACATAATAATAATCCTGATGATTGAAGGCAAGGTCATGTTGGATGGGAAATTAGATGAAATGAGTGGGCAAAAGGCTCTTCTGACAGTCTTCAGAGCTACCAAATGTCTAACCACGATCAAAAGATATCACAACTTTGCATTAGCTTCCAAAAGTTGGTTTCCCTAAAGCAGAATATATACCCAGAAGATAACTACGAACACAGCATCACCTACTTATAAACAGACATGAAACGAGAAATTAGATCATACCCGCCCAAAAATTAAATACGGAGCAGCTAGGAACAAGGATGTGGGCATATAAAGCAACATGAGAAAAGTTATGATTAGAAAACGCAAGTGGAGCAGATCCTCTGGAGTTTAACTTTATATTTATAAGAGTTCTGCTCAAGCTCAGAACTATACAAGAGGCTATAATAGCCAACTTTAATCAACTGCCTTAGGTACCCATTTGAGATTCCATTCTTCTTTGCCAACAACTTTAAGGGGCAGCTACCAATTAAAACTTCATAATTTAAAACCAATGTTAGCTTCAACTATGCTCCTGAATACATTAAAGTATGCCTTCTGTCAAGTGCTCTGGAGGGCAAGACAGAAGAAGCTTTCATTCTCCATGTATAAAATCTACTAACCATGAAATTTATCATTACAAGCCTGTTGGTTTAGAAAACCTTGGGAAATTCCTCAAGTTTCACACAGTTTGGCATCTCTTTGATCCGTCCAAAATAATGCAGATTCATCTCCGCACGGCATTTCTGGACAAGTATTCCCTTATAATCTCTTTCCGCCTGACGTTCAATTTGCATTCTCGGATGACTGTCTGGAGGATAATCTCGGTCAAAGGTAGCTGAATTCACGTAGTAGTTTACACCATGGTCTTTGGTAATCTTGGCAAACTTATATGAATCTTTCATCTCGAGGGAGTATATTGGTTGGGAATATGGGAAGTAGCTTATAAAGAATAAGACAATGATTGACAACAATTGCACAAACATCAGCATATTACCAGGGCGTACCTCTGCTGTGTGAACACCAAAATCCCTCCCTCTATTTTGAGTTCTGACGTAAGCTCTACGAAATTGAAAGCTTGGGCCTCCATTCCCAAAGCCTTGACCACCAAAGCAAAAATTCTGGAAAATCTCATTGGGATCAAACTCCTCAAAGAATACATCATTGTGCCTCCTTTGTCGCATACCAGTACCATGGCTTAACCGCCTGGCTTCTTCTGGGCCATATCTATCATATCTCAATCTGAGTTCTGGATCACTTAAACATTGAAAGGCTCTGGACACCAATTTAAAGGCCTCTTCAGCTCCAGGTGTCTTATTCTTGTCAGGATGGACCTTCAATGACAATTTCCTATATGCTTTCTTGACTTCCTCTTCTGAGCATCCTGTTTCTAATCCTAGAATTGCATAATAGTCCACAGTCCTTTTAACCCGCCTAACTATTTCTACCTGATCCTCAGAGGGCTCTGAGGCAGAGGCAGATTGAGTACTTGCTTCTGCATTTTCCGGTTGAGCAACAGAGTGCCCAGTAGAAGAACTTGTAGAACTAAACCTAGAAAAAATGGGTTCTATGTCCTCATTTTCAAACTGAGAAGACAAAAGCTCTTGGATTTCAGGAGAAGGGTATAGACGTTGAGCTTTTAACAAAAGTCTGCGTGCCCTAACCAGATTGCCGGAATCAATTGCAGCCCTTGCTATTCGAACACAGTGCTCTGCCTCCTCCTTATTGCTATCCATCCTGTGTGCGCTAATTCAACAAACAAGCAAAATTAACATGAACAAGTAGTTATTATATGCATAATCTTTCCACCTGATCTGCAGCAACTGTGGGGCATGCAAAGCCGCATCCTGCCGAGCTCCTACCACGGCCAGCTTATGAATACCAATATCAAATACAGTTCCCATTCTACTCTACAAATACGGCTTCTACGCAACAAATTCCGCGACGGTGCCACCTATTCATAATTCGACGCACTTTCCAGCTGAGAAAAGACTCTGACTTTGGTTTGTCTTAATTTACTCGAAATCAGAGGATTAAAAAGTTAGATGATCTAACATGGCTACCTTAGCCAACATATATGTGCATAAAAGAGGATGCAATATTGGCCACTACCCTTAGGCAAGGTCCTACTAGTCAACACATCTATGCAGAAAAGAGACCCTTGCATGGCTATATAAGTAGGGCGTTTGGCATACGGCTTCCCACCAGTTGCGGAGCATTTCTTATCGGGATTCTCTCGTATAGGGGAGTGGCCCTTTGGGCCACTTTCTGGCCCAAAGCTCGACGTCGTTAGGCATAATTGTCTTGCCCAAGAAGAAAGCCCGATGCCATTAGGCGGAGGGCTCTTTGACTAAGCCAGAAAATGGCCCGAAGGGCCATTTGCCTAAGGTGAAATTTGGCTATGTTGTTTTCAGCCATCGATATGTTACCACGTGGATGGTTGCAATCATATTTGTTGTAGAATGTGGAATAGCAGCAAAATGCATAGCAAAAAGTGGAAACAATTGCAGGTGAGATTCACAAAAAAGAATTCTTTAACATGTGTCATTAACCTTATTGGCTCAGAGGGCTGAAAATAGTCTAGCCGAACTTTACATTCTCTTGTGCCCTTCATTGTACAGATCATATATTCAGTATAGTTTTCTCCATTTTCTTTTAGCGACAGGTTCTTGTATCATGCTTCCCTTTGAGCTCTCGTACTTTATATTCTGATGTTATAAATCATACTCAGCTTTTCCATGTATTTTCTGCATACTTCTTGTGTATTTTCTAGTATTTTCACCTTCTCTCTTCAGTCCTCGGCAGCATTTCATGATTGATCAGAGGGGGTCGTTAGATGGGACAAAGAATTCCCATGTGTCACTATCAGAGGGTCGGTACAACTTCATTACCAGGAGAATACTGTTCAGACAATTTTACCGCCTTTTCTCTTTGGCCTTTAAAAATTTTGATGAAAGAATGTCATTAGACGGAAAATTGGATTCCATGATCAATGTCCATGGAATGTCCAGGACGGCCTTATGGCTAAGATGGGACTCTATCAGAACAACTTGCGCCAGAAGTGCCTAACAAGAGAGAGGCCCAGCAAGATTTCAATAAGTTACTGCGGGAAGAGCCTTTAGCATAGGTAGGGAGAGTACCTCTATATGGTCTCTAGAATTGTAGGGGATTTACCATGTTAGAAGGGGGACAACTTGAATTCCATATCCAAGGGTATGAATTTCATCTTCCTTGTAGAAACATGGGAGCATGTTGAACACTATTCCCTATTCAATACATGCACATGCAAGCATGGCAAAATAGCCTGCTACTATAACATATCGTTGGCACCTTTAGTTTCCTCACACAAGGCAAACATACACAATTGGTACATGTGGATACATGCATATAATTAGTGTGGGATCCCCTATTTGTGATTGTATAATGTTATTTCTCGCATGCAAAAATAAACTTTTATCCCAGGCATTTGGATATGGATAGGTTGGACCTATATGGCGATCTATATAATGACATTTAGGATCACAAGCAATGAAGACATGTGACGTTAGTTGAAGATTTCTGTGCACGCACAGCCACGGTGTAGTTAGCAAAGTTCAACCCTCTGATTGAGATATGTTATAGCTTCAAGTGGTAGAGGATCATTGGCCATTCACGTGATATGAAAGACATCATGTCATGTAATTCAGAAAGCAATTGCTTTAGATGTACAACATTTTTTACTTCCTCATCTACAATGGTCTATGACGGTGACCATCCTCCTCCTTCTAAACTGTGACAAATTCTAAGCACACTATTGAAAACTTAGTCACTTAGATTATTATTATTACATTGCAACTAACTTGAAATATCAAAATCGATGGTTAATATAGCCATTCAAGTATTAACCATACAATAGGAGACTGAAAGATCAATACATTACTTGGTAACAACCATATTAATGGAAATTCAACTTACACACAAGGTCGATTAGGCGAAGTTCCCCTTCTATCATTGATCCGATTTCCCTATGTCAAATGAATCCATCTACATGTTGTTTTATTATCAAAATCCGAACCGAATGCAGAGGTTCCGGACCTTCTATAGTAGCAGTAAGGCTATAAGCCTTTTTACTATTCGACTGTCATCAAACTTCCATATTTGCTAGCAAATATTCCGGACATTACATCATTGGAATTTTACTTGCTTACATCATTGGACATTACATCAAACCATTGTCTTCTTAACTTGCTTATAGGCATTATTTCTCCTTTATATTCAGCTGCATCTGCTTTAGAACCTAGATAAAAACAAAAAACCTTCAATATATCTAACATGAATATATCTCACATTCCCCTTTCATGTTAGATAAACGTATCTTAAAATCACACAGCACTGTAACCCGTATATAGAATGAATAATTAATATTCAAGTTCTTTCAGAGTCATCAGCAAACTCCTCATCAGCAGACTTCTGATTCCATGTAACTCCTTTTGTATGAATCGTCCTCATCAGCAGATTTCTGGTTCCATGCAACTCCTTTTATATTAATCAACTTTTCATTTGTTATGCTCCTGTCATATGGCATTACTCCAAGATAATTTTGCAGTTTAATGAACCTGTGTAAAGGAAAAGTCTTGGCCAATATATCTGCTATCTGTTCTTCAGTCTTAATATATTCCACTGTAATCACTCCTTTTGCCACTAGATCTCTGATATAATGGACATGTAGCTCTATATGTTTGGTACGTTCATGCAGTACATGATTTCTTGTTATTGCTAGATAACTTAGACTATCAGTGAATAAAACTGTAGGTCCATTTTGAACAGCTCCTAGTTCACTTAGCACTCTTCTTACCCATGCAATTTCTCTGGCTGCAAGTGATGCAACATTATATTCTGCTTCTGCTGTGGACATGGCAATGCAACCTTTCTTTTTACTTCTCCATGATATGGTACAACCTCCAACTTGCAAAATGTACCCTGATGTTGATTCTCTTGCATCCAAATCCCCTCCCCAGTCTGGATCTGGATATGCAGTTAAGGTGAGATCTTTATTTGAAAAGGTTAATCCTTCACTTTGAGTTCCTTTTAGGAATCTTAGTACTCGTTTGGCTGCATAACACTGAAGGCAATGCCAGGTCTGCTGCAATTTGCTACATACAGGAGACAGCCTACAATTTCTCTGTATGGATACCTCTCCATTTTTGCTATTTCAATATCTGTTTTAGGGCTTAACTCAGAAGACAATTTCTGTCCTGCTACCAATGGAGACTTCACACTATTGCAAGTTGTTATACCAAACTTTCTAAGCATACATTGGATGTTTTCACTTTATGTCAGTGTTATCTTCTTGAGTTCTCGATCTCTATGCACCTCAATACCAAGAAATTTTTTAAGAGGTCCCAAGTCTGCCATCTTGAATCTGCTACTCAAGACTTCTTTGCAATGTTTCAAAATTTTCACATCATTAGCCACTATTACATTGTCATCCACGTATAATGCAATAATACAAAATAGGTCATTCTCTTTATAAACATACAAATTACCATCATTTGCTAGTTTTATGAAGCCTTGCTCTATGACGGCATATATGCCACTTTGCCTGCGTCAGACCACTGAGTGAACAACACCATAGGTGTTAAACAGATGGTCCATAGACTATCAGCGCATTATGGATATGTCGGATATCGCGGAGCAGGAGCTGCATTTGAATGAGCGCTTTGCTGGATGCGCCCACTCTTGCAAAGCCCAAAACAGAGCACTACCACACACAGGTTAATCCGTCGCTTGAACATGGCCCCCACCAGTATTTGAAGGCACACATCTCTACCAAGAAACGGAGAGCTATAGCTGCAAGGACAGGGTCCCACCATCTCAGAATTGAGACAGGCTACTGGGGTACAGATGGAGGGCAGGGAATCCCCCGGCATGAGAGATTATGCCAGTGTTGTCATATGCAGATAGTAGAAGATGAATACCATGCTCTACAGGAATGCCAGCATATGCACACATCCGAGCAGCTCATGCCGATCTCAGATGCTCTGAGATAGCAATTCATCAACTGCTGGCTTCGCCAATGGTTGCACGTCTCGCATCCTACATTTTGCAAGTCTCCACCGTCAGGGAGTCCCTCACAACACAGGGAATTTGAACGCCCAGATAGGGCCTCTCGACGCCTACTACAAGGGTTTTTCCTCCCACATGGGGGGGTTTTTCATCCCAGTGGTAGAGACACATTGTACAGGGTTTCTGTGGTTTTCTTTTGTGTTTGGAAACTTTCCGCTATATTGAATCACCGTCTCATAGGCCAGTTGGCCTCCGTGGACGTTAAAATATACTTCCTTCCTTCCTTTATTCCTTTAAGAAATCCATCAATACACAAGTACATACACAGCTTTTCTAAGCTTCCAAACTTTATCCTCTCCAACTTCAAAGCCTGGTGCTTGTTGCTTATAAATTTTGGCATTTAAGTCAGCATTTAAAAATGCAGTATTCACATCCATGTGGTGAATCTCGAGATATAAGGCATTTGCAAAAGCAAGAAGCATCCTTAGACTAGTTAATTTTACAATAGGAGAGAATGTTTCATCATAATCAATGCTTTTTTTTTTGTGAAAAACCCTGTGCAACTAGTCTTGTCTTGATTTCTTCTCACCGTCATTACCAATCTTAATTTTATATATCCACTTATTGCCCACAATATTCATATTTTGAGGTTTTTCAACCAAATCAAAAGTTCTAGTTCTTGCAAATGATTTCATTTCCTCTTCCATGGTTGTTTTCCAGTTTTCTGAGTTCTCTCCATCAATTGCTTGTGCATAACTTTTAGGAATATCAGGCTCTAAGATTGCCGTTATTTCATTTACATCTGCTCTTTCCTTCTGCAATCTCTTTGATGTTCCTTCAGCAGTTCTTCCATATTTATCTATATCTGTTCCTTTGAGGCCTTCATTTAATTTTCCAACTTCCAAATTTTCTTTTCTTTATTTCTGTTGTTTTTATATTTTTTTTTTTTTTTGAAAGACGACAATCTATTATCAAGGAATATCAAGATATATACAAGGGACCTGTGACATGGGACTCAAAACCTAGAGGACGAGATGGTCCACTAAGCAAAACCACCCAAACACAGTACATAATCATACTCCTTGTGCCACCTTGAGGCGTTTAATGGCCTCATCACAATCAACATATTCTGCAACATCGGGATGATCATCAACAGACATCAAGTTATCATGCCACTGAATAGAACAAGGCAGGATAGCCTCGTGAGATGACATAACCGACTTCTTCCTCCCCGCCTTCTTCCAATTGACCTGTTGCCATGACTCTTTAGCGCACTGAAGATTAGGACCATCAGCCATAACAACCTCAGAAACATGAGAAGGAGAAGCAACAACGGGGAGAGTGGTAGAAACTATAGCTGCAGCTGACGGTGCTAAGGACGACACCATTGGAGCTGTGTGTAGAGCATCTTCCATAGTCGAGGAATGCAAGACAACTGGCAAAGGTTGATCATGAATAGATGAAGAAATAACAGTAGGAGCTTGAACCTGAGAAGAATGTTGAACAGATGCCTGAGATGCACGAGTACCTCGATGAAAGCTAGCAAAAACCTCCTTATCAGGAAACAAATGGGCTAATTCTGGACCATTCAGAAGCTTGAGATCTACCTTCTTATACCAAGGCCCGCTCTTCACAACTACACAATCTGGTAAAGGCGAGTCCACAGGCATAGAAACACAAATCCTTGGACCATTCATGATGGAGTGTGAGATATGAACCCCAAGTCCCGTTGCAATTGCAACTAGAAATTGATAAGCCATTAGATCAGGAGGAAGATTAGGTAACGAGAACCAGCAAGGCATCTTTAGTGCACGAACTATATCTGGTGTAAAGCCAGGAGAGTAATACTGGTACATTATATATTCCCCACCAAGTGGATCAATCCCTCTTGATACCAAAGAGTCCACTGCATCACTACTTTCAAACATAATGAGAACAAAGTTTTTTGCCAACAACTTGATGGACTGGAAAGAAGGAAGTTGAAGGCGTCTCAGAAGACGAGACAACCAAACACGGAACCGTGAAAAATCTAAATAGCCACCAGTAAAATACCCAAGAACTGCACAAGAAGATAAGTTCTCAGCACACTTAATATGAGCTTGATGGTCCACCTCAACCACAGGAATACCAGAAGCTTGAACCACATTCTGACAATCAGACTGGTAAAATATGTCATCTGGAGGCAATTGTTGTTGAAGTTGAATCTGTCGGGCTTTTAATGTGTCCAAGATTGCCGACAACTCATCCTTACTTCCTTCAGACAATACCTGTAAAGCAGCTGCTACCCTTGCCTTTCTAGATGCACTAGATATATCCTTACAAAGCCAATCGCTAAATCTTTGATATGAAACTTTTGTAACCGAATCAGATGATTTCCAAGCACTATTATTTGCCTGGGGCTGAGGAACTACATTAGGACTGGAATCTGTACCTGGTGGCTGCAAGTTCCCATTAACTTCTGCTCCCTTACTCGCAGCGCCTTGCAAGGGAGGAAAATCCCTTTCTTCAAGAACCACTGGAGTAGCCAGCATCGAAGGCAAAGAACTTTCAACTGAATTATTTACCTCTTTTTGCGCAGCAACTGGGGGATCACGTATCACCAAATTGGTGATAGACTCACGCCGTTTTGTCGCTGCCTTGGATGCTGGAACCATATCTGTCTTCCCCATCCCTACTATAAGTGGCCGAAATCAAACAGACCCAAATCCGGCGCCTGACCTAAAGATCATCGAACGAACTAAAGATCATCGAAAACGGAGTTCAGATGCTCAAGTAACAAGGAAAAACGACGGCAGCCCTAAGCGCCATCATCACGAGCGCCCTTTCTAAAGGATCTCGATAATAATTGGAATTGTTCATGATCTGTTATTTTTATACTGTCACTATCAGCATTGTCATTTTTCCCATTACTTGTTTCATCATCTTCACTATCAACATCTATATTTGTTGTACTGCTTGTGTTATTTGAAGCATCTTATTTGTTATCTTACTATTTCTGCAAACAAGTCCAGTCTGTCATCCAAATCTTTTATGTTTATGTGTTCATTGAATCTAACATCCCTAATAACAATTATTTTTCTCCCTTCTGGATAGAAGATTCTGTACCCTTTAGACATCTTGTCATATCCTACCATGTATTCTTTAATGGCCCTGTCAACTAGTTTGGTTCTAACCTCCTTAGGTACATGAGCAAAAGCAATACTTCCAAAAACTTTAAATTCTAGGGAAAGGTCCTTTGCAAAGCAATAACATCCGAAGTGGAGTTCCATTGAGCTGAATGAATGAAAATACAATGACCCATAGGGGTACCCCAATGAGGCCCCAACATGAGTGAATATGAGTGAAAAAATCCAACAATGACCTCAGCCACATAACTAGCTCAAAACATATAATCAGGCCCATGACCCACAAAGTTCCCGAACCCAAAACTGCATCCAAAGCCGTCAAGTCAGAATTGACCAGATCAAAGCTGCACCTCGGTCCGCAATCCCCAAATATCGACTCCCAACCCCCACCCCATCAAGAAGGGGTAGAAGCGAAAACTCGGAACTGCTGAAAATTGGCTACCACCTCAGTGTCAAGAAAGAGGATCACGCCGAACTGCACAACACAATCATACAGATAGTTAATATGAAAAGGTTAGGAGCCTTATGGCCAAGCATGCATCATGCTCGAAAAAAACAAACAGAGCACAAGAATCTGACGAGAAAAAATAGCAGAATAGAGAAATTATAAAGAATCTTCGGAAGCGACATTGCTAAGCCGCGAGAGAAAATATATAGATACACTAGGCCCGACTGCGGGGGTCTTCCCCTCAGTGCCCTCTGGAAGCCACAAAACTATGCCAAGAAGAGAAAATAGGCACATCCAAATAGAACCATTTTGGAGCCTACCCAGAAGCGACAAGTGCTATGCCGGGAGAGAGAGAGTAAAAGCACGACCAATGGCCAACTGAGAATCAACCCGATAGTAAACAAATAGTTAATGGTCAGCACAAGCAACCAAGCACAACAGCACAATATAAAAATTGAAAAGGCGATCCATCGCGCGCTAGCTATAAATAAACAGACCACATGGAAGTTTAAGACAAGGGGTTAGACATCCACACGGGCCAAGCATCAGAACGCCAACCTTAATTAGAACAATACATGATGAGCCTGACGAAAAAGAATTCCAGAGATAATGACACAAGAAATGAGAATACTCGGAAGCCACCAAGCTACTCCGAGAGAGAGAGAGAGGGAGAGGGAGAGGAAGAGGGAGAGAGAGAGAGAGAGAAAGTCCAGGGCCCGACGGCGAATTCTGCCTAGGTGCCCGCCACAAAGATATAGAAATTGCTAGAAATTCTGCGAGGCCACCTACCACAAAGATATAGAAGAGAAGAGTCGGAGAAGGGAGGGAGGGAAACTCTAGAACCAACAGAATTCAGCTCGGAGGGAAACGCCCGATGAGGAATGCGAAAGCATGCAACATGGATATATAGTAGACAGAGCCAAAAAATCCTGCGCCATAGAAGCTCGGGCCATAGATAGATCCGGCGCCAAAATGGCTTCAGCTAAAGCAGGCGTCCCTTTCCCCCGAATGATGGTTCTCTTCTAACCATAGCATTCTAGGAAAGGTCCTTTGCAAAAACAATAACATCCGACACAAAGAGGAACCTACCTCCCTAATCCGCAATCCCAGACCGCGAAAGCAAAAACAAGTACGACCACTGAGAGTGCAGGCGATGTCTTAGCGGCAGAGATGCAGAAAAGAGACGTCATGGGAAACAACTATGAAACTAAGACCTTCGTATGACGATGAACTAACTTAGAACTGGCATGTCCCGGTAGAGAACGACAAAGAATAATATATGAGGATCAACCGAGACATGGGTGTGCCAAAAAGGAGAAACAACTACAGAATGAGATTGGTGAACCCAAAGGGAGATGAGGCGAGACAAGAGGTCAGAAAATTGGAGATGAAAAAACTAGCCATCGCATGCAAAACCTAACAAAAGAACAGTCAACCACGATAAACAAACAAGAAAGCCAAAATTATGGGGCAAATAGAATGCGTAAACAAATAAGGCACAAAAACCGAACACAAACCACAAACGACGACCTCAACAACGAGCACATGAAAACAAATTAGAGAATCAATGCAACAAACTATATGTGAAAAAACAAAAAAGGGGTATCCCAGCAGAATGCAAGATAGATCACTGAGAGGGCAGGCGACTTCTTAGTGGCATAAATGCAGAAAGAGCCATCATGGAAAACAACTGTAAAACTCATGAAATGACTTGGAACTAGAGTGACCTGGTAGGATATGACAAAGACAAAGGGTGTCAAAAATATATGAGGAGCAACCAATATCCAGGGTGCGCCAAAGGTGAAACAACAGCTGCATGAGATTGAGGAACCCAATGGAGCCGAGGCGAGACAGTAGATAAGAACATTGAAGATGAAAAACTAGCCATAGAATGCAAAACCCAGCAAGGAATAGTAGGAGGAGAGATGGAGGCATGATGATATCAGATTCAAGACGATGCGAACCAACCATGATTTAACAAATAAGATCATATTAATGGACCATAGATAGAGTGGAACAACTGGATGAACAACCCCCAAACTGAGTGAACAACTAGTCACCACTAGGTAGAAAATACTCAACAAATGGAAAACCTTGAGGAAAAGGATGGGGCATAGAAACCTGCTATCGAACATGGAAGGGTAAAAGGAACAAGTCCATAGCTCAATGATACAAATGGAACTATAGTGGACAAAAGAGAATGATGGACGACATGTAGTCAAGGGAACGAACAAAGGCAGTGAAAAGAAGCCAATGCACCGAACGAATTGAAGGGGCATATGGCCAAGTGGTCATCACACCGACAAGGAACCAGCCACATAAAGGAACATAAGTATCAGCATCGATGCAACAAGAATTCAACAACTCAACCCATACAAATGCAACTGAGATGTGGCACGAGAAAGCTATGTATAAATGAGCCAAACAACTAGCAAATCCACCAATGTAAAACCCCCAAAAAAACCAAAGCGTGGCGATCCGCATAAGCGGTACCAATAGACCAATGAGGGGGAAACCAAAGTTCCTAAAGGAGAAAAAGGATCACTTCTAACTATGCAAGCAAAGCGCATTAAAGCGACTAATTGTGGTAGAAAATAGAGATGTAATGGACCGTAACCATGTCTAAGAGACTTGAAAGCGAGAATAACCAAAAAGCCAATGGCTTTGAACTAACATGTATCACCAATTTATGGCCAATGCGACCAAGGGAAAAGTTCATGAGCGGAGAAAATGCGAGAATATCGACATGGAGATGGCGGACAAAGTTTACATACAAGGCATTGGAATATCGACTCAATCGACAACTCGTGATAAAGTACTCATCATATAGATCAAATTGCCAATATGTCAACAAAGAAGGAGGCAAATGGCGGTGTGTCGATTAAAAGACCGGAGATAGTGAGGAACTGCCAAAAAATGCAATAAAGCAATTAAATGCAAGACTGACCTGGCTTAAAAAAGCAATATACAAAGTAGTTAGTTCCCTTCTTGAACTATGTAGACACTGAGCTAACCACGAACCCCATCAATGTCGACTAGAGATGGCATCACCCCCTCGTAATGTGGAAAAGTCACGAGGAAACCGGACGGATGGGGAAATCACAGAAAGCGGGTCCACGTTGACCTCCGCGTATGTGTGTTTTAAGACTAAAGAGCTAAGGTGCAAAGGATGCAAAGATCGAATATCATAAAATACTAAGCAACATACGAGGTATCAAACTGAAGTCACGATATGCTCAAACGGATGCTCGTATCAAAAATGAAATTTTTTGTGCAAAATGCTCATATGCAAGAGCAACTGGGTAAATAGAGTAATGAGCCAAGGCCATTCAAGAGGTCAAAAAATAGGCGAATGAGACAGAATGAAAAAAGAGCTGGATAAAAAAAATGGAGCACAAAAAGGGGTTAAAAAGAAAGAACCAAAAATGAACCTAAAGAACTAAATGATATGCAGACTCTAAACAAACCATAGAGCAAATAGAAACCAAACACAACTTGGACTAAAAAGCATTAAAACAGAATCCAAGACTAACTGACGAAGGAATACGAGGCAAATGCAACTCATGGAAGCAATAAAGACGAATGGGATAAAAGGGGCTAACCAAGCAGAACACGGGGCTAAGCAAGACTAGAGGAGAAATGCAGGTCACCAGAAAATATGGATATTGATTGGAAAAGATGTCGTGCAAAGGGGAAAGTGGCACGTGGAACAAGAGCAACCAAGATAAATTGGAAATCATAAAACAAAAAAGGGGAATGACAAACATAATGGGACAAGTTAAGACGAATAGAGCAAGTGGGAGGAAACTGAGAATTGACAAACGGGACAAATGGAGTAAAGAAGGTGTTGGATGATTAGTAAATGAAATAAGAAGAGGTGGTGGGTAATGAAGGTCAACACCGAGACACGGAGAGGTGGTGAATGGACAACCACACAAACAAGACAAATGAAAGGGTACGGACATAATGGGGACTAAAGCTGATGAGGAAAGAGCCAAATAGAATGATAGAAAAAACAACTGCAGCAGAAAACAAAAGACAGGGTAAACATGCAAAGGAGTTGAAGGGAACCAACAAAGTCATAGACTTTGACAAAGCACTTTAATACTTCAAAAATTGGGCATTCCATGCTTCAAAAATAAATCAAACTATAGGCAACGAAAACAATAAATAAATGAAAACGACAGTCTCTCTAAGCTAAACATCCACCATGGAAACAAATAGGACCTAGAAAGGAAAGCAAAACCAAAGATGAATTTTAAACAAGCAAATAACGACCAAACAAGAATAAATACTACATGCTAGTCCTGCCAACCATGTCGAGGAGAACTTTCTAAGGATGTTTCCGTATCCTGGTGCCTCCTACACGTATAGAAAATAAACGATATATGTGCCATCAAACAAATGCTCGTCTTATATCTATAATGAAGACATTGAACCTGCAAATGCTATTCCAAAATGCTTCGAGAAAGTGAATATGCTGGTTTCTACCGATAAAAAACTTATGGTGCAAAGAATGCACTATCGGAAAAAACTCATATCCAAAAAATGAGATGGATGGTGCCTAAAAAAGAACCATGCAAAAGCCTAAAGCAAGATATCCCATGTAATAAAAATATTAGCTAGCAAACATATATGGCCGAATATGCATCAAACGTACTGAGTAGAATGTTAGAGACCAAAGAAACTGGAAATCTAGAGATGAAATGGATAAATCTAATCTCTCATAAAATCAATAAACATTACCATTGTAGGTTTTCAACCCAAAGTAGAACCCTAAATGAAACCTGTAGGTTGTGAGCCCCTGCTTCCAAACACGCACCTACAACACATTGTCAAAAATCGACCAACCATCTGTTTACGTGGCCTAGGGATCCCAGATTCCCAGGAAGAGATATGACAAAACGGGTAAGAGCAGATGCATTATCAATGGAGAAAATTCGGGGAACAAGAAGTTTGCCACATGTGAATGCAAGAAAGTTATTTATTTCCAAATACAACAATAATGGCACCAAGGTGCGACTCAAAGAATGACAATTACATGGCTCAAAACATGGCCAGAGGACCAGCTGCTACAACGGAGTTTCTCTATGCGGGTGCCAGGGTGCCATCACATCCGGGCCTGAACCGGAGACGAGTGCAAGAGGGCCGGTGAAGAAATGCCAAGGAAAATGGGATATAGTGCAGAAAAAGGAGCAAAACGAGGCAAATCAGAACTCGAGGCAATCGACATAAATGTCAAAGAAGAAGAAGACTTAGGGCGGAGGGTCAAGGGACCAAAACAAATGGTTGAGATTAAAGCGGCCCTAAAGATTAGGGTCATAGCCCCCTCAATGGAAAAAGTAAGAAAAATGCTAGGTCGGATGGAATTGCGATATGTGGCGGTATGGTTGGGCAAAAAGGGAAGGAGGGGGGGGGGGGGGCATGTTCATGATCAGCGATGGGCAGGGTAAGGCTCCGAAGAGTAGATTGAGCACACATTGTCACTGAAGGAAAAGCGAGGGGAGGTGAACCACATGAACAAATACAAAACAAAAAATGACACACAACGGAACCAACGAAAGCAACACCCATAGACAACCAAAGCGAAAAAAGAAAAAACAATTTAAACAATGCCTCCGAAAAACACCCAAAAACCGACCTTATCCATACAAAATACCCGATAGACTATCAAACCAATCGTCAAATTAAAAAAGCGAGACTAGCGGGATGGCAACATCAAAGCTAGGAACCACGGTAGGAGACAAACCCAGCGACCAACCCGGTATAAACAAGTGCTATGCAGGCCCTACCATAAGACCACGAAAACAATCAAAACAAATTAACTACCCAGCCAATTAAAAACTTTAGGAAAGGAATACAAAGGAAAAAAGAGGGACAGGGATCTTAGGGACACAGGAACCCGGAGCCGACTTAGGTCGGGGAGACCCCAGGCAGGTATCCCCTCGCAAAAAACCCGGGTTCGACTGCGTGATTCCGTGACCGACCGAAGCTTGGACCAGAACTTGGTTTTGCTCGGCTTTTTAACTTTCATCACAGCCCTTTACACTCCTTAACCTCCACCGCTATCTCACTTAATCCAGGTAAAAATTCCTTTTTCGCAACATCTCGCCTTTCCTATGGTTTCATCTTTGCCCATATCTTCGCAGGAAGGAGCCATCGCTTAACCAAAGATGAAAATATGTCTAAGAAATACATTTGAATGGCTTTCAACTTTTGTCCTGTCTAATCTGATATACCAAAGAGACCGCCCCACCGAGGGGTTTTGGCCCCAAATCGGCCTGTGGGAGGGGAAGGAATCGCTCAATGAGATGGAGGAGAAGGATCAACGATCAGCCAGTAAGAAGATAAACAGAAAAAACAAAAGGCAAAGGGGTCTAGAGCAGAAGAACGTAAATCATGAAGACAGAGCAGATGGATAGAATACTTGAGCAGAAGGAAGAAAGGATCCGGAGCAGAAGGAAGAAAGGATCTGCCAGCAAGAAGGCAATCCGAGAAAACCAATGCAAAAGGTTTTGGAAGCGGAAAAGAATGTGATGACCATAAAAAAACGAGCGAGGCTAAACTAAGAAAACAAAAAGCAAAGAGGTCAGGCGCAGAAGAACGTGACAAATCATGAACACAGAGCAGATGGATAGAATACTTGGAGCAGAAGGAAGAAAGGATCCGGAGCAGAAGGAAGAAAGGATCCGGAGCAGAAGGAAGAAAGGATCCGCCAGCAAGAAGACAATCCGAGAAAACCAATGTAAAAGGTTTGAAGCAGAAGAATGGGACGGCCATAAAAATTAGAACAGATGAATAGATACATGGAGTAGAAGGCTTGAATCAGAAAAACAAATAAGAACACGAACATGGGAAGAGAGAACAAGCCAATAAAGAACCATCGAATTCCAATTGGTTTATGGGATCGGGACTGCAAGAATGATCTGAGCCCAATCCATCTGAAGAAACTATAGAGCAGTATCTAAATGAAAGAATAAGCAGTAGGGAAACTCTAGAACCAACAGAATTCAGCTCGGAGAAGCGGAGATGAGGAATGCGAGCATGCAACATGGATATATAGTAGATGAGCCAAAAATCTGCGCCATAGAAGGCTCCGGGCCATAGATGAATCGGCGCCCAAAATGGCTTCACGCTAAAACAGGCGTCCCTTTCCCCATAATGATGGTTCTCTTCTAGAAGAGAACCATAGCATAAATCATACCTTGTTGGTGACTTGCTCCATATCTCCTCTGGTATAAGCCCATCTAAACTGGAATTAGGTACCACTTTTGGATATATCTTTGATTCGGCTGACAGCCTCTTCCCATAGAAAATTAGGTAATCCTGATTGCTTGAGCATTGCCCTTACTGAATCCAGAATGTACCAGTTTTTTCCTTTTGCAATTCCGTTCCGTCGGGGTGTGTGCATGTTATTTGTCTCTTGATTGCCTTTTCCCTGCAATAATGCTTAAAAACATCATTTACAAACTCCCCTCCCCTATCAGATCTCAGGCACTTAACTTTTTTCCTTGTGCCCTTTTAGCCTCTGTTTCAAATTTGTATGCTTGATTCTTAGTTCTAAGAAAGAAACATTTGGTGTATCTGGAATGATCGTCTATAAATGTAACAAAATATCTCCTACCTTGCATACTCTGAACATTGATTGGACCACACAGATCCGAATGCACAAGTTCCAGCAACTCATTTGCTCTTTCATGCCTTCTTTTAAATGGCAGTCTTGAGCTTTTCCCAATCATACAACCATAACAAGTTCCTCCTTCTCCTTCTGCAGCACCAATCAGACCCCTTTTTACCATTACTTTAATATTTTCTATATTCACATGTCCCAATCTTTCATGCCAGAGTTTTAGTGTTGGAATTTCAACAGAATTGATGCTTCCTGACAAAGTCTTATTACAAAATCCAAATAAATTTCCAACTCGTGTAGCAAGAAACTTGATTTTGTTATTTTTGAACACTTTACAGTAGTTTTTGTCAAAAACAAGCTTGAAACCCATATCCACTAATTGGCTCACTGAGATCAAGTTCCTTACTATGTTTGGAACACAAAGAACATCCTTTAGATTAACTATTTTTCCTTCTACATCATAAAGTTGCAACAATCCAGACTCTTCAACCTCCTGTACCTCTCCATCTCCCATCTGCACAAAAGTTGAGCTCCTCTTTCTTCTCTCCTTAAGAGCATCAGTAGTTCTAACTACTGATCTCTCAGCTCCACTATCTATCATAAACATGTCACTGTTTTTGTTAGTATTGTTTTCTGAAATAGAGTATGTAGCATATGTTCTTACCTCTGCATCCGTATCTTCTTCACTTCCATTGTTCTCCGAAGTAAGATTCACGCTTGAAACCTTTTCATTTCTGGTTTTGAACCAATTACCTTTTCCTTTGTTTGCAACTTTACCCCTTCCTCCTCCTGCTCTTTTTGGACTAGGGCAGTCTGCAGCAACATGACCAAAGCCTTCACAATTGAAGCATCTGTTTTCTTTAACTTTAGGACAATTATTCTTCAAGTGCCCATAAGCTTTGCATGAAAAACAGGGTCCAAGTTTACTCTTATCATTTCCAAACCTTCCCCTTCCTTTTCCAGTATATAAGATTTCTGAGTTTTCTTCTTCTTCCCCTTTTATAATCTTTTTCTGCTCTATTTCAGTCCTTATCATTAGCTCAGCTCGTTCCCTATTCCTAGCAACACTTTTAACTAATGTAGACAGTTGCTCATATTAGAAGGCTCTAGATAAAGGCGATTACATGGAAGTCCTTTGTATAGGTGTTTCCAATGATAAATGATTATAAGCGAAACGAGAGGTGCTCACAGGCCCCAACATACGATCTGGATCGTAGGATCGACGAATCCGACGGCCCCGGGTAGTCCAGTCATTAGTGGGGCGGGTATGGGTCCGAATACTTCCTAGGTCAATTGGTGTCATGCCCTGACCCTCGGGGAGTTGCGGTGTTGACACGGCTCTTGTTTTGGGGAGTTCAGTCAGTGCGAATCGTGTCTGCGCCATGATTCTCTAGCTGCCCATGGAGCCACTAGTCCTCGAGAAGGGGAGATGCAACCCTTCATACCTCATCCGGACCGGAGATGCAACCCAGAGTAGTCTCGATGGGTGATACCATGAGACTACGTATCTGGTATATTATAGTCATGCCAGAGCCCGACTTAGCCCATCTGCCGGGGCAGATAGAGTGGTCAACTCTAGCCATTGTTATAGCCAGCCCCGCCATTGTCATATCTCGATTGCACTCTATCTTGAGGCCCTATGGTCGAGTCTACTTGCCCTCTGAGTCCGAGCACAGGTAGGAGCTCATATGTTTTATAGCATGTTAATATCTTTGATGTATCTATAGTTGTACGGATGTATTATATCTCGAGGTATTTGGATGTATTGTTATTGCTAGTGCTGAAGTTATGTTATGCTTAAAACCCGTGTCCCCTTCCCGCACTAGAGATATCTTGGGTCTGCGGGATAGGCCGAAGGGCCCATCGTCTGGGGCTGGATGGGGGATTTCCCACGAGATGTATGATGGGGCGTCGTGATCGAGTCCAAATTTCTCTAGGAGCTTGGGTGAAGGGCCATTTAGATCCTGAAGGGATTTAGTTGTCCCTAGCAGGGGAGTGTTGAAGACCGCCTCGGTATGAGGCCATGAATTGGGGACTCTCTGCTATTACATCGTTAGTGGCAGTACAATCTGAGATTCTTCCTGTAGGTTCTCTACATCCTCCAATGGGGCCGATTATCTTGTTGCGAGATCCATTCCCTTACGCTTTTTCCTCCTTATCCTCACGGAATATTTCTATAGCAGGGGATTTGGGGACCGAAGTTTTCCTTTTCGGGCTTTTTCAACAGCATGCATTGTTTTTCACGAGATTTCCACCCAGGCTCAGGCTTAGGCTCAGCCTTATTGTCCTAAAAAAAGCTCTATTACAGGAAGGGGGTTTGGGGCCCGAAGTTTCTCCCTGAGGCTTCCCACTTGAACTCTCTGAGTCATAATATTTTTCTGTTGTATCAGGCTCCTTCAGAGTGATTTTGGAGATCCTCGGCTCCTGAATGATATCAGGGTCCATCACAGCTTTACCTTTGGAGTTGGGATTACAAAATACTTTAATTTCGGAGAGGTCTTCCTGGAATTGAACTTTTTGTTTCCACTCCTATATCTGTCTTTTCCAGGCCGTGTTTTCCCTTTCCTTCAATTCTTTTTCTTTTTCTTTTTCTTTTTCTTTTTCTTTTTCTTTTTCTTTTTCTTTTTCTTTTTCTTTTTCTTTTTCTTTTTCTTTTTCTTTTTCTTTTTCTTTTTCTTTTTCTGCCTTAGCTCTCTGCGTTCTTAGCCTTCTTTTTATACTCCCATTGATTTTTCTCTTTTCTCCAAGGGGATTTGCCTTTCCTTTGTGGAGTGTGATCCATTCCTGCTTCTCCTTTTCTCCCTCAACTTGGTTAGTTTTTATCTAGGGCTCCATGTGGGTCTCTTTGTGAGTCCCTCTACATATCCCTCCTCCATGAAGACATATCTCATATACAGAGCATGGAGGTGGAAAACCTTGCCAAGCAAGCTTCAATATCTTTGAATTACCAAAATAATCCATGAAGGTAAGGGAATCTGGGATTTCCTTCAAAATGTCCATTTGTACCCAAACTCGAGGGGCCTGGTCCTGCATGACTTCTATTGCTATGAAATTTGCAATGTCATAGAAGAGAGTCTTCAAAGAATTCATTCCAATACATGGGATTGAGCTGGGTGAAACAATTCTGAGATATTTTGAAGGTAAAAAATAGGGGACCTTCTTTAGGAGAAACACTGGGTATTGCTTTAGAAATTGTCCCTTGTTTGAGAAGAAGAATAGCACTATAGGTTACTGCATTCGACCATAAAGAAGGGAAACTCAGTCCGGTATATGCTATGAATGGAGATATCCTTGTCCAACTTTTCCAGTTATGTTTAAGGTATTGGAGCCTAACTCCTTCATGCCTAATGCATTCAATCAAGCCCTTGGACTGTAACTAAGAAGCTTAGCCTCTGACTGAATTTTTAATGGCTTACCCACAAATGCCGGTTGTGGGCGGAGTTAAAGCTCCGCCACACATTCTTACATGCTCTGTTGGTATAGTCTTATATTTCGTTCACGACGCCTTGTTGTCTAGCCAGTAGACCCACACCAGCTCCATTCCTTATCATGACCATCGCTGAAAATGAAGTGAGGAAGTCGCTGAACTTGAGGAATTTTTACTTGAAAGACTTTTCCTGTTCCGATCCAAATAAATTCTTCCCAAAATCTAAGAGTCAGTACTTTTTGCCTAATCGAGGGCGTACCCTTTGCCGATAAATCGCTCACATTTCCAAGATTTTCCTTACAAGTTCTTGGCCCCACCACATCTGTTCCCAAAACTCTAGATTACCCATTTTCTGTCCCCAGTCCTAGCTCGGCCCTCGAGGCCAAAATCTGACTGTCCCTGCTACCTTCCTGTACTGCTTCCATCCTCTTATCCATTGTAAACATTATACCTATCTATCTAGCTACAATGTGGGTGAAACACCCCAGGTGCTGAGGCTTTCCTGTCCCCCACAAATTCCCCTAACCAGCTTTCAATCACGCTAACGTCTGATTCCTATTCTAGCTCTAAGGTCTAGATTACGGTAAAGAGTTCATCTGGGAAGAATCTAAGATAGACCAAGTGCTCCCACATATCTCCATCCAACCATCCACACGAGTATCTATCGCCATCACAGAGGATAGCAAAATACCTCGTATAGAGGAGCTAAGGGCGCCAAGAAATTGCGCTCTCTGGCATCGCCCAAGTTAGAATTGGATGCTCAATCAAGAACTTTCAATATGATGCCAGTATAAACTTTTTGCAATCTCACTATTTGTAAGCTTTTGAAAGTAAATGTGAGAGTTCCAATATGGTAAGTTACTAGTAATGGGTGCCCGGCGTTGCCGGGCATAGATACGGTTCTATTGTAGAGATATAAAGCTGTTAGATCCAAGGAGCTGTTTAAAGCCTCGCATGTTGTGTATTCTTAGGAAGGAGTTGCCCAATGTGTTGAATGGTGTGGTATATGATTTAGTAACTTTTTCCTTATTTGGGTGGCGGGGAGAGGAATTTGGTTTTAAGCTTGAAACAATATGAGAATTGAACTTGATTCCTTACATCTGCTGATGATGTTGCCTCTTGTTGCATTTGTATGTAAAGTTGAATTTGCGGTTTTTGTATTCAATATGCTAAGAAGGAAAGGCGGATGAGCATAAGGGGCATTAATGCATGACAAATGTACGTACGACATATCTAGCATACTTCATCCATTTAATGAAGGTCTTGACTGAAGTAGTGAAATGCACGCCCCTAGCACTCTCCATCCCTTGATTGAGGCCAATGTAAATCCATCATTATGACAACGTATATATAGGATATCATAAAATCTAAATTACTAAATGATGACTTACTGCTTGTTGATGTCTGGCTTGCAAATGGGATTGTAAGAGAAGGCTGAGATGTTTTTTATTTTTGTAAACAATTAAGGTATGAAGGTGATCATTGTTGTCAGGCATTCAAGGTGAATTTGTAAAAGTTCAAATCATCGCTCAAAATCTACCTGAACATGTGCATAAAATAAGTTGCTTTCTATTCACAAAGCTTGGACTTTGCAATCCTCTAAAGGTCACCCATAGATATTGTTCATCATTTGACCATCCTCTCAAACACATTGCTATTTGTCTATTTTGTAATTCACAACATTGACCACAAAGAGGCAGATTATCCACAGGGGAAAAGTTTGACATTCACAGATTATACACAGGAAAAGTTTGAAATATTTAATGAGGGTCTGGTGTGGCACTTTTTTGCTCTTAAAGATGGTGCTTGGGTGCTTGGTTTGCATAAAACATTCATGGGTGTTAAAACTTGGAAATTGGATGCTCAATCAAGAACTTTCAATATGATGCCAATTGTAAACTTTTGCAATCTCACTATTTGTAAGCTTTTGAAAGTAAATATGAGAGTTCCAATATAATAAGTTATGGGAAACATCTAAAAGTATAATGTTTGTTTTCCCATTTGATGTTAGTTTGATGAATTCAATATAATGGTCATTTTCACACAATGCGTTTTATGTATAGCTTTGGTCCTCATATTCTTATTGTGGATATTTATTACCAAACAATAAAACATACCAAAATTCATCCATTATCTATTGACTTGAATGCAGTGTTTGGGAGTAAATTGGGAGCGAATCTTGAGAGGAGAATGCTTGAGAACCAGATGGCATTGTAACTTGCATTTATACATTGTTGAAAATCAACTTTTAAAAGGATTGTTATCAAAACCAAGCGGGATTTACTCTATACAATTGTGTAGATCATGCAAGTAACCAAATAATATACGAAAATTTGATATGGAAGAAAATGCAGACGATGGAGAAATACTAGATTATTAAATATAGTAGCCTCCTGCATATGGGACTAATTCTCCATTTAAAGCAAGATTTCATTAATTAGAGAAATTTCATTTTCTCGTTTGACAATGAAATAGGTCGCGATCACCTCGGGCAAAGTAGAAAATGGTTGTAAACAAGGAGAATGAAGTGTTTAAAATTAGTAAATCAGCTCAAAGAAATTATAATCGTCAAAAATCATTTGTACACTTATGGCCTCCAGGTCGGTGACATTAATTATGAGGTTCGAAAAGCATCACTACTGCTTCCAAAGATCGCCATGGCGAAAGTTTGGACAAGGAATAAGGCAAAATATAACAAATTCACTGCTTAGAACTAACTAATATCTATCTAAATAAAGGGCAAATCTTGTCGGAATAAACGCGGTCGCGATCTTTTAGACAAGTAAATTCAGCAAAATTGGTAGATAACGTAAATCAGGTATATTCAGAAAAGTATAAGTACAATAAATTTTTCATGTTTTGACATTCTCACTGAGTTTCTGGCACATATTCTATATTTAAGCCGAGCTCTCTGCTGCTATTCTTCTTACGTGTTCATTTCCTGATGCAATGGTCTGTGATGTATCCATTTCTGTATATCCTGTGGTGTTCGGGATATCCACATCCATAGCGACAGCTATCTCTTGCACACGCTATGAGATCTGCGAAGTATCCAGCAATTCATCCGCCAATGCCTCTGAGTATTTTGTAGATCGAACCAACTTCTGTCTCTTTGGTGAAGGATCGCCATCTAGTTTCCCACTTCCAGATGCGCCTCCAGATTTCAAAATTATGAAGTGGTTTTTTCACAGAACCTGTTATTATTGGCAGGATATCTTCTCAAAATTTTTGTTCAGAGCCTCCAGCTTCTTGAACTGTGGATCAAGCTCAGCAGTTGCTTTTTCTGTTTGTTTTAACAGTGCCCTGGTTTCTTGTAACCTTTCTTCGAAGCTTTTCTGATCCAGAGCATCCAGTATTTGATCCATCTTGCTAAGATCTGTCTCCTGAGTGATTTTGATGTCTGGCATATCTGAACTGCTTGTCTTATCTGGCATTACATTTTCTTCTTCCTCTTCATTTGCAGGCCGTGTCATCTTCTCTAAAGTCTCAAAAAAAGATTGAAGGAAACGGCATACCTTGTCGTCATATTCAAAGGAAACACTGCGTTTTCCTTGCATTAGAGCAACTCTTGAAGCTGTGCCAGCCGAAAAAAAAATCAAGGACACAACCGTTCGTTGGAACCAACTCCTTTACCATTGCATAAATATAGGAAGTCTTTGCCTGGCTCTTATGGACGAAGTCACTATCCATTGCTGCCCAAGAGAACTTGGGTTTACCTATAAAATACTCCAAATATTTTCTCTTCGTTTTCATATCTACCTCCTCGTCACCAATTATTGGATATTTCGGAAGGGGCGTGCTCTTGGGTGCCCGGTCACTGAGTCGACCTTAACTCAAGCTTCCACCCACGGAGGGCAACACAGGGGCCTCACTTACATTTATGGTGACATGGGTCACGTAATACTGAAACTCTTTAATATTTTTTTTGCTCAGCCAGCCTTGTTCTTCATACGCCCCAAGGGAAACGTGAGAACTACCTTGAATCTGACTTTGGCTGTACATGCAGTTCGGCAAATGGGTAGATCTAAGGAACATGACGATATGATAAACTTTGGCTTTCGCCATGCCTGCAATCCTGCTGAATAGATCTGTGTATTTCTTAACTTCACACAGCGTCGTGAAACTATGCATGTCAATAAAAATCATAGTGGCATTCTCACACACCGGTGCAGAAACAGGAATACCTGACTTGGTGACATGGTGCACAGTGTTCCTCTTCTCTTTCAGTTCCCTTGCCTCTTCTGGCTTAATGATCGCGATAACGGCTTCCAAAAAAGCACTGGGGAGATTGCCTTACATTGAGTTTTTATTGTAATTGGCTTTAACATAATCAAAATCAGTGTCAGCTATATCCAGCAATCGTTATTCAGAAAGTTCTGGAAAAGATATAGCTAACTCCTCAAAACTCTCGTATTGCTTTTAAAAAATACGGTTGGCGTGGGACAACACTTCACGATGCATCGCTGATAAGCGTTACGATGTCCAAATACCCCACGGCAATCAAAGCGCCCTGTATAGCCTGACTGAACTTTCAAAAAAACCTTGCCTTCGAGAATTTCATTCATAAGTTGGCTGACCTCGGCATTATTCATTCCTCGAAGGTATCTGAGGAATGTCTTGTTGAAGAACTTTTGATGGCTTATCTGGCAGTTCCCCCTGATCATCAGCCAGCTTACGTGCTGCCCACTTGTTAACAACAGCAAGGAGCTTACTCCATGATTCCTCCTGCATTCATCCTTGAGTTCTTTAACCTTCAAGGTTGTTGTAGCAACATCAACAAAATCCTACAAACAACAGCTGATCAGGATCGCGATGGCGATCTTCAATAGCTGAAAATAAAATTTTACCTTCCAAGCCGACGAGACTGCTGTGCCTGTTGGGCCTTGTGGAGGGCATCCATAAGCCTTATGCTGATTCCTTAATTGCTGGAGCTTTTCAATTAGTGGCTCCTTATATACTGTATCCGCTATGATGTCGTTGCACTGTATGGACAATTGAATATACTCTTTATTGGATAGGTTTCCATTCAAAGCCCGGATTCTTCATTTTGCATAAGCTTTGGCAAATTCAAGCCGTTGTTCGACATTTCCCATCATAGAGCATAGAATTTGTGCAGCAAAAAATACTATGATTACCAGAAATAATATAGAATTTTTTGTTCAAGAGCTCCTCAGGACGGGACCAAGTGATCAACTTCCTGCATTGATGTCCCATCAATTAATAGGCATTGTAAACAGCCGGTCTAACAGAGTAAAAATGCAATGAACCTTACCTTGTCACTGGGTCAAATAGCACAACATCGGCAGACGTCAGAACCTCTGTTGGGCATCTCTTGAAGCTCCTGATTAGCGTCTGTACATGGTCGTTAGATCGAACCCTATGACTTAGATTGGCAGGGCACAAGGCCCCCAAAAATAAAGTGGTATTAGTTTTTTATATTATTTTTTGCGTTATACTAGTAAGATAAACTAATATTACTTTGTGGGTTAATATGTTGAATAACTAGATGCAGTATAATAGTGGGGTTTGTATCTAAGGTTTTTCAATGTGGTATATCCACATAGTAAGCACCTGTAGTTTCTCATTACGGTTTGCTGGTATAGTTTACCACTATGGTTCTTTGTGGTGGTGAACTTTCTTGGTTTATTTCTATGTTTTATTGCTAAGTGACATGGTGTCCAAATAGTAGTAAAGATTCTAAACTACTAGCGTTTTTCGCTTTAAGAAACCTGGTAAGTCATAGTGGTGTCTCAATCAACTCGTGGATATTTTGTCGCATGAACCATTGATGCCATCAGAATAAGGGGTTCAAGTTTTTCATTAAAACAAGTAACACCTTATCTCTCAAAATTGTGGTGGCTTTGCATCTTCAACGTATTTTGTATTGAATGTAAGCCAAATATGTTTAAAATAAATAGTCGATACTATAACTAATTGTGGTGGCTTTGCATCTTCAACGTATTTTGTATTGAATGTAAGCCAAATATGTTTAAAATAAATAGTCGATACTAACTTTGTAAGAAAACTAAGAAATGTTTCATTTGTACACTACTTGTAGATTTAGCTTCAAGAATCATGGTGGTTGCCCTATAAAACCATCAACGTATTGTTATATGAGCCATTGTTTCTTTTTTAAATATAGGATTCAAGTTTATTACAAATAATAAACAAGTTCCAATCAAAATAGATATGAGAGATTTCATTTGTAGGTCTCCAGTAGGTTTATCTTTAGGAATCATGGTGGTTTCCCTATCAATTCATTGTTATAATGGGCCATTGTTTCATTTTGAAATAAAGGATTCAAGTTTATACCAAATAATGAACAAGTTTTGAAAAAGCCCAGCAAGGAGGAAATGGTTTCTTGGCGCTCAACTAGCGCCTGCGGCTAGGGCGGCAAGGGGAGAGGACGTCGTCTTCCTCTTCACGATTAAAACCTTTGCCTCTTCTTCTTCTTGCAGATCAGAGATAGAATTGGATGCTAGCGAGGTTTTGCCGTACTAATTCAGGTGGATTCTTATCTTCTAAAGATTGTTCCGGATTGCTTGCTTGAAATTGCTTCAAGGCAGTCTTTATGATTTTGCCAGATGCCACTAATGTGGCCCAATTTGCTAAAGCTGTTGAGCAAGAATATGTAAGTTTCTTGGAATTTATAATTTTCTTGTTTAGAGCAAGATCCGAAAGGGCATAGAGCCTATAAGGTAGCAGATTTTTAGCAGAAACATAAAGAGAGTAGTTTTCATGATGGTTTTCTGGGCAATCTAATTAATGGCGGATCTTCTGAATTGTTGGCCTTTTCCCCTTTCTCTTGCTCTTTCTTGCTAGTGGAAAGATCTAGAGATGTTTTCTTGGAAGGAGCCAGAGTAAATTCTTGATTTCGATTTTACAATTTTGAAACAGGGTGTCAATTTTTTTTGAGATTGCCGAGCTAGGGATATAATTGTGTCCAGGAAGACGCTTCCATATCAAGACCAGATATTATGAACCAAACTTTAGAGGGACGTTTTGGTGGCTGGGCTGTGTCTAGCTTTGCGGGTTGGTCGATTGGCACATCCCAGGTAATGCAAACATCTCCTTTTAATTTTGCATTTGGTAGTAAAACTGCTGAGGAATTAGATCATAGTTTGAAGCAAAGGTTGGGCTTCTCTCGAAATCTTGGGAGAATTGGTTAGATTACTCTTCAGCTCTTTTCTCTTCATTTCTAGTTTTGCAAGAGGATTTTTTGAGCACTCAAGATTTGTTTGGAGCTTGTGGAAAATGAGCATTTTGGCTCCTATAGTATTCTGTTTAATTGAGAAGATGTTAATACTGTAGTATTGGTAAGACAGGAGAAGAGGTTGAGAGAGGCTCATGTGTACATTTGCTCTGAGACATGATTTAGATCCAGATGGGATCTTTTGTACCTAAATTTTATCTGATCCATGAGGGATCTTTGTATTGTAATTTTTTCTATCTAATCAAACAAAAAGTTCGTACCTTCAAAAAAAAAAAAAAAGAACAAGTTTTCCATCAAAATAAATAATGAAGTCGTATTTAATTAAAGTGGGACTCATTCCATTCCCATTTTTTGAACCCTTAATTTACATAAAAAGTAGCACCCAGGCAGAAAACTATCCTTAATTCAAATTTTTGAATAAAACTCTGAATCCGAATTTGTCTTTGCAGTTTTCCCGTGTTCAAGAAGTCGAGAACAAAAACAATGCAAGCAAACAAAGGAAATTCATTAAAGTTTGAAACCAAAGATGTAGTTGAAAAAGAATTTTTATTAATAAATTGAACAGATACAATGTATTTTACATCGGACGCAGAGACCATGGCGGTCTTCTTTGTCACCATCACATCATCTTGGTAGGTGGTCCACCTTTTAGGGGATTAACTTGTGGCGCTTCTTCATGCCGTCTGTAAGCCTTGGGGGGCAACTTTGAAGAGTGTGGAATGCCTCACGTGGAGGTGCCTCCTCGAGCTACCTCTTAAGCCGACCCACCCCGACTTCTCCACTTTCGCCTCCGCAGACCTTTCATCTAATATGCTCCTTCCCCAACCTCCGTGGATGTTATGCAATGCTTGCAATATGCCTTGAGCTTCCCCGGACTTTCTCTTTGTTCTTCGCCGTTCTTTATTCCCGGGTGTAGCGAGCAACCTCTCGAATTCGCGAGCAACCTTGTCCCAAAGGCCCAGCAAGAGTGTAAGCGTGGACCGGGATCTGTGCGAGCGGTATTTCTTCCGGCCCGGGGGATCCGTGCCGCTGGAGCGGTCTCTGTGATGCTGGCGGGATGCAATGGCCGGTGTCTGATCGTGCACAACCACACAGAGCAAGGAGAGTATGATTAACAATTCACGGTGTCATTAGTCAAAGCGTGAGAAAAGAACGTTGAAATCAAATTACAAATAGAGAACATTCATTCCATACAAGCTGCATCCAATGGCGTGGGAGTAGTGTCTTTCTCGACTCGCGAAATCGAGAAAGGCCCATAAAGAATCAAAGTACAACCATTCTCATTAGAATATGGTTGCATCCAATCACACACGAAAGCATACAAATGCTTTTGTCAATCGAGACAACTAGCATGCCTTTCTCGACTTCGCGAGTCGAGAAAGTCCCAGAAAACCCAATGTACAAGCATTATCATAATAGATTGTACAAGCATTTCATCAACACGACAAGCATGCCTTTCTGGGACTTCGTGAGTCGAGAAAGGCATCAAAACTCAATATACAAGTATATTCATTACAAAATGGTCAATACATGTGTTCACGTTCGATTACAATATTCACACAATTTGACTATCTGAAAGCAGGGGTCACTCTTCTTGTTCACCAAAGTATTTGTCGTCCATAGCTTTCATGATCGGCTTGCTCTCTGGATCGGGTTCCGTGAGGCTCGGATAGTTCGTAAGCACATCGGCGACAAGAATGGCAAAGAGGGATTCCGCCAAGGCGGACCAGTCCTAAGGACAACCACCTATCTGTCTCATATTCTTCAGGTCGATATGGCTTAGCAATGATTGTATTTTGCGCGTTATGATAGCACTTGTAGGCGGAGTCGTCTATGATCAGCGTGTTGTGTTTGCCAAAGTCCTGGAATTGCTCATAAACACTGTCCAGCCTTTTCACCATTATAGGCTTCCCCTTTGTGATGGCTGGATCGAGGTCCTTCACATGCTCGACCCTTTCGTTTCCCCAAACGAACTTGAACTTCAAAACTGAAATGCCGAGAACACCAAGAACATTGACAATATTTTTCTTTGCCATACAAGACCATATGCCCCACTTGAATCCCGCGTGCGGGCACCAGTCAATAATTTCCTTAGCTCTGGGCCTCGGATACACTATTTTATGCTCTGTTTTCACTGGGATCTGCGAGGTGTTAATCTCGGGGACGTCTTTGTCGTGGTATACTGCAGCTAATACTCCATTGACGTCAAATATTACAAGCTTGGTGGGACCAGCTGGATCCCAGTTGGAGTTTGGCTCTGACCATATTTCCGGTTCATCGGGATCCAAATGCGGGATCATTAACTTTTTCGTGTTCTTTAAGGGCTGTGGAGCGGTGTCTTGCTCTGGATTTTCATTCTCATTCTCCTCGCGACGTGAACCGTTGGAATCCATTGACAATGATCCGGACTCGTTGAGCTCGAATTCCCTGAAATGATGACATCTGTCAGAAAGGAAACGAGTTTTCTCGACTCGCGAGTCGAGAATGACAAGGAAAGGTATTGAAAGGAAACGAGTTTTCTCGACTCGCGAGTCGAGAAACACCGTTAGAGCAAAGTAAACTCACCTCAATCTCAGGTTTTCAATAATGTTTTCGGCAGCATTCTGGTCCAATCCTTCGACATCCTCGTCTCACGGGTTTGTCTCCCTCGTCCTCGCCGTCTTTCTTTGCTTCCATTTGTCTTCCTCCCCTTGAAATGCTCATGAAGGCATCCAAGTATGATTGAATGGTTTCAACCATGTCCTTATTTCCAACCACGGATATAGGTTTCATTCCAAACAGCATAGCCCCACGAGAGAAAACAGGCCATTCATGTACCACTTTCGCATACAATTTGATCTTCCCTCGACCAAGCTGGTTATGAAGTACTTGATAACTCTTGGCGGATAGGAATTCTATGTATAGGACCGGGTCGCACCATCCTTGCTGACCTTGTCCATCGATGGAACATCCTCCATAAACCTGCCCCCTTCGGGGTTCCATCCGCTCTTGAGATCATGAACTTGTCGAGATAATGATGCTCGCTAGACCACCACTTATCCGTCGTCGCCGATCTTGAAATCAAAACCAAAACTATGTTGGCAAAGCTTGGTGCCTTGGCAAGCCAAGTCTCACTCATGATCAAGTTAGGTATATGGAGTGCATGATCTTGTTGGTGAAGTTAATATCAGCTGCCCATTGGGAGACAAAGGCTTGTTTGATTGCCCCTATGCAAAAGACAAGGAAACCGGAAAGTATCCAGGGGGCAAAAGTATGCTGGTGGGTATCAAAAGCATGCGTCCGGACGATCTTGACAAAGACTCATATAGCACCCCATATGGCAGCTTGTTTAGGGTGTTAATGGTACTAGCACATGGTAATTAGGTAATCAATAGAAATATGTAACATACTCAATGAATGACAAGTGGAATACTATGATAGAATAGTACATCCAGTGCTGATCTAAGTCTTTGGGGCAGCGTTTTTTGATACCCACCAGCATACTTTTGCCCCTGTGTCGGTCATGTCCGAACCGCCTTGTACCAATTGCTCTATGTCGGCTTTGTCATAAAAAGGGTGGGGTCTTCGATCATATTGATGGCAAATAGTGCCACGGGTCCAGTGCGCCTTCACCACCAAATCCCTTGTGTCCCAAAGTAACCAGAAATGGGGGGAGCTATCGATGCGCCTTTAAATGGGACCACCCTCGAATCCAAGCTTCCTTTTCGAGAATTGCCATAGCACGCTCAGGGAAAGGAAGGGTTTTGACGTTACGCTTGACTTGGTGTTGATGTAGGGTTGACATAGGCGGTTCAATTCCTTCATGTCTTCCTCATCAAGGGCAGCCTTTTCCTTTGTAATAATCAAAATCATGGTATTCATTAGATGCAACGTTGCGTAACTCAAGTGATGCCTTCTTCTAACGCACGGCCGCCGCTTTAGGATCGTGGCATAATCCTTTGCGTCCCCGCACAATTTAGAGCTCTGGTCTTCCTCGGCCAGGATTGTTCCCTCAAGATTTTGCCTTGTAGGTCAAGCGTTTCTTTTGTCCGTGAGGCCCTGTATCCTCTTCATGAACCGCTTGTCAAACAACTTGGGGTCGGGCTCTGCTTGGAAATTCTCCATTGCTGTCCTTGACTTGCCTCTTGTCCATTGAGCCCATATTTCAGTCCATTTCTCCCGGGCCTTTCGGTGCTAGAATGAGGTCGTGATTGGTCCGAGAGAGACTCCTGCCTTTCCTTGGTGTTCTCTTCTTCTTCTCCTCTTCTTCCTCTCCCTCGCCATCTTCCTGTCCCTCCCGCCAGAACATATCTGCATAGTTTCTCAAAGGTCTTCCACTTATCCGGGGAGCCCTGTTTCCCTTTAGGACGCCGAGGACAACCCAATGCTTTCCACTTTGTTGCCTAGCGTGTATGATCTGTCGGGATAAAGGCTGCATTCGACAATGTACCAATGTCGAGCATGAAAGTATCTACAAACACCGGGAATAAACAAGTAAAAATGTAGCCGGGTTTTCACTTCGCGGTCGAAAGTCCCTTTGAATGTCTAATTTTTCTTTTTACTTCTCTGGGGTTTCTCGACTCGCGAAGTCGAGAAAGCTCTGCATCCTTTGATTTTTTCTGCATTACCACGCCTTTCTCGACTTCGCGAGTCGAAACCCCAATGATAATCGGCAAATGTTAGGATGGGGGCTTTCTCGACGCCAGTCGCAACGAAAGTCCCATTCAATGTCTAATTTTCTTTTTTGGCTAAGGGTTTTCTCAACTCGCGAAGTCGAGAAAAGCTCCACATCCTTGATTTTACGTATTTACTCCGGGCTTTCGACTGTAGTCGAAAACCCCGATGATAATCGGCAAATGTTAGGATGGCGGGGCTTTCTCGACTCGCCCGATCGCTGGAAAGATTCGAGAGAGTTATTTACCTTACGTGGGCGGCACTCGGCGCTATTGTGTTACAGCATTGGCTAATGCTTTGGCGGTTAGGTTGTTCTTGGCGTCTCGTAGAAAAGAACTCGCACTCTGCGCTTGGCATATCTATCCTTGATCCTTTCGCGGCACCTCCTTCTCCGTCAAGCAATACTTGAGCCGCCCTAATCAATCGCCGACCGCCTACAACCCGTAACCGGACGTCTTTTCCCTTCAGATCTTCCTCGGACTTCCAAATGAACAACTCACTGTCGATCACGCTAAAAGGTATGACATCCGCAGGGCATTGGATCTGCAACGGGATGTCGCACCATCGTTCGTAATCTCCAAAGATGTGTGCCGGATTAAATTCCACAATGGTTGAACAAGACGGCATCTCCCGGTGCAAACCTTCACCGCCTAATGTCCAGCAGCAGCTTGTTGTGATATTCCCAACGGATATCTTGAGCTAGACGCTCCATTTTCTCGTGCCCTCTCCGAGAAATCCTGATCTGATCATCCGGATCGAGGTTTTGGGAGTCGACCATATCTTCGCCTCCTTTCGTCATCGGCTCCTCCCGTGGTGTCATCATCCCCATCTTTGTTTTTGGTGGACTTTTTGTGTATGAACCACAACATTCCCCAATGCAGAAAGTGTTGTAGAGTCTTCAAAGACCGCGAGAAGTGAAGCTCCTCGTATTGAGCAGTTTTTCCCTGACTCGGAAATCTCCATACCAAGCTCCTCGGATGTTAGGGTTCCGGCCTCCTTCATCCCTTCCGGATCCTTCCACCCAAGGTTCTCGACAATTTAAAGGCGTAGGCTTTTTTCTAAGGCCCTTAGCCTTGCTCATGGAAGAGTGAGAATAATTTGAAATCGCCAATTTTTGTGCGATAGAACTTACTCTTCCTAAGTCCTCGACATGTAGTGTTAAATGCTTGAATCGGGCGAGAGCGGAGAGCACAACACCGATTTTCTTGTACTTGTCTCCGGAGCTCTTCTTGTCCCTTTGGTGTAGAAACAGATCTTTCTCCTTCCCACTTGTCGATACCTCGACATACCACCAAGAATCTGCCCATCCGCTTGTTTCAAGCTCGGTCTCCACCCCTCGATGACGAAGAATGGAGTTCGCCCGGTGATCACCGGTGAGTCCGGAGGTGAATGCCGCAAGAAGAACGGATGGATCGGTTAAGGTATTCCGACAAAAAAAAACCTCGAGCTCACCCGGGTGTTTGTCTTCTTCTTCTTCTTCTGCGCGAAGCATCCTCCTCGGCCTAAGCTTCTTGGGCGGAGTCATTTCTATATGCCCTCTCATCCTCTTGGACGACTCTGTAAATTAAGTTTCCTCCGCGTTGTGAGTTTTAGGACTGTATGTAAAAAAAGATCGGCGTGTTCTTTAATTTGAAGTTAAGGACATGCAATCATTTATGAAAAAAGCGGGCTAAAGGGTACAAAGACGGTCGGCTTTTAGCCCGCTAAAACACTATTTCAAATTGAATCACATCAAGGGACTAAGTGAGTGGAGCGTAGTTTATCTTCCTGCGGCATTGGGGAACTTCGGGTCGGAGGGATCATCGACAATGGCGACTTAGAATGGCGCCCTTGACGGGTAAGCTGCTAACAATGCCTTTGCATATGTGTTTTTTCGACCCGGCGGCCCTATTGCAAGCGCTTGAATTGATCGATGAGCACGAGCTAAGGTAGGAAGCGGAGAGGAGCCGCCCGGACACCGAACTCTACATCAAGGCGCCATGGAAAGGGGATACGCGAGAATCGCAGTTGATAACGAGTAATAGATGCGAATACACTCTTGAAGAGACCGAGTGGAAGAAGCAAAGACTCGGGTGAGGCTGCGGGATCCGTGGATACATGGCCCAAGGAATTACTTTGCGTGAAGAGGTGAGTTTGAGATGCCTATGTTATTTAAGCTTGTAGAACATGCCGTATGTGTTTAAATAATGGAACTGCTGATAAGCTCGACGGATTCAGTGTTTCCTTTGTCCAGCATTTCGGCCGAGAGATGATTTACTCTCTAGGTTGAGAGATGCCTCGGCAAGGAAAACATTGGATCGGGGTAAAGAACGATTCCGCTTTAGGTCCATTTTTCCATGGATTTTACTTGGAATGTTGTACATAGATCGGGCTAGGACTAAGGCCCGTGAGATGCGGTTCAAATGCATCCTCTTGTAGTTAGTCGGAGGGGCCTCCCTCTCTCCAGAACCACTCCTCTTCGCAATATTCGAGGAAGATGGTTCAAGGAGAGTGGCTTCGTGAGCAAACTAGAGGCACTTGGGACTAAAAGCGAGGAGAATAGAAAGTGCGTGCCCACAGTAGAGAATGCAAGCCTTGGCTTCCTCTGTGGTTTCCCCTGTGGTTAGTTGTAGAGGCCTCCACCCAGCCCAGCCCCTCCCCTTCGCACTATTCGACGAAGATGGTTCAAGGAGAGTGACTCTGACCGGTCGAGGCCACCGCTACCGCATTCTGTGAGAATTGGCTGGTTAAAAAGGGATTCTCGACTTTGCGGAAGTCGAGAATGCTTGGCTTCTGTCTACATTCTCGACTTCCGCAAGTCGAGAATGCCTTGGCCATCCGAACTCCTGGTTAGTACACATGGAGTGCCGTTGGGTAAGGCATTCCCCATCATGAGCCGAGAATGCATACAAAGAAGCTACGTGGAATGCATGCATTCCCGCGACCACACCCGGAGAATTGGGTTGCTAGGAGGGCCTGCGGACAAGAAAAACACTTCCCTTCGCAATGTCAGGAAGATAGAAGGAGAGTGTTTAGGCCGTCTGCAGCCAGCTCTAGAGTGCACTTGAGCTGCGTTTTCGACTCACGAAGTCGAGAAAGCAGCCGACAACTCTGTTTGTCGCCGAGGCCTCCACCCAATCGAGCCCATCCCTTCGCAATATTCGCTAAGATGGTTCAAGGAGACGGTCTTTGATTGGGTAGAGGCCACATAATTTCACAATAATACGTGAGAATTGGGTTGCTAAGAGTTGGCTACCGCAGACAGTCAAAACCACTTCCCTTCGCAATGTCCGAGGAAGATAGAAGGAGAGGTGGTTGAGACTCACAGCGCCAGCTCGAATACACTAGAGTTCGTTTTCGACTCACGAAGTCGAGCGGCGGCCAGCTCGCTGGTTAGTCGCCCGAGGCCTCCACCCGCCGGAGCCCGATCCTCTTCGCAATATTCGGCGAGCATGGTTCCGAAGGAGAGTGGCTCGGGCGGGTGGAGGCACCTGCGACTGCACAAAGAGCCATTGGCGGTATCACATTCTCGACTCACGAGTGAGAAGGTCGCAACAGGTTCTAAAGAATGTGAAGACATTGGGTAGCTGTGGTAATCCCCGAATCATGAGTCGAGAATCCTCAACCTCGCCAACAGTCAGAGTGTACCTCCCTCTTCTCGCCTCGAAGTCGAGAAGTTCTCATTTCCTTGAGTCGAGAAGAAGAAGCCTGTACTTCCTTATTTGTTGGCAAAAGTCAAGTATTCTCAACTTCGCCCTCCCTTCATGTCTCCCAGGTGGATTTCTTTGTGAGTTAGAAATGGAGATTCTGTGAAGCAATTCCTATTCTGAATTCTTGCTGGGAGAAAGACATTCCTAGTTATTTTCTGTTAATGCTCTGCAATATCTTACTTCCTAACACCAGTCTCTGATGATTTCTCTCTCGGTTGCTTGCTACTATAACCACTATTCTCACTTGTGCATGTACAATGTATTCAATTCAACCACAAGCAAGAGATAACAAAAAACAGAAAACAATACAAAGATTATTAAGATTAATGAGAAAACAGAGAAAAGTGGAGAACAGTACAGAGAAAAGTGGAGAACAGTACAGAAAAATGAGATTAAAAAAGGGTATGATATTACAAAAACATACCTGGAAGATTTGCTGGATGAGGAGGAGGCTTCCGACTTCGATTCCATGTGGGTATAGTCGTTGACAAAGCGTGAATAAGGATTTGTCGGGGCCAGAATTGTATCGAGGGATTAATAAGAGCCTCTAACAAATGAATATAAGAAAAATGCACTAAAAGACTTACGAGAAAAACTAAAAAAGCGGCACAAAAAGGGCCTCACTTTCTTCTCGGTGATGCGCCCGCTCGAACAATGAACACAGCGAGAACTTCGGTACTGAAGTCTGATCCCGGTCGACCAAGCTTTCTTTGTCATAAGATGGCGCCCGAATCGCTTCGGTTTGATCGATCGCCGATCGATTAAAAGCGGGCGCCCTAAGGAAACAGGGAGCTCAAGACCCGACGGAGAAAACGGGGAGGAAGAATGGTCGGGGAGAGGAAGAGGGTGCGATTAATTACGCCGCACCCCTCGGAACCTCGTAAAAGTGCAATAATATACTTACATCGCGTGTGGGCCATGCCCTCCATGGCGTGGCGGTCGGGATTCTTGGCGTACCACGGTTTGACCCTCAAAAAGAGGCATTACGTACCATGCCAAGATATGAAAGGGTTAGTTATATGTTTATATATGTTGTCTTATGTATTTAATAAGGTTTCAATGGTTGAATAGTATCAATGGTATATATGGTTACAATGTTCACATATGGTTTAGAATGAGTGTGGTTGTATGCTTTAATATGGTTATATGATTTTAGTTAATATGGTTGTATGATTTAATATGGTTATATTTAATATGTTTGTATGGTTTTATATGGTTCATATGGTCATATTTGTGGTGTTTGGGGCTATATGGTTTTAATGTGAGCTTTTTCATTCAGGGAGCATGTGAGATGAGTAAAATGGAGCCAGGGAAGTCCAAAGGAGGCCATTGCCCTAGGCTCCAATGGAGGAGGATGGGTTGCCTTTTGTTGCACCCTTGCAACCAGATGGTATTTGCAGAGGGCATAATAACTGCAGTTGATCCATTTGATAGTGTGAATGATGAGAGGCTGGGAGATGAACATCTTGGAGTTGGCATTGTGAAGCTTCTTATCGGGTTGATACTATCATGTCCTGGGGAAGCTCTAGTGATTGCATTGTGTGCTTTCGTGGTCTGCTGGAGTCCCAAGCTGGAGATTGAGATGGCCAATTAGATTTATTACACACAAGAATGGTGATACTCTAGAATGCCCTACTGAACTACACACCCCAAGGCCCACCCAAGGCCATGTGGAAGATTTGGTGGTCGATGAGCATCCTTTGATCACAAGGAAGAGACGCTATGTCTTTCATAAAAAGGCGACCAAAAGGTGCCCAAGAGGCCTAGAAGTGACAAATATTTAGAAAGGATGGAAAGTATGGCACCAACCAAAGAAAACCGGAGGCAATTAGGGGACAAGAGTGTTGCAACCTAGATTGCCGCAAGTGCATTACAATGTGGATGACCTCGTGCGGATAAGGTCCCAATACATTGGACAGCTTCAAAAGATAGGATTAATTTCATTTACTCCTTGTGTAGGAATTCCAGCTATGATGAAAACACGGGGCCGGCCGCTATATCAATTGAGGGAATGAAGGTATGTATGAGAGCATTGAGATGGATTCTTGGGGTGAGCAAGTCTTCATTTTACGATCTTGGGCAGGTTAGAAAAGGGCACACTTTGTTCCAACATGGTAATGCACTCACTTTGAAACCTAGAGCAAATACTCTAAAGGCCATTCTGCCTCTTGAGAGCTTTGTGAGATACATGTCTCAATCTATGCCCCACAAGTCGAAGGTGAACGAGCACGGTGTGCGAAGTGGTGCAAAGAGTGTTGCCACAACACTATATCCAAAAGGAGTGCCTTAAGGAGGTCAACTCCATCCTAGAAACTACTTGGAGGTAGGCCTCTTTCTCAATCACATTTCAAGAAGTTATGGAGCACTCACTTCTCGGACGTGAGTGTCCTACAACACATGCCATTCTCAAAGTGCAACACTTGCATTCAACTCAAGGATACACTTGCATCAACCGCAATAGAGAAAGAAAGAATGGCAATTAGGGAGCAATTTGCGAGATCACCAAAGAGACCAAATATCATGTAGACAGTTGTATTGGCAAAGAGAACATTTTCCGAGATGCGGCCCGGGACAAATTTTGTGTATAATTCATGATAAGATAAGATGGACCAACACAAGACTTTCTTGCCAAAGCTAGATCCTTTACCCAAGCGTTGTCAAAACGCTTTTCGATGAAAGTAAGTCCGGCGGGTGTATTAACACATGGTCATGGAACTGGAACATATGGTCATTTTGTGCTTGATCTATGGAGAGATGATCCAAACTTCCATGTGAGCTCTATTTTCAAGTGCTTGAGAACACTAGAGAAAGGATCGATAGAAGGGAGGAGGTATTCCCCTTCAAAGACCCATTTTGAGGCTTTGATGGATGATCAACCGCTTTGTTACCAAAGGCGGATAAAAAAGCTCACATCCAAGGTGCCTAGTGAATCAAGGAGGACTTGGGATGATTTCCCTTACTAGAGAAATCACCGCCGAGGAGCTATGTGTTTCAGTTGGACAACCGTTGGAAAGAAAACAAGAATAGATGGATGTTTGGGGCAATGTCATACTTGATGCGGTGGGAGTATTCAAAGTTGTGAAAGTGGGATTCATGATGGTTGGGCATACGCATGATGATATTGATGGATTCTTTGGAACTTTCTCCACCAAGCTCAAGAGAGAAAACGTGACCACTCTCCCTAACTAATGGATGTGTTTGAGAGTCGCATTGACCCCAACCCAATGGCTTTCTTGATGGATGAGGTTGCAGATTGGAAATCATTTGTAGAAGGATACTTGCTAGATGGCAAGGACCGGTTGACAGACACACAAAGCCACTTCAATTCAAGTTTTGGGTTAGGGATGGAATACCAATCATGCAATATAAGTGGAGACCAGGTGACAAGTTGTGGATGCCCGTACAAGGTATCGAAGTTGTGGCAAAGGGGTGCTTCTTTGGTGAAGTTCTCATTCCTAAAGGGCAGCCAAAACCACTACCTCCCTTCAAGATACCAAAAGACTCTAGCCAACCGGTGAAGGGCATCAAGGATTACATAACGACCGGATGATGTTCGAAATGGAAAGCACACCTCCACTCTTAAGAAAAAATCAAATGGACTCCCTAATCAAGTAATCGGGAGAAAGTTGTAACATGCTTAGAAACTGAACAGCCATGTGGGAGGGAGCTAAGAGACGGGTTCTTGCCAGAGTCAAGATGGGAGGGTTCTCAAGGTGCAAGCACGTCTAAGAATGCTCACTTGGGTCCCAAGTGGTTTGTGGGAAGTAAGGCCTCAAAGCCGAAGTGGTTTGATCTTCCTGAGTGGGATCCCTTTGAGGACATCAAGGAAGGATACTTTGTGCTAGTAAGGCCTGATGATGAGGACTGTCCAATATGGTTAGGGGTGGCACTCTCCGATGTGACCACCACTATGCCCGATGGAGAGGAGTTGCGCCCCGATTCCAAATTCAATATTGGGAGCCCATTGGGAGGCACAAGAAGGGCAACTTGAAGGAGCAATACACCGATCACTGAGAAGAAGTGGAGGCCAAATTATGCTGACCCTCAAAGGAGGGAATTGGTGGAGTGTGTGGTATGGTCATATCCAAGTTCTCACATTGCAAAAGACAACACACACAAGATCCCAAGAAAGGAGATGGACAAGGCCATGAGCAACCTCCATGCTATATCATTGTATGAGGGTGCATAATATTGAGAAGTTTGAAAACTTTCTCAACTAGTGGTTTGTAAAATTTATGAGGAAAACAAGTAACCCAATTCTATGTGTGTCATGTGTAATTCTATTCAAGCAATCAATTCAGAAATTTCTTTTATGGTGTGTGAGTCCCATTTTCAGTCCGAGTCCCAAAATTCAAGATTTGTCCCACTTTAATTAAATACGACTTAATGGCTTTGTATTCTTTAAGCATCTTCTTCTATTGAAAGTCATGGTGGTTACCCTATAAAATAAAGGGAAAAACTCTGAAATACCCTTATGTTTTGCTAAAATTAACAAAACGCCCCTAATTTTGGGGGTATTTTTATGGAAATGATCATAACGTTTTTGTGATGATCCAAATGAGAATGAGCCTTTCAGAGCTATTGTAAAGGAGGAGAGATCTTTCCATGAAAGTTAACATCTCCTGAATCGGATTCCGAAATCTCAAGTTATGGTCTCGTAAATCCCTTTGAAATTTCTACAATTTTCTTGTGTATTAAAAATAGCATAACTTGTGATTTAAGACTCCGATTTATATGATCTTACCTTTGATGGAAATATCTCATCCTCCTTTACAATAGCTCTAAAAGGCTCATTCTCATTTGGATCATCACAAAAAGGTCATGATCATTTGCATAAAAATACCCCCAAAACTAGGGGCGTTTTGTTAATTTTAGCAAAACATAAGGGTATTTAAGAGTTTTTCCCATAAATCATCAATGTATTGTCAGACAAGCCCTTGTTTTTTTAATCAAATAATAAACAAAATAAAGCATCTTGTATTTGTAAAACATTTTGTGTTGAAAGCAAATCAATTATTTTTAACATTACATGATTGATATCAGATATCAGTTTAAATAATGCGTGCAATAAAATAACTTGGGTTGATCCCTCTATGTTCTTATGCAATAAATAACACAGATTGATCCCTCTTTATCTTCTTCTTTCAGTTAAAATGCCAGCAACTTGGCTAGCCCTCATCTAATAGCAAGCATAATCTCGATACGAATCTCTTCTTCGAGCACCTATGAACATGAAAACTTGGGACTCAGATCATCCAAAAAATTTTCTTGATTGTTTAAAAGAAAGGATCATATAAGTACTAGCCCCCATGATTCAATATAACATCAAGAATCAGGTATCTACAAGGCAGATTTCATTTCATTCTCATTTTTTAGAGAACCAAGTACTGATACCCACCAACTTCAGTCGCACAGTATTTAATCTATAAAATCACATATAGTAGCTTGGGACGTGGATTTGCTTTAGCCAATTAATCTGCATACAGCCAACATAAAGGGACATAGCAAGCATCTACTTTAAGATTTTAAGATGCCAATAGGCAGTCACTTCAAAGCCAACATGTGGAACCTGGCCTATACAATCATCGACATGAGATTCATGCATGCACTAAGTAAAAATTTCCGGCTGGATATGGCATGTCTTGGGCATCTACAACAATATCCGATTCTTGATCTTTATACAAGAAAACAATCAATGCACATGTCTCTAGGCTAGCAGATCGACCTATTATTAGGTGATGTTGCAACTCTACTAACCATCAAATCTTTTATTTATGGCTTTTATTCTTAACAGAGTAAACATGATAGCCTGTTTCTCAAGTTTAATGATAGATCTGGCTATATCATAAGGTTAGGCATCTTTTAGAAATCTTTTACATTCTTAGGGGTTTAATGAGGAATATGAAGTCAAATTCATCATCTCAAATAGATGTATTCTAGCACATGTTAAATCTTCGGATTCTAATAGTATCTCAATGGATTTTCAAAAGCATTTGAGTATCAGTTAGAGCTAGGCACTGGCTATCTATCCATCTTTGACATTATTCCAACTTCACGCAAATCCCCTTGGTGGCTTACTGCCTCTTACTGTCAATAGATCAAACCTTGCTTGATTATTTAATGACCTAGATTCTATTTCCATCCTATAGAAGAACAACCTTGTTCACATTCTTTCTTCCATCAATATGATATTCAATACCAAAATCACGTTTATAAAGTCAAAGTTGCAATATAAACTATAAATAGTTTATTCTTGATGTCTATAAGTAGCTTATATTACATGCTTGAAGGGTGCTTTTACAAAGAGGTAGGCAATTTGCAATTTTAGTTCCAGAAGGTGGTGGCTATGGATGAAGCCCGGCTGCCCAACCTTGCTTTGGCAGTGGCGATGGGCCCGCAGCGACTCAAAGCCTGCTGGAAAGACAAGCAAGCCCACTGGTTCTCGCTATGGAATGTGCGAGCAATACGATGTGGACCGATGCATACACCGGAAGGAACGCAGCTGCCTTGAAGCAAGATTTGGATGCTTGCTTCATGGCCAAGCTTTGGGATGCAGAGGCCCCTGTCACATGTCAAGGTGGCAAATTATCGGCAAAGTTAATCCCATGCTCACAAGGGGCCACACCACTACCGCGCACCCATCTACCCATGAAAAAGCGCCAAGGTGATTGCTTCCATTCGCGACAGTGCACACCACCTCCGCATTGAGACAGGGAGATGGATTCGAGCCGCGTGAGGACAGAGTCCGCTTCGCTGCCGCCAACAGGCCATTGAGGATGAAAGTCACGCCCTCCGTGCCACATGCGTCTGAGCATATCCGGGCTCGGTATGCTCGGTTAGTTGTATGAGCTTATCGAGCACGGCCCTCGTAGGCTTGTTGGGATCGTACCTCAGGGAGGTAATGGATAATGCTGACTCAGCTTATGCCCCCGTCCGCATTAACCTCACCGTATTTGTGATTATGTATATAATCAGGCGGTATGTCGGCATCCTTATTGCTACTAAGGTTTTTCCCCGAACGGGGTTTTAATCCTGGTAGTAATACGCCTGCTGCTCTCTCTCTTTGTACTTGGGTCCCATAGGCCAGTTGGTCTCCGTGGACGATAAAATCATATTCTATTCTATTCTATTCTCAACAATTAAGCTATGTGGTGTTTATCATTGTCTTTGGTAAAAATGGTTTATATAAGGCATGTGACGAGCGATAAGTCCAACATCATTTGTTATGGAGCATCTAAAAAAAGAAGAAGACATGGAAAAGCATAGAATGGTTGTTCATATGCACATTAGATATGTCAAAGCAAGGATCAATGTTGGCTTGCCGTATAAGGTGCAATGGTTTTCAGAAAGTGGCAATGTTTGCCCACCATGGCATAACTAATCCTCATATATGTAGATGGACAAAAACACATATTGCCATTATCCATGGTTCTTGAACAAACTGAACTAACCTTCATGCTACTAATTATTTAGGGGTTTTACAAACCATTCCTAGTTTTAGTAAATCGATACTAGTTTTAATAGACCGCTATCATATACAAGGCTTGCGTTGAAACCATCTCATAAACTATAGCCAGTTTTAGCAAACCATTATATCAATAGTAACTAGCATTAATAACCATGTTGTAAACCACTACTAGCTTTGACAAACCGCTATAGCATGTGGTTTTTTCCTATCAAATGAATTGATGTATAAAAAACTACATGTATCATGGTTTTCAAATGATGTAGTATTGTTTTTATATGGCATTTCATTTTTGGAGGCCTTGTGGGGGTTGTCTCACAATAAAAAATGCTGATCTTTTGGAACCAATTCACTCCCATAGAATAAAATCTCTTAAATTCCTCTAGCTTGGAGGCGGTCTGTTCAGCTAACTTCTTTTCTTCATCCGGATTGAATTTTAATTCATCTGGCATACATGAAGCAGACGGCCAAGTTAACAAGGAAGTCGTAGCTATAGGATTGGTAGAGGAGGTGGGAGTAGACGAAGTAGAAGGATGTCTTGTCTCTTCAGTGTTTAAATTTCGAAGTTTAATCTTGAAGGTACTTATCTTCTTGGGAAGAGGTGCCTCTTGTGTATGGGAATCCCTTACTGGAAGTGGCATAAGCATATTTTGTGCAGACGGGAAGTGCCCTCATCCCAGATGCAACCTTTTATGCAATTCTGTCTTTCATGGACCAGATAACATAAGCAGAAGAGGCAATAAGCATCTCTGCATGGAGCTAGCAGCAACAAACCAGTTTTGCCAAAGCCTTGGCCACAACAGGTACATGAACTGAATGTGATGAACTGCTCTATAGAAGTAGCTCCTACAGGGTAGGGCCTCGGGTCGTGTAACAATAGGTCCCCGCTCTCCCCATGAAATCCAAAATGTGGAATGCCTTTCTTTGAACCAATTCAATGCAATTAAGTTTTTCTTTGCTTGTTCAATTGAGATTTCATGCCTTTCAATTTCTTTAGTTGCTTCCTACAAACCAATTTCTAGCTTAGAAGAGTGCTGCTCTTTCTCATGTCTACTCATAACCAAGTCTTCCAACTTGTACTTCAACACTCCGAAGATAACTTGATTTCCAGCAGGATCCTGGGACAATTTGTCAAATTCCTATTTGGTCTCATCTATTTTCTCGCAGATCATTGTGCATCTTCTGATAGCATATCCTTTCTACCCTCAATCCGGGCTGATGACCTTCAATGCATCCCTCCTTTTTTTCTTCCAAAGGTTGCTACTTCATTCAATAGGTTAGTTTTCTCCTCCAACCCATGCTTAAGTAACTGCTTTATTGTGTCAACATCTGATCTAGAATAACCCAGGGCTCTAATATTCTGCTGCAATACGATGTCCTGTTTGATATTTGAGGATTTACCTGTTGTAGGGTCCTCTGTAATTTCTGAAGTTTTGGCAAGATCTTTGGCGGTCCTAGCCACGTCCATCCAATCAACAAGCCGTCCCTTCAAGTGAAGAGCAAATGCTCTGGCAAAATAGGTGAAATATAATGGTTTGTAACATGTTTCTTGCCATAAACCAATTCATAATATTTAAAAAAATCATCTTTCCATGCGTTCTGGATTCTCCCTTCCTTGAATCCTCGTCTATTTTTTGGAGCTTCACCCCATATCTCGTTCATAACCATCTCTAGGTTAGGTATGTGAGCCTCTGCATGTTTATCACGGAGGTCTTTGGCTTGGATCACATCCGAACCCAAACGTAAACTCCTTGGAGGTAAGATTCCACTGCCGGAAGCACTGGCTTCTTGCTTGGGCTGTGGTGATGAGCAAGCACTGATCTGGGGGTGTTTTGGGGCCATAGCTAGATGAAGAATTCGTGATCGGAATTCAAGCAGAGAAGGCAGGGGTGGGATAGTGAACGAGAGACAAACCAAGAAAGAATTTGGTAAAGAATTTCAAAATCCGAAAAGTTGCGGTTTCAGAGTGGTGGATAGCCATTAATCATGGCAGTTACTAGCGGGTCATGATGACAATTATTCAAAAAATGTGCATTCGGTACATATGTATATGTACAAAAAGGACTACATTTATAGACACCCTTTCATGCTTTTACCCTGCTCCCCTCCTTGGGCAACTCCACCACGGTGGGAGTTGGGCTTTCCACTGGCCAAGCTTTGCTCATTTTTTTTTTTTTTTTTTTTTTTTTTGAGGGCAAGGGGTTTTTTATATTTCATTTAAAGGAAAAAACATAGTACAAAAATGTTCTGCCTGAAATCAAGGGGATCTCCCTGATTTAGACCGAAACCTGTACCTACAGTACTGATAAACAACATTTAAACATATAATTTATCTGATCATGTAGTGATCAGTCATAGTTTTGATCCAAAAAATTAATGACCATGAGATAGATCAAATAGATATCGGAGTGAAAGCAGTCAGACCATATCAGTCTAGGACACATCTACTAGATCTTGAATAGTAAGGTCCTCAACCTTTGAATTACCAAAGATCCTTAGCATCTTATCCAGCCTCCGAGCACTGAATTTGGTGTAGTCCATGAGGAGCATAACATGGGCTTCCCATTTCTGCTGCCATTTGTGAAAGAGATTAAGAAAAACCTGTTTCAATCCATTGTGTCTCCATACCTCGTGCTTGTTTGGCATTTTTCTTATGGCTTTGGCATGGATCATCTCCCGCTTCAACTCAATCAAGGTATCAGCCATCTCAACACCTGACATCCTGGATTCATGATCAGAATCCTCTTCATCTTCAAACAACTTCACTGGTGCTCCCATCCTAAGAAGTCTCCTCTGGTGAGCTGTGGAGAATACCATCAAACTCAGTTAGTACAGTAGAAAAAAATTGAAATGCACCATTAAATCTCCCAACTCTGTCCCAATCCCTGTCATATTTTTTCCCTTTTTGTAATTTATGAGCCATGGCAGTGATTGCCAAGATGTCTAAGAAGGCTTTTTTAAGGGAGATGAGATTAGGATTTTTGCCATTAATGGCAGCCTCATTTCTGTGTTTCCAAATAACCCAGATAGATAGGCTTCTTGTAGTTTGTATCAATTTGTTACTATGGTGTAGAAAGTCCAGCATATTCCCTGGGCATCCTTGATTTAACTGTGAAGTCCAAACCCAAAAGTCATCCAGCCAAGAACATTGAAAAACATGATTTGAGCTTTCTTTCTGACCACATCCCAAAGGGCAAGTCTCACCAACTGATCTGTCATATTTACTTCTAATTACATTTATATGCAGACTTTGATGAAGAACGAACCAGGTAAATAGTTTAATTTTACTGGCAGTATAACTTTTCCAACTGCCTTGACATATTTTGGCTAATGTTTTTTCCTCACATCCCCATAACCTGTTGGCCTTGGAATCCTGGTGATCCAGTAATGCTCTGTATATGTCACTAACCGAGTAGCCTTCTTTGTTCGTAAGTGTCCATTTGCTAGAATTGTTGGCTAATTCCCCAAATTCCTACACTATGCCTGTCACTCTATGATATATCTTCTTATCCAAAGCTGACCCCTTAGTTCTTAATTTCACTGTATCCCATGAGATCCAGCCTCCACCATCAAAAAGATCTCCTATTTTTTGCAGACCAGCATTAAACCACTGCATGTATTTCTGAGGATGTGTAAGTGCCAGACAATCATTTTGTTTTTTATTGAAGCCAAAAGAAGGATGCCAAAAGAAATTTATCTCTCTGCATCGAGCATCTATCATAGGAGGCCTGAAACATAGTAGTGCTTGGTTCCATGCGTGAATTATCCTTCTCATTAGAGGAGAGGGGTCATTTGAAAGAAGGCAGAATCAGGTAGAAGGTGTGTTAGAGTATGACTGCCAACTGGATGTGATTTGTCCACCCAATAGTGAATCAGTTTTAGTGCAGGTGAAGGATTATGGCTGTGAATTGCTCTCCATACCATCTTCCCTGCCAGAGCTTGTGCTTGGATAAACAGATCCTTGCATCCTAGTCCACCTTCTGTTCTTGGCTTTGTCAAATCAGCCCATGCCACTTTCTGTGGACCCTGCCAAATGAATCTCCTTATAGCACTCTCTATGCTGTTATAGGATGCTTTGTCTGCTACAATTGCAGAGGAAAAGTACACGTGAGAACTGGCTATGACAGAGTTGGCAATTTCCACCCTACCAGCTAGTGAGAGAGAAGTTGGGTAGAGCATGAGTTTTTTCTTAATGCTGTTGACCAAAGGTTCCCAGAGGCCATGTAGCGTGCTGTTTAAGGCTAGGGGTAGACCAAGTAATTTGGTTGCCATCTTCTTCCCTACAACCTTTATTCCCATAATCTCCGTTTGATTTGTCTCACTAATAATAGAGCATTTATCCTTGTTGAGCATAACCCCTGACACCTCCCCAAAGGAATCTAAAGCCTCCAAGAAATTTTTTAGGCTGTGATCATCTTCTTTCAAGAAAACAAAAGTGTCATCAGCGTATTGCATGATGGGGTGTAAATTTGATAGTGGTACCCCAAAATGCGCGAAAGCACCAAGCACCTAAAGCACCTAAATTCGAGCAGTGACAGTTTTTTTTCAGAGGACATCATTTGCCTCGTTTCCCGCGCGCCCTTTCTTTATTCAGCCCCAATTTCGAATCCCCTATTTCCGAATCCTCTTCCTAGATCACCAATTCCGTCACACAATCCTTTGATCCGTTCAATTTACAATGGCCGAAGCGGTGACCGAGCAAGATTTCATAGACATTCATGGACTTTCTGGTGAAGGATTGCAGCCTGCTTTGAAAGTAAAATGGTTGGAAGAGAATGTAACAGATGCACAATGGGCCTCGGTTTGGCAAGAAGGCCCAAGCAATAAGATGAAAGTTTCCATGATCCAGCCTCGGTTCCGAGAAAAATTGGACAGATTGTTGAAAAAATTATATCAAAAGGAAACTATGCCAAACAATGAAGTGAGAAAACAGGTGGCTTATGCTTTTGCTTGGGAAAATTGTGATACTGCCATTTCAAACCCTGCAAAGCACAAGATCAATTGGGCCTCTTTTGGAGCTCAAGTTATGAAGTATAGAAATTGCAGGTCTAAAAAGGATGTCCATGTTGCCACTTCTAGCAAAGTTACTTGCTTAGAAAGTTCAAAATTAGACCACTCTGCTTTAAAAGAGAACTTTGAATTGATTAAGGAAGCTGTAAATAAGCTTGAGAATGAAAGGGCAAGCATGTTAGAAGAGGTGCATGCAATTGGGGTTGAGGCTAAGTCTAATGAAAAGTTCGGTGTGGAACTTGAAGAGAGCATGAAGAAAGTTGAGGATTTGAAGACCACAATATCTGAGTTGCGGGAGGATTCTGATCTGAGGAAGGAATTGGAGATGACACTACAAATGGAGACATATTACTGTAACCGAGTTAAAAACCTTTTCAAGTCTCCAGATACAGAAGGGAGCAGCTCGAGGAAGAATACCTTGGAAGTGGAGATCAAAGAGAAAGAGGCCAGAATTTCAGAACTCAGAGCTAATCTTTCTAATCTTACAGAATTGAAGAATATAAGTTGTAATCCATTCTGCATCAACACTATCAGCAGAAGACTACCAGGAATCTGCAACTTTGGTGCTTGCTGTGCTTGTGGCCTAGTTTTTCATGATAGGTACAAATTGTCTTTGATTTTAAGTTGTGATCATGAGTACCATGTGGCTTGTGCAGCCTTGTTTAAGGAAGGTAAATGCAAGGTATGTGGGGGTGTAATTCATCCAGATTTATTTCTTGAGCTTGGCATGCATGTGACAACAGCAGCAGAAGGAAATAAAATAGTTGATATGCCTACAGTAAATATACCTACAAATCAACTTGATTCACTTGTTAGGTCCTCTTCTGGTACTGAAGACTATGTGCCACCTTCTGGAATTGAAAAAGTGCTGAAAGATGCATTGTGTAGTCCTAAAAAGCAGTTAAGGCAAAAGGCTAGAAAAGCATCCACTGAAGGATATGCAAGTGAGCAGGATGAAACTGTTGTTGAACAGGATGGTGCATGATGTAGTAAGGATGTACAAATTACCCTTTCGAGAGAAGAAAAAGCCAACAAAAAAGGAAAAGGAAAGATGGAGAGGTTGCAACAAAAAGGGAAAAAAGATTAAAAAGGCAAAGAACACAAAAAGAAGGCAGAAGTACAATTCTAGAAGGAGGGCATTGGCAAAGGATATGGAATCAGAAAGGAAGTTGAGGTTGAATATGAAAAGGATGAAACAATTACAGAAAACGAAGAACTAGAAAAGGAAGAAACAGAAAAGGAAGGACCAGAGAAGGAAGAACTAGAAAAGGAAGACACAGGTACCAAAATGAATGCAATTATGGAGGTCTTAAGAGGCAATTCCAATGTGTCTATAAAATCTTTGATTTAACTATAAATGTTTGAATGTTCAGGTACAATTGTATTTGAAGACCAAAATGTTGAACAAATGGTTGATCAAAATGTTGACAAAAATGTTGACAGGTTATTATTATTTTAGTATTTTAAATTTCTGTTTGTGTTTGTGTTTGTGTTTGAGTTGGTGTTTACTTTATATTTTTTGAATGATAGGTGTACAGTAAAGTCCTCTTTGAAGATGAAACTTCTTATTTTAGATATGAATGGTGTTCTAGTAAGGACATACAGTAGGAACAATCCTGTACGTGTGGACAACAGATTGTGGATTTCAAAAACAAGCAAGAAATTGGTTGTTTTAAGGCCTCATGCACGGGAATTTCTGCAGGCAGCAATGGTAGACTTTGACATAGCAATTTGGTCATCCATGAACAAGGTTAATGTAAATGAAGTTGTGGATGTCATAGCACCAGTTATTAGACATGACTTTGTATTTATTTGGGATCAGACCCATTGCTTGGAGATGCCTTTCAAGTGGCCCATCCGATCTGAAAAACTATTGTACTTAAAACCTTTATCTGCAGTTTTTAGTGAATACCCACAATATGAGGGCAATTGCATATTGTTGGATGATAGTATTCATAAAACATTCGCCTCTCCACCTTTCACATCTCTTTTGATTCCAGGCTTTAATTTGGATGCAGATGATTATGTATTGGGCCAATTCCTGCCAGTACTTAAGGATGTGGCAATGGTTGATGATTTCTCTAACATTCTAAAGGAGCATTGTAGGCCAGATCAGTACACAGAGGATGCTCTCAGAATTCTAGAAACAATGTCAGAGTTTGAATTGGGAAAGGAAACCACTGAAATGGTAAAACAATATTGCAAAGGTCAGCTACAATGGTTAAGGGAGACCTTTCATACTTCAGGACACAGAGATAGAATGCAGAAGTTGATTCAGGATTCAGGTTAAGTTGATACAGACCAGATTTATGCAGGTTACAGGTTATATATTGAAATAGTGAAGACTTATATATAACTCGGGCAGACATGCCACAATTTTGTACATGTTATACAGGCAGAAATGCCACAATTTTGATGTAATACATGATTTTCAGGTTACAATTGCATTGATGTTTTTTGTGTGAGTGCTTTTGCTTTAATAGTCAAACTATGAATAGTAATTGAGTCAATACCATATGAACAGTATTTAAGCTGAGTTTGACCATAGAATTTAAGCTGAGTTTGGGAGACTACATATAATCTGTTGGCAAGTGTCTTCAGCCATAGTATACAACATACCATCCTCTTCATCTGCAATCATTTCAAAGTTAGCTAATCTTACAAGGTGGCTATACACACTAGCCACAGGCTGGTCATCCAGTAGCTCAAATTTGAGACCACCCACCTGTTTATAGTAATATCCTGAGACAATAACAGATTCAACTCCAAATACATTTCCCCATCCATCCACGTAATCCTCAAGCAAAGTGTTCTTTGCTTCTGTGCACTTCAATACATAAAAATCAACCCCCTCTTCATTACCTTCCTCTGCATTGACAGCAAAATTATCTCCAACCTCTACCATAGAACTAGCTATGTCATAGTCTTCCTCATCATCCTCTTCTTCATGTTCATCTTCTATCTGCAAGTCTTCATCTGATGCTTTATTAGCATCATTAGTTGCTGTAATCTCCTTCAGTTTTAGTTCAGTAGTTTCCCAACCACCAATGCGTGACTTCGTGGTGCAGGAGTCCCATTGGAATTGAACACAATTCTCACAGAAGCATGAGAGAGGTCTATAAGCTACCTTTAGAGTGTTGTCCTTGTCACATGGTCTTATGCAATGGAGTTGTGTAGTTCCTTTCAAAGTGTGATAGTCAAATCTCTCAGATCTATCTATTTTTGAGGGATCAATTTCCCAGAAGTACCTGCACAAGTGCTTAGTGCTGTAAGTGCTTTCAATGCTGAAACAGTTGAAGAATATCGATATCAAAAAATAAAAAAAGAAGACAATCTTGATTTAGGACTGGGAAATATCATGTTTTACATAACATAGTAGCCCATTAACAACCACATACACAAACAATTTACATATTCATGTCCTTAATTTCTAAATACTTAAGTGCTTTAAGTGCTTAAGTGCTTAAGTATGCAGAGGAAAACCAGTAAAGTATTTTGGAGACAATGCTGGACAAACTCAGTATCATGAGTTTTGTCATCACTGATATAGAAGTGAGTCTCCTTCACAATTCCTTTCAATGAGTTTTTTCTTTTCTCTTTTGCAGCATTTTTCTTTTTAATCTCTTTGTCATCTTCTTCATTCTTCTGTCTTGCTTCTGCCTCTGATTTTCTCATTCTTCTATAAGTGATGTGTACAAGAATGGAGACCTGATCAGTATGCCAATGGCAGGATTGAGCTTCTTGTTTGAATTTTAAATCCATAATTTTAAATCCATCTTGTCGAGTCAGGATATTCATTGACTCTAGGGAAGATGGGATCCACAATCCTAAGCGTGCTGCTTCTTTGGAGGTGTGCAGGGGTGACCACAAGTTTAGGGTCGTTCTCAATATTAGCTTTCATTTTTCCTTTGCTTTGGATAATCCCTTGGCCCATTGGGCTTATAGGACCTTCATTTTGACGTAGAGTCAAAACTATGTCTTGGCCAATGGGACTTATAAGTCCATTATCCTTTGTTTCCTGTTCAATTTCTTGGCCCAAATTGGGACTTACAAGAACCTTGAACTGATTCCCCAATTTGCTGTTTGTTTCTTTCCTCCTCCATTCCCTATGTTGTCTCCTATCTTCCTTTTGCTTGAGGTCAGCTTTCTTGTTCTCCTCTCTTATCCTGCTTTTCTTTTTGAATTCTTGGGCACTCCCATTGGTGTTCTTTTTTTGCCATTTTTCCTATTATTAGCGGGGGTCCAATCACCCTCCACTATTTTAATACTTCCCTTGGTTTGTTGGCTGGAATAGAGTTCCCAATTTGCGGACCATGTGCCCTTACATACTCCGCCCCCGTGTAATCTAATCCCACACACATTGCAAGGACTGGGTAATCCAAACCAATTAAGGTTGAGTTTCCTCGGATTATCAAAGAAATCCAAGTATTCAACGAATTTGGGTATGGGCTTAAGAACATCCAATTGCACCCAAACCTTTGGGGCCCTTTTTGGAATAATTTCACAGCATATGTAATCCCCAACCTCCTTAAAGAGAAGTTTGAGAACAGAAGAGAAGCTTTGCTCATTCTCACCCTACACCACTGGGGACTATCCCGATGCGGTTAAACACCCTTTACTTTGGACCATGGCTCTCATGTTGAGAAATGAGCTTTCTATGTTTGGGTGGACAGGCTGGGGATCGAACCCAGGATCTCTTGCTTGCAAGCAAAGTACTCTACCACTGAGCTACCGACCCTTTGATGGGCTTTCAGCACTCCTCCACTGAGTCATTCTTCATGTGTGCCCATTACACATGCTCAAGCATTCCAACAATACATATGCCGCATGATAAATCAATCCTCATAATTATTAAGCCCAGTGATTCAATGGGATAACAAAAAATTGTCATACCAATTCTCTCGACTATCGTTCCAAAATAAGGATGCCTTACTACTCCTTATTTTCAACATTCAGCACTTTTACTTCAAACAAAAGTCAAGGACCTCCTCAACCGTCATTATATAACAGGCTCAAGAGGACCCAGGGATAGGTTCAATACGCTGTACGCGTTTTACCTAAATACGTTATGAATTGTATGATCTGACACAAATTTGCCGTATAAAACGCAAAAAATACGGCAAAAAACAATTCCGGCATCGGAAGATTTTCGCATCGCCGGTAAACAACTATATCACAGACGCTGAAAAATTTTTCACAGCGAAACCTTCAGAATCGCGTCGCAGCGAAACTAAAATTTTTCAGTCAAAACAACGCTCCATAGCCAGACGCTGACTTTTTTTCGCAGACGCTGATGAAGTTGTTTTCAGCAGACGCGAAAATCTTCCGGCATCGGAATTGTTTTTTACCGTATTTTTGCCGTATTTTTCGAACACCGCTACTTTGCCAGACGCGAAATGACCGATAGCGTCGCGAAAAATTTTCGCGACGCTATCCGCGAAGCTCGGCGTCACGCCAATGTCGCCCCCCCCTTCGCTACCCATTCTTTCTATTTCGGCGACGCTGAAAAATTTTCGCTGCACGCCATTCACGAGGTTTAATCGCGCGAAGATTTTTCCGCCGGCCGAGGTATTTATCGTTAAATAATGATTTTATTAAAAATACGTATTTTTAACTTTATACGCCGAAATTTTAATTTTGTGCGATAGAACCTATCCCCGAGGACCAGGGCATGTTTTGACGCCTTCCGTCGTCAACATCGTGATCATAATCGCCTTACATAATACGGGGAAGATCGCATGGCCACAAAGACCATGGACAACGACCCGTGCACATCAACTCAATAGTACACCATAAAATCTATTTGTGCGATCTAAACATAAGAATCTCTACATCTCTGATAAATTTATACATATAACAAATGAATTAATATGTCTACACATGTGAATCTCAAGTATGATTAAGAGAAACAGGCTGGGTCAGGAAAGATGCGAGATAGTCAAAAGAAGAAAAGTATTTCAAAATATAGTGGAACGGATAACAAGAGTTATGAATAACAAATGATGAAGAATGTCTGTGTGTAATTAATGTTAAAGTACATATGTAAAAATGTGAGATATAATGCACTATATAGTTGTATTAAAGGATAAGTATAAATCTGATGGGCATGTAAAACACTGAGGATAGCAATATATGAGTTGTTAAAACTATAACGAAATAAGAAAACAAAATTTTGATACAAAATTAAATTAGGGCTGACTATAATAAAACGAATTGTAGAGTATATAATAGACATATACACAGAAGTTAATACGATTAGAATGAGCTTCTACTAAACATCGCGAGAATTATAAGTGTGTATTATATTAAAAGAACAAATCGAAGCTGTTTATATCTATAGCCGTCTATAATATATAATCAGTTACATGTATGTGTACAAAGAATGATTTCTAAATTAGGTATACTGTCAACTCATCACCCCGACCGTAATGCTGAGATCGGGCAAGGCAACAATGAATGATATCTAGAATTGCCACCTGGCCCAAGTCGATTGGGCAAGGCAGACCTGCTAATTTGGGACATTCAAATTGGGGTTTCTACCCCCAATTTGCCCCAATTCGCCCCAATTCGATTTGGGGACAGTTGGAGAAGGGGGAGGAGCTTATTCCACCAGCAGGGCATGGAGAACCTGAGAGATGGGAGATCTAGCTCAGAGGCCGGTTAGTAGGCCTAGTTAGCTTGAGATTCTAGTTAGGAACCAACCCTTGTTTGTTAGATGGATGATTAGTCTCTCTATTTTATGTTCTAGTTGAGATTGTAATGGATGTATCAGATATGAATGTTCTCTTTCTGTTCCTCCTGTATTGTATGGGTAAAAGGGGGGTAGAGACCTAAAGGCCATCTAGAAGTAGAGATGTTCCTAGTTAGAACCCTTAAAATCCAGTAATTGCAGCCTGTGCACAAGAGCCCACCTGGCTGTGGATGCTATATCATGATTCAGCACCAGACAACGAGCACAATGGTGAAACAGAGGTGGGATCTTGCCTAGCATGGCTACAAGACTCCTACAGTGTGCTAGGCTTATAGTCGGTCCTCGCGTTTGGGGACGGGTATGGGTCCGACACCTCCTGGATCGTAGGAAACGTGCCTATATGGACATCCTGGGCTCGATGGGCGCGCCTAGCGGTCCATGGATTTTGGGGGGTTCAAGTCGGGTATGGCTGCGTGTGCACCTAGTGGCAGGTATTCTCTAGCACACCCAGGGATCCATTGTGTTCAAAGAGGGACACTTCTCTGACCTGCCTCATCGGACCGTAAGAGATGTAACCCGAGTAGTCTCATAGGGTGATTCCACGAGATTGCGCCTCCAGAAGGCTACAATCACGTCATAACATGTTTCAGCCTATCTGCGGGGCGGCGTGCACGGGGAGGGACGGATGGAGTGGACTACCCTAACCATTGTTCTATGCCAGCCAATGCCATGTTATACTTTTGTCTGCTGTTATCTGGAGGCGGAGGCCTTGACTGTCAATCGACCCCCATGAGTCTGAGCCCGAGGTAAAGCCCTTATTTATGGTGCATTTCCTTTGTTATATTGGTATTCTGTTGTTAGTTGTATTGATGATGATGCGCCACCCTTCGTGTTGGTATACTATTTATTAGTATTGTTGCCAGGTGCTAACACGTATATATATGCTTCCGCTATATAGGATTCCCATAGAAGATGTGGGACGAATGACACCTCCGTGTCCTTCACCTGGACACTTGGCCATCACAAGTGGCCCAAGTCAGACGGAGGGCCTTTCCGTGGTGATGGATTCGACATCAGGGTAGCCCTTAAGGACAAAAGTTCGCCAAAAGGCTATTTTTTAAGGGTATCGAGAAATTTTGATGCTATAGTTTAGTAGGGCCCATTATAGATGAAAAAAATAAAATTAGCCAACTTTTCTACAAAAAAATCTCACTCCACTGGAAAATTCGCCACATCCACTAAGCGTTATAACTATGGATTCGCCTTATCCTCTACCCTCCTTCTCGAATATTTCTTAAGGAATCGCCTAATATTCTAGGCTTTCTTCATAACCTAATCTATTCTCCATATCCATCCAGGTACATATGACAATTTTAAGAGTTATTTTTGTAGCTATTGTGTTTCAAATACTTCTAAGGATGCACTGGAGAGCATTTGTTTACAGACCTCCCTTTTAATAGATTTATTTAAATTACAAGGATAAGCCAAGTTCTCATTTGCAAAGGTTATGTTATGGTATTGCATCATGCAACTATAGTTATAGAGTGTTTGTGTCCTTGATTTAATATACAGAAATTGCACTTGGAAAATAAAGACACTTAAATCTTGGCAAAATAATATTGGCCATGATTCGCCTAGATTTCTATAAAAAACATTCATGTCTAGAAAACATTCGCCAGCATAACTAATCTTGCAACTCTATTATTCGCCCGACCTTCTAAATTATGCTTAGACAAATTTGGTCTTAAGGGCAATCCTGTTCGACATGGGAGGGGAATTTCCCATATTTATACGATGGGAGCATCGTATGGATTCGGGGAGCATCACAAGATCTTGTCTAAACTTGCAAAGGACTCGATCTAGATTGGTATATCCAATATTGACATGAAAGCAATACAATATGGTAAAGAATTGAATCTTTTACCTCATAATAATCAGAGATCAATAATAATCTGCACAAATATATCCATTATCAGATATACAATATCTGGTTGAGTGATTCACGAAAGCTTCTCCTCGAGAATGCATTGCTGCCACTACCGCACTACCGTCACTGCCTTGCTCTTTCATAGCATATGCACTCAATTGAGTTAACCCTCAACTAAGTGGGGATCCCAAAGCTGCCTCTGCATGCATGAAACAACTTGAAAATCTTGGATAATAAGCACATAAGCACAAGCCAAGACGTAAGATCTTATATGGGTAAAGTGGTAGACAATGGATAACGTAATTAAATGAAATAAAACACATGAGCATCAGAAGCAAAAAACATAGCCAAAAACCAACGATCATGATACATAGCTTCGAGACAATGGGAAACTCACCCAATCTATGCGGGGCTCTATTAACAAGAAAATGTCCAACCATCTTGCATTTCAAGCCTGGGAGGGGGGGGAGGGTGGGAGGGAAGATAGGATGAATCTCATGCACATACCCTCTCAACCCATGTCCCAAGACTAGAGAACCTCTTACCGAGTCACCGAGTTGATGCCGCATCTTTCCTAGAAGAACCACGCTTGGTATCATGATAGAGTAAAAAAATATAACATAGAAACATAGATGAACATGAGCATGCTTAAACAACCCCGACCACCGAATCTGGAAGCCCAGCCCCGGAGGATCCAAAACAATGCAAAGACCATGGAAATGTGATGCAAAGACAAGACATATGATGATGTTCATTACATATTTACTACTATAGGTGCCCTTTATTCCAAGATCTGGACCGTACATAGCGATCCTCGTTTGTGGGGTATGCATGTACAAGTTTTTGTATACTGTATATTGAGGTTTGCAAAATACTATAAGATTTGAGGGAATGTACTTAATGGTGTTAATTTTGTACATGTATTGTAAGTTTTTAGGGGCTCTCGCTGCCCTACGTAACCCCCCGTGTGAATATGCACCCAAACCAAAGGGGGTTTCAGGGGGATTTTCATTTAAATGAGTTAGATGCAATGGTTTGTATTAATAATGTAAATGTTAGTTATATGTTGGTAGTTAAAAAAAAAAAAATTTTGGGCCCTTCGGGCCCTAACAAAACCAGACAAAGAAAACAAGATAAATGCATTGGAAAAAAACTGAGGTGCTGCACCACATACTCAAGTTATAAAAAGTATTTTAGAATTTGCCAAATCACATATGCAAGTTATAGACTAATTAAATCCATAGGCTAACCTCAGAATATGTAGTATAATATTACGGACCAGGAACTCTAAAGACAACATAGCTCCTTTGTTTCCAACCCGTTTGGATTTTGGAATTTGTTAATATTTAACACCAATAAATGCAAAATTTGTTGGTTAACACTTCTATAGCTTCAAACATAAACAAAATTATAGAAATATCCCCAGTCATATGAACACTAAAATCTATTCTATTTCAGGTACATCGTGCATTGCAGATACAAGATCTGTGGATGCTAATATTTTATGCATCCATAGAAGCCAATATGTTAATGTCGCAGGCAATGTAAAAGGCCTGCATAAATGAATAGTTAACTATCTAAAATAATAATAGTAAATTGAGGTTATGATGATGTTTCCAGAAGTCAAAATGCACCTTCAACACCTTGTATAGAAGAACTAGTGGAGCGCATGAGATGGCTTCTGTTTGCACCAAGTCCTCGCTTACGCTTTTGGTACTTTGCACTCGTGACCGCACTGCTCCCCATCTCCGCCTTCCACCCGCATCCACATCGCCACCTTCATCGCCGCCTACAACCCCCATTTTAAGTTCTAGTCCTCTAGGCTCACCTGCTCCAGTCTACTCTGCTAATTCAAATGGCTCCCCTAGCTCTTCTCATTTGATCGCGAGCAATTCTTGTCCCTCAGAATAAAGAATTGTGACCCTAAGTGTGGCAGGTTTAATACTTTACCTTTATTGGAAATGTTGTGCCATAAAACCAATCACAATAGATGGCATTAGGGACGATAAACATCTGTTGATGGCAAAGATTACAAGTCAAACAAATGGTGCACAGGGAGAAGTCACAACACAGATCCATAATGTTGCCATTTATCCTGGACCTAAGATAGAAAAGTTTTCTGAGACACCTGGTTCTAATGCAAAAATGAAAACTAAGCCTTCTTACTTCTTGCCTGCTACTGTTGTCAATTATTCTTCTGCTGGAAGGTTTTGCAAGGCCTCTTCCATAAATTTTATCTATTCGTTCTTCACAAAAGTGGGTCCTGTCAGGAGAATATAGAGCTACATGCAAATGTCAGATTCCTAATAAGAAGTAATGGAAAAAAAAAATACAAGAAGCAATGACAATGACGACTACTTACTCCGTTTTGTGGAATCAGAATAAATTTTGCTGAATCACGTTAAGAAATTGTTGAATGCCTAAAAACATTGGCCTCTGGTCCTTTTTATGTAAATCCGAAAGTAAGAGCATTCTAGCAGCATCACGGATCCCCTAAACTATCTCCATAACATATGTTTCTGAATCCATATTGTCCAACAAGCTCAGGACGGAGTGGCTTCTTCTAAAAAAGGATGGAGTGGCTTCTAAAGAAACCCTAAAATACCCTGTTCGATGCCTGAGATGGGCTGTTTCTGATCAATGCAGTAATGGGCGATGCAGGACACGAAATAGCTCAGCCAGAACTGCTTGGATTCCTTGTCCTAACTCAAGAGTGAGGGACATCTGCAAAATAACCTGCTCCAAGCGGCCAGCAAACCCTAAACTTTGGCATACCTGTCTGCCTTACGAAACGACCCACGGCAAGAAGCCCTAATCTTTGTCTGCTCGATGCTTGCATGTGAAGGGCCATTTAATGTGTTTTACATAACAAAATAATGTTGTGACCATTGAATTGCCAAGGGAAAAAAAAAAACAATGACACAAGGAGCATGGAAATACTAGATGCACTCTAGAAGTACTAATTAGTACACCATGCGCAATACGGCAGCCAAATCATAGTAAAACCATAAGGAAAAAGCGTATAAAAATACAAAAACAACCCCCTGTCATAATGCTACATATGTTTCTCACACTAATTAAAATCTAAATGTTAAGCTATAAGTTCAAATTTGGCTTCAATAAACCGGTTCCTGATTGTCGTTGCTAAGACCGATCTGCTTGTCTTTGAGTTAGCCGAAGATCTTGCAAGCTGGGTTTTGGGTTTGCTTATTGCTGGTTTTTCCTGATAAGTCCAAGTTTGAATCAAATCCTTTTCCTTGGTGGTTGTGATTGAGCCCATAACTGTTGTAGATTGGATTGTTCCTGTGCTGAAGGGAAAATAGGCCTGGATCAATTCCTTTCATTCTTTTCCCTTGGAAATTGCCTTAGTTATTGTTCTGGATCCGGTTGGGTGGAAATTGGATGCCCAAATCCATTGGTTGTGGAAACCAAGCTATTTATCCTTATTGAAAGATTGTTTCTTCTTTACCTTGTCTAAACAACTGTGGTTCAAAGTAACTGCGCCTTTAAGTTCCCTTAAAGCGTATCAAGTGGTATCAGAGCCTACCGATCCTCAGATCTGATCAATGGCCCAACGCTTTGATGTTACTGAAGCACAATATCAGCAAGAGTAGGACAGTTCCTTGCAATCCAGGAAGGCAAGCAAAGCTTCGGAAAATTATAAGCCAAATGTTGTTTATGCTGGGAGCAAAAGAGCGGAGGAAGCAAAGAATATGAATTATGAGAAAGGCAGATTGCCTATCATAGATGTGGACCCTAATCTAGCTTCTTATGAGAGGCACTTGTCTCTCAGATATCATGAGTATTTTAGCGAAGAAACAGATATCGATGCAATATCTTATCTTATGCTTGCAAATGAACTTATCCATAACATATATCCAGATGCCATAACCGTTGCAGAAGATGTATCTGGCATGCCCACTTTATGCAGGCAAGTTTGGAAAGGTGGCATTGGATTTGACTATCGTTTGGCCATGGGTATTCCTGATAAATGGATAGAATATTTGAAGCATAAGCCAGATGAAGCATGGTCCATGGGTGATATAATGACCACCTTGGCGAATAGGAGGCACTCTGAGAAATGCATTGGTTATGCAGAGAGTCATGACCAGTGAATTGTAGGGGACAAAAGCTTTGCCTTTTTGCTGACGGATAAGGAGATGTATCATGAGATGTCTGTGCTGCATGAAACTTCTTCTATCATCCAACGTGGTACAGCTCTGCACAAGAAAGATATAAATTCAAATATCCACGTCCAAATAAGTGTGTTGCTCCACGTATATATGATGCACATGTGGGCATGAGTTCAAGGGAGCCCAGGGTCTCAACATCTATTGAGTTTGCAGATACCGTATCGTTAATTGTAATGGAGCATTCCTACTATGGAGATAGAGGATACCATCGACTTTGAGATAGTCGTTTATTCAGCTATGGTAACTGGGAAGTTCAAAGATTCCTACTTTCCAATCTGCGTTGGTGGCTTGGAGAATATCAATTTGATGGTTTTCATTTTGATTGGTATGTCGATTTTTTATGTGGAATAAGCATGGTGCATTAGATGTAATTTTTGAAAGGTGGTAATTGTTGTTATAGCACAATAGGCCTAACAAAAATTACATCGGTATCGCGGACATACAATTAAGTAGTACCGCGGAGGTACGAAAAATACTAACGTATTGTGGAGATACAATAGTTTAGTATCGTGGAGATACTATCAAATAGTACTGCGGAGGTACGAACGATAGCAATGTGCCGCGGAGGTACAAGGATATATCGTACTGTGGAAGTACGCGCATATCCGTAACTATTTCCTGAATTTGCAGAACCTTTAGACGTATGGGGCAATCGCCTTAAGAAGGGATGGGGCCCACTGGAGCATCTTTGGATTTATATGGGGGCATGCTAGGGGGAGTGGTCCAGAAGAAAATAACTAAGGCAATGGGGCGTTGAAAACCAATGGTCACAAGGGGGCAAGATATTTTTAAGCAACCATTAGAAAGCGGGATATTTTTAAAAGATAAAGAAAATACCTTATCTAAGGGAAGACGTCAAAATAGGCAACTATTTTTATCTACCAAAAGGCATGGAGCGGGAGATGGTCAAAATAGCATGGCAACGACCTTTTAGCCAACAAAAAGGCCCAATTGGGCTATAACTGAAGACAACGGCCGGGCCTCTAGAATTACAAATGAATCTCGGACTTCGCTTATGCTCCTCGCAAAATCCGCAGCCTACACAGATCTTCGACTTTGGCTTCAATAAACCGGTTCCTGATTGCCGCTTAGCAAGACCGACCGCTTGTCTTTGAGTTAGGCGAAGATCTTGCAAGCAGGGTTTTGGGTTTGCTTATTGCTGGTTTTTCCTGATAAGCCCAAGTTTGAATCAAATCCTTTTCCTTGGTGGTTGTGATTGAGCCCATAACTGTTGTAGATTGGATTGTTCCTGTGCTGAAGGGAAAATAGGCCTGGATCAATTCCTTTCATTCTTTTCCCTTGGAAATTGCCTTAGTTATTGTTCCGATCCTATTGGGTGGAAATTGGATGCCCAAATCCATTGGTTGTGGAAACCAAGCTATTTATCCTTATTGAAAGATTGTTTCTTCTTTACCTTGTCTAAACAACTGCGGGTTCAAAGTAACTCAGCCTTTTAAGTTCCCTTAAAAGCGCATCAATGTTACCGAGCTTCCTTTATTAGTGTCTTCTCGTTGTGGTGCATACCTCACTCTTTTGTGTTTTCTTAAGTAAACTAGTAAGTTTAACATGGTATCGTGAGCTTGCATCTAGTTCTAGAGCAGTTGTAAATTTTTGAGGGCTCACCGAACAAAAACTTTGTATGTCTTCTCCGGAGTTGGATATCCAACCTGAAAGATTAAGATGAAGCTCCTTCTACAAAACGAAAAGCTTTTTGGAATTATGACTGGAAATAACCTTCCTCCAGCACAGCTGATTGATGCAACTACTGGCACTCTTATAATGAATGGTGCTGCATATGATGCTTGGGTTAAGAATATAGATGACTGGAAAGAAAAAGACCACACAACCCGAGCGCTCATTTCCTATGCTCTCAAAGAATCCATTTTAATGGATTCCAAGGATTTTATTACTTCTAGTAAAGTTTAGAAGTATTTGAAAAAAACCTACATGAAGTGATTAGTCTTTGCAAAGATATTACATAATTGCAGTATCATTTGAATGATTCATTTGATAAGCATGTGGATAAGTTTAAAATGCTTCTTGAAGCATTGTCTTCTGCCGGTGCTAGTATTCCACATGATCAATATGTTGTCCATTTTCTGGAATCTATGTCAGAAAAGTTATAGATCCTTATGACTGTGTTATTCAATAAAAAATCTATAGCTTTAGATTGAGCTTGTGAATCACTAAAAGATGGGGTTCGAAAGTTGCAAATGCAATCTATGCATGAAGATCAAGCTTTACTTGTTGATACTAAGAAATGAGGTTGCGAAGATGAAAAGGCCTTTTTTACTGATACAAAGTGCACTCGCGGTCGTGGTAGAAGCTAGGGTCGTGGTGGTGATAGTCAGCAATTGGCTAGACTTGAGCAACCTAAGTCAGAATCTGTTTGCGCCTATTGTAAAAAGACAAATCATGTTGAAAAGCGAATTATTATAAACGCTTTATTAATGAGCATAAAGCTCTACTCCAGGCAATTCGAGATGGACCTCATATTCCAGATGAACATGCAAGTGTTGCATGTAATGAAGCTTCTGAAGTCGCTTTTTCTACAAGAAGTATTGTTTCCATGACTACTGATTCTGGTGCAACATATCACATGACTTTTCATAGGCACTGCTTGAAGAAATACCGCCCGCGTCAAGTTAGAAAACTTCTGTTTCTTGGTGATAACACGACCCATGAGGTCAAAGGCATTGGAGATCTTCATGTTGATACTCCTAGTGGTGTGCAAGTCTTGTGTGGCATTTTACATGTACTTGGTTTACGCCGAAATCGTATTCCTATGTCTAGACTTGCTGATCTTGGTCTATCCATACAGTTTGATAGATGATTGTGTAGATTCATTTAAGATGGATGAATGCGTACTTGGAGTTGCCACGAGAGAAGGTTATCTGTACGACCTTCAATTGACTGATGATTTTGTGAATCTTATGACTGTCAGTGAAGATGAATCAAGTACACAGTGGCATCGTCGTTTTCCACATGCTAACTTCCAATATTTATTGGATATGGCATCTGATAGAACCATGGATGGTCTATCATTGAGTAGCACTGCATCAATGGGTGTATGTGAGACATATGTTGTTGGGAAGCAACATCACCGTCCTTTCACTGTAAAAGGAAAACGTGCAACATAGTTTTTGGAGCTTATGCATGCTGATGTATGTGGCCCATTACTTGCTTTGGGTGATTTTTCTTATAGAGCTTTTGTGTATTTCATCTCTACGAAGTCCCAAGTCTTCATCAAATTCCAAGTGTTTAAAACTATGATGGAGACTCAGACTAGCAAAGTGATCAATTGTGAAAGCATTTTAGTTTCTGTTTGAATTAATGTATATTGTAAAAGAAAAAGATTAGATTATGAATTCTAGGATTCTCTAGAACTTCAAAATGAAAATTATAAACACACTTGGTGTGCTTTAGGTAGGGAAAAAAAACACGCCTGGCGTATATTACCAGGCCTATTTTTTTCTTACCCAAACCACACTTTGTTTTCCTTAGCCAAACCACGCCAAGCGTGTTTATATTTTTCTCCAAAATCCTTAGACTTTCTTCAGTCTAGTACATGCTAAGCATGGTTTTAACCTTCATTTACCCTTTTTTGTCTATACAAGACTATTTAAGTTATCGATTCCTTTCCTAAATAGCAAAAGGCATTTATATAGGTAAAACAAAAAAATGAACAGACCCGAGTAAAGTGGCCTTCATAAAGCCTATAGGCAGAATGAAGCTCCTACCATGCAAATCTACAAAGTGAGAAAATTAGAATAAAGTGATCTTTGAGGATTGGTGAGGCACATAGACAGATTGAAAGTATAAATCAAGAAGAGGCTCTCATTACTTGGCTCTCATGTCCACCCAAGATATCTTGTTGTCTTTAGTTGTTTTGGTTTAATTTCACACCTCATTCTACCGAGGTCCCTTGGGAGTATTCTATATGTAGCAAAATAACAGGGGGTTTCTTTTGTATTTTTGTTACGTTTTTTTCTATGGTTTTTATATGATTTGATGTTCGTATGTTGCGGGATGTACTAATGTGTACATCTAGAGTGCGCATACACCGATCTTGATTTTGGTGCCATCTTTCCAATGGTCCACCTATGAATTTCCAAAGCTCATGCATGCAGGCCTCGAGCAAACCCATTTTAGGGTTCTATGGTTTCGTGCCTCAATAGGACCCGGGAAGGTCAAGGAGCTTTGCGACTGTGGTCGCTTTGTGAAGCCGGATGCTAGTTTGGTTTTATTTGAGCTTTGATTTCTTCCAGCTGATACATGTGTGCTTAAGTCTGTCACCAGTTATCACGATTTCTTTTATGCAAATACAAATTCCCTAGCTCAGCTCACATAGGTTTTATTTGGGTTGTGCGCCTCTCACCGCCTTGGATCTTTAGTCAAGGGTTCTCACGCCAGTTTACAGAGTCTATAAGTGATTTCAATTCCATATGATCTTCCACAACCTACTTAGATCAAGATGGAATTTTCTCCCAACCGGGCCCACAAAACCCTAGCATCTAAAGCTTGGAAGCGTGCAAGATTTAAGTTGTCGCTTGGTTCTTGGAAGCCACTAGAATTTATCCGCATTTTTTATCAGTCCAAGAGGTTTGGTTTACTCCAGCCCATAGAATCCAAGCCCGGTTCCAGGGCACATTGATGACGCTTTTAGGTACGTGGGAAGCATCGACCTGTTATTATAAAAAGGAGAACAAGAATCATTGTATCCTGCGTGGCCACCACAGCAACCGATTCTTCAAGGCAACGACTGCTTTGACATCTTGCGACCAGCCCTGTAGCATCGGATGTAGCCTTTGCAATTTCTGTCATCTGCACAATATCATGGTTGGGTCGTGATTTCTTCCGGTGGTGTATTTCCTGGGTGTGTTTCAAATCGATGCTCTTAACCAAGGTGTCGCTTTCTTAACTAAGCATTTTCGACCAAGATGTGTTCTTATTCTTCATCGGATTGAAGCGCCGATCCCTCGCCTTGCCGCCATCCGGTTGGCTTCAAAGAAATGAGAAGTAAGAGTTCTTTACCAAATGACCGAGAGTTTACAGTGAAATAGGAGGTTTGGAGCAGTCCACCAAAGATATCCTAGGGATATTCTAGCATATACCTAGGATATGCCAAAACCCACATAAACAAAGGTTTGCCCCCTAGGGGCAACCCAAAAACAAAGGGGGGGGTAACGAGGTGATCTAATTATGCCACCCTCGGTGGACACTTAATTTTCACTTCTTTAATCGACGGCCTAGATAAAATTCCACAATATCAAGGGCCCCATTAAAAGCCCCAAATAAGGGGGCTGCTTAGGGTGGATTGAGGTGGTTCCATCATGGCAAATGATCTCGCGACATTTGACGGCCCCAGGGCTTACACCCTCGATCTCTACCAACAAAGGGGCAGCTTATATAGTTGTATGTATATAACATAAATTATTGTATTCTTGAGATTTTTGAGCATGTGAGTGCTTCAAGGTTTTACAATAATGCATTTCACGAGACAATGTGTTTCCTGAGATGAATGACAATGCAGGATTGTTAGTGGTGGCCACATACCATTCTGTAATTGGATTGAGAAGCGGAGGCCTCCATCCAGATGTAGTATTGCCAAGTATTAAATATACATTAAAGCAACAAAGGATAATAGTTAGTTAGACTTAGTTTAAGTATGTTTCACTAATGAGATACTTTGTTTGCAGTTGGAATAAAAGATATTGGGATTTACTCACCAAAATATTACATTGCTTTTTTTTGTTGGAGCCCAAAGACATGGATGTTCAAGGGAAGCTCTTGACATAATGAGAAAGGTTCTCATCCTAACGTTGAATAGTTTGCATGATATCCTCATGCAAAGGTTCTAGCTTATCAGCTGATCCGACCACTTACATATGACCTTATATATTTTGAAATAGTAGTTTGAAAATGCAAACTGACTTGAGCGAATATTTAGCAAGTATACAACCATAAATTTACTTTTAATTGAAAATACCCTTTTCTTGAAAAATACCCTGGTATTTATTGCAATCCTCTATTTTTTTGGTAATTTCCCTTTCACTCAATCCCCTTTTATTTTAAAAATTCTCCAATCCATTCGCAAAATCCCTTTTGAACCAGTCCCCCTTTCTTGAAAATACCCCAATCCATTCAAGAAATTCCCTTTGAACCAGTCCCCTTTTCTTGAAAAATACCCCCAATCCATTCGGAAATTCTCTTTTTGAACCAGTCCCCTTTTCTTGAAAATACCCCAATCCATCACAAATTCCCTTTGACCTAATCCCCTTTCTTGAAGTACCTCATGTGCATTTGCAATCCTCTAGTTAGACTAATTCCCATTAGAATATACCCTTTTTGTTCAAGAAACCCCTTTTGTTCAAGAATTCCCTCGCTGTAAAGAAAATAACCCATTGCTCTCAAGTCCCCCGGTTCCTCAATGGGGGATTTTTTGGGGGATGTGAGTACATTTTTCGTAGTGGTATGCTATGATGGCTCTTTGTATTTTGTGATATTATCTTTGCATCCTTATCTCTTATCTGGTAGATGAGCATCAGTTGAGCATGAAGATTTTGAGATGTTAATTTTGAGATGTTAATTCTGTTTGTTTCCAAGTTAGTATGTTTCTTTGTTCTTCTAATTGTGTACATCTTTTGGCATTTTTGTATGCAGGCCTTTTACGCTGCTCATGAACATCAATATCTAGCATAACGTATTGGCTTCTATGGATTTTGTCGAATTTGCTTAGGATCTATCAAGTAGAGATCCGAATTGGCTGCTTGATGCACATAAAGTTGACATCCGAATTGGCATCCACAATGTCAAAACTATGTTGTATCTATAATGGCACGCTATATCCGTATGGGAATAGGTTGCATCCGCCTATTTTATCAATGCGCATCCATGTACATCTCTTCAAATCTCAGAATTACACAGTAACACAATGCGGCTTATTGACTATTTTGAGAAGAATGGGGAATATCTGAATGCCATGTATATATAGAGTGCTAGGAAATTCTTAAGCGGCTTATTGACTATTTTGAGAAAAATGGGCAATACTTGAATGCCATATATATAAGAATGTATACATGCAATCATCAATTGAATCTATTTGCCATGGAAATAATTTGTTTGTCTTCGTGTTATTGTGCTTCTTAGTAATTAATATTTAGGCCATAAAGTTTACCTATGTTTGCTTTAGGGGCCCAATTTTTTTTTTTAATATAACAATCAACACACAACTACCATTAACATTATTAACATAAACCATTGCATTTAACACATTAAAATCCCCCTTAAACCCCCTTTGGTTTGGGTGCATATTCACATGGGGGGTTAAGTAGGGCAGCGAGAGCCCTTAAAATATATTCACAATACATGTACAAAATTAACACCATTAAGTACATTCTCTCAAACCTTATAGTATTTTGCAAACCTTAATATACAATATTACAATAGCAATATTATAATGGCACAACTGCATGACATATGTCATTGAAAGGTGGAATACATATGAAGAGTTAAAAGCGATAGCCTCAGCAGAGAAAGAGAGACATCATTTTCCAATCTTTTATTGATGTATTTATAAAAGCTTATAAAAGGCTACTATGCAGCCAGAAGCTTTTAAAACATAACAAAAGTGTAGCATTGAAAGAAAGACCTTTAGTTTGCATCTACTAACAAAACTAATGATGTCTCTAATTGGGAGCCTACTAAAAGCTGTTGTGCATTCTGGACAGACCCACATTTCATGTGCATACCCATCAAAGAGTTTTTCACAAAAGAGATACATATTTAGATTTTTTTCCGGAGAACATCCTTTTGTCTCCATCTATGACCTTGTTGGAACTGTTGTTTTGACATCCCTCATGTGACGCCCCTGCTCAACATACGGCTCCCGCCACACTCCTGGGCAGAAAATCCCGTCCCGCCAACAACCGCACAGCCCTCCGCTTTACCCCCGCACTCGAACCTCCTCAGAAAAGCGGAAGGGGACACGAAGGTGTCTTTGGCGCGCCTTCCCCTATGGGCTCCTATCACAAATGAAGCATAAACACGCCGAACTAGCAATACAATACAATATGCTACCCCTCGGGGTAGCTCAACCGCACATCCATAGATGCAAAGAACATGATCATATGCCATAAAACACGAGAGCTCCCCCCGCGGCTCGACACATAGGGTAGTCGACCGACCGGATAGGCCTCAAGATAGAGCAGACCGAAGTCATAACAATGGCGGGCTGGCATAAGACAATGGTTAGGGTTGACCACTCCATCCCACCTCCCCTGCATACTTTGCGTGATGGGCTAGATCAAGCCGTGGCATGACTCTAACCTTCCTGATACGCAATCCCATGGCATCACCCATCGGGACTACTCTAGGTTGCATCTCCTGTCCGGGTTGCACGAGGTAGGAAGGGTTGCATCTCCCCTTCCCTGGGTCTAGAGGCTCCACGGGCGCTAGAGAATCGCATACACACGCATTCGCATCTGACCAACCCCCCAAAACAAGAGCCAAGCCGACACTTGCAACTCTTGAGAGGCGGGGCAACACCATTGCCCCAGAGGTGTCGGACCCATGCTCGCCCACACCTAAGTGACCCACCATAAGCCTAGCCCAACCGTGGGGATCCCCCCGCTCCCCCACTCGGCGGGATCCACCCTCCATCTTGCCTCTAGCCCCGCTGTGTGGTGCTGAGTCACATCATAGCTTCCATAGCCCTGTGGGTTCCTATGCACAAAGCCGCAACTAATAGGAACTAAGGGATCTACACTAGAGCATACTACATATGGCCCTAGGTCTCAACCCCCTTCCCCATACAAGAGGAGCAACATGATCAACCAATATCACATATATCACATCATGATCAATACTAACATCATATGAACATCTTAACCTAATCATACATAGCTAACTAACAGCTTAGGGTTCCTTGGTTAGGGTTCAAGATGTTCAACAAAGGATCTAGGGTGGCTCTACTCTAGATACTTAATCACTAACCCATCCTGGAGGGCTAACTTCCGATGAACTAACATGAACTCTACTCAACCTACCTCCTCCGTAAGCTTCATCCCATTCCCCGGGCGCCTCCATGCTCCTCGACGGGTTCGGTTTGCTCCCCACGATCATACACACCTTCCGTGGGCTGCTCCTGCTAGATTATGATTTAACGGTGCTCAAACGGGGTTTCGGGCACGGGATGAGAGTTCAAAGCTAGGTCGAGAAAAAAAAGGTCTAGGGTTAGGGTTAGAGCTCATATAGGTGTGGGTCCACGTGGGATGCCACGTGGCACCACTAAGATGAGGCCGCGGTGGTTGTTCAATAGGATAAGGCCATGTGGAAATGGGCCTTATCCTAAGGTTATCTAAGTTAAACGATTAACTTAGATGTGCACCCCTTGCCACTTATCCAAGGCATACAAGGCTACCTAGGTAGACTTGTATGGTGGGGTCCGTAAATATACGTGATTTATGGCGATATTCCCTTGAACGCCACATTCTCCCCTTAGGACAATGCCGCCCTCAAAGATTGCGCCAAGGTGACGAGCCTATCTATCCCGCAAAAAAACATAAGATCATACACTTAAGTTTAATTTAAACGATCAACTTCCTATTAAAGTTAAATGTCAAAATTTAGGCTATATTTGTACTTATACAAAATTATATAGCCTTTAACAAGGTTACTTCCTACAATAATTCAAAACATTATTATAAGAGTTATTAGGGTTCATAATCTAAATTATGGTTCCCCATCTTCTCGTAATGTGTCCCACCTCAAGCTCCTTCTCACTTGCCTGCATTATGGAGCACATTACGTTAGTTTAATTAATAAGTTTGTGGTTTTAGGGGACCACCCCCTTACCACACCTTGCACTCGATCATGGCCCTTTCGGATTTGAGCTTAAGGACCATTTAAGATGATCCCATCATCGCCCATGATCAAGTGCTACCTTGTACTTTCTGGTTACTGGTGTCGAAAACCCTAGTGCATCATGCCCCCAAGGGTTTTAAGCTAGGAACGCCTCACGATCCCATCATCGCACATGATCACTTTGACCTTCACCATGACCCCCTATGGCCGGTGTGCGATCCCCACATCGCGGGTATAGGGAGCATCCCGACCGATGTCCCATCATCGCACCATGCCTTTCCTTCTCTCTCGCATGACCCTAGTGGTCATGCGCATCTCTTGGTGCATGTTGCCTAGGGAACGCCTTTTAAAGGCTTATCCCATCATCGCCCACATAGTTCCAAGATTCTCGCATATGTATTCCACTAACTAGAATACACCGCCAGAGCTAGAGGCTAACTAAGAAGCATACTAAGCTAACCTCCCTGGTGAGTCGGGTCCACCAAGCTCCGAAGACGACTCGCCCATCAAATTCCTTCATAAACTCGGGTATTGCTTCTCCGCATCTTGCTTCAATACCCAAGTTGCGCTCTTCCACTGCAAGTGCTTCCACTTGACCAAATAATCGGAGAAACTAAGACCTCCTAGTCTTCTTGAATGACTTATCAAGAAGTAGCTCGTGCACAATTTCCACTTGCTCTTCCATCATTTCCAACAAAGTTGGAGTATCCAAGACCTCCTCCTCGGGTTAGGATTGTGCCTTTTCAATAAACTTACGTGGAAAACCTTGTGAACTTTGAGATGGGCGGGAGATCCAACTTGTAGGCTTGGGAGCCCACTCTCTCCAAAATCTTGAACGGACCAGCCCATCTAGGGGCAAGCTTCTTGCAACTCCCAATCCGGTGCTTAGCTTGCTTGACCTTGATCTTCAACCACACGCTATCGCCTACTTTGAACTCTCTTACGGTCCCTCGTGCTTGTCGGCTACACTCTTCCTCGCCGACTTCTTGCTGCTAGGAGGTAACCCCTCACTTCTTCCACTAACCGGCCGTGATATCTCCTAGCATCTGGCCGACACTTCAACCTTTGACACCTGATTGTGCCAAGTGTCCTGGGTTAAGCATCGGGTACCCGTAATTTACCATGAAAGGAGACATCCGGGATGACTCTTGTTTGGCACTCGCTGTAGGCGAATTCCACCAAGTGGATGTACTCATCCCACTTGACTGCTTATTCCGCATAAAGCTTCTAAGCATGTCTTCAATGATTCGATTCGCCCCTCTCCGGCTGACCATCCTGCTTGGGGATGATATGCCGCGGCTCATGGAGAGCTTCGTCTCAATGGTGCTGAAGAGGTCCCCGCCAAAAAGCACTCATAAACTTGGAATCTCTATCCGATATTATCTCCCGAGGCATGCCATGGAGCCTAAAAATCTCCTTCACAAATAGCTTGGCAGTATCTAATGCTGTGTCGGTAGTTCTACAAGGCACAAAATGTGCCATCTTAGACAATTTGTCTACTACTTACCATCAATGCATCTTTGCCTCAAGAGTCTTGGGAAGTCCTCCTGGATAAAATCCATACTTACCACTTCCCACCTTTGCATTCGGCATCTGCTAGAGGTTCCAAGGCACCTGAATTGCCGCCCGCTTTGGTTTGCTGGCACAACTGACACTCGCGAATATATCTTGCTATCTGCTTCTTCATTCCCGGCCAGAAGTAGCTACTTCGAATCTTGAAGTAGGTCTTCATAAAACCTGCATGCCCTGCTATTGGGCTGTTGTGTGTGTCATGGAGAATTAGCTTCCTTACCCCTGATGATTCGGGCACACACAACTTATGCTTATGATACAACAAGTTGCCTTCCTTCTTATAATGCTTGAAGGCTTCTCGTTCCTTATCTGTTCTAGCCTCTCTAGAGAGGCTTTCCCATACCTCCTTGAAATCACCATCAGATGGTAGAGTCTCCTCAATTCTCTTGCCATACCCACTCGAAAGAGTTGATATAGCATTACAATGTGTTCTCGTCTCAAGGGGTCTTCTAGAAAGGGCATCCGCAACCACATTCAACTTACCTGGCTTATAAGCAATCTCAAAGTCATACTCTTCTAGGAATTCCATCCACCTCCTTTGTCTTAGATTCAGGAGTGGTTGGGTAAAGATGTATTGAGGCTCGTGATGATCGATCTAACTGAAACTTCCTCCCAAGCAAATAATGCCTCCAAATGCGAAGAGCCCCGACAATAGCTAGAAGTTCCCGATCATGGGTTGATAGCCGCTTGCTCGGTGTCGCTCAACTTCTTGGAATCATAAGCTATCACTCTTCCTTCTTGCATAAGGACTCCACCTGCTATCTTACTTGCATCCGCTGCTACTATCTTGTCCTTGTCCGATCTCGCGTAATCTAGCACCGTGCTGTTGTTAAGGCCTCCTTAAGCTTTTCAAATGAAGCTTGAACATTTTCTAACCAATGTGTTCTCCAATCTTTCACCTTAACACTCTTAGTGAGGTCCGCCAAGGGGACGCCACTTAGCAAAGTCCTTCACGAACTTTCTCTAATAACCCGCCGCACCTAGAAAGCTTCTTACTTCCGCCACATTCTTTGAGCCGGCCAATCTACTACCGCTTCGATCTTTTATGGGTCGGTGGAGATTCCTTCCGCCGATATGACATGGCCCAAGTACTCCACTCTTTCAAGAGCAAAGTGGCATTTGGAGAGCTTTCCATACAAACGATGCCAGCCAACTTTTCTAACACCCTTCTCAAATGCCGACTATGATCTTCAATGGACTTGTCAGAGACTAGAATGTCGTCGAAGAAGACAATGACAAACTCGCCTAGAAAATCCCCTCAAGACGCTGCTCATGAGGCGATAAAAGTTGCCGGAGCATTCGACAATCCAAAGGGCATTATCAGAACTCAAAGTGACCATACCGCATTCTGAATGCGGTCTTATGGATATCCTCTTCTTTTATTCTTATTTGGTGGTACCCTGACCTCAAATCAATCTTAGAGAATACCTTTGCTCCTTGGAGCTGGTCCATTAAATCATCTCGCCCTTTGGCAATGCATACTTGTTCTTTATCGTCTGCTTGTTGAGCTGGCGATAGTCTATGCACATTCTTAAACTGCCATCTTTCTTCTTCACGAAGAGTATGGGTGCTCCAAAAGGAGACACACTTGCTCTAATAAAACCAAGCTCAAGCAATTCCTGGAGTTGCTTCTTGAGCTCAATCAACTCCGGTGTGCTCATCCTATATGGTGCCTTGCCGGGTAGGCTTAGCATCCGGTGCCAATGTGATCTCACACTCCACACCCCTATAAGGTGGTAGCTGCCGGATTTCATCCGAAATACATCCTTGAATTCAGAAATAAGCCTTGCTACCGGGCTTGGGCAACTGCTTTCCCTTTTGATCATTTCCATCCTGCTTATTGGGCTCAATTGCCTCCAATCTCAAAATGTAATCCACCTTGTTTCTTTCTATACTTTTCCTTGCTGCTTCAAAGAAATACACTGCATAGAAGAAGTTGTCTTCTTACCTCTCACTATGAATTTGGTGCCGTCCGGTCGTCGCCATGGCGACTTCATTAAGGCGTCGCAATGATCGATCATGGCTTTCACCGCTTTAGGAACTCCATTCCTACTATAAGGTCATACCTTCCAATCTCCATAACCTCTGCCCCCATCGGCCACTTCTACTTCCACTTCTATGTCTAATGTGATCCTCCTCCCCTTAGTGTGTCGAATGGCCCGCTTTGCCATAGCAACCGCCTTGGCTTAGACTTCAATACTTTGTTCTTCATTAGGGCAGCCACCCTAGGAGAGGCAAAGTTATGAGAGCTACCAGTATCTATCAATACTAGATATGGACTGCTATCTATGATCCCCTCACCGCAATGACCGCTTGACTCGACTTTCAATGTCATCTCGACTCAATGTTTGCACGTATATGGCACTCACCATCTATGAAGTCCCGGGCCTCATGCTGATCGCCGCCTTCATCCGCTTCGCAGTGAATCCCAATCCATAAGCTCGCCAAGGCCGCCCGCATGACGAATGGGCAATCATGGGTTCGGTGCCCCTCGGGCCGGAAGCACCAAACAAAGCTTCTTCTCAATACATTCCCCGCTCTTCTTCTTCGCCAGCCGTTTAGAATACGCTTTTAACATGCTGCCCCTCGATGCATATTGCGGCTTACGGTCCCCAAAGTTCTTACCCCGAGCTCTTCCATGCCGCCGGCCTCCCCGATGGCGAGTTGCCGGCTGCCTACTCATGTCGCCCTTTGGTACCGCATCGCTGACTTTCCTTTGAAGGCCGATTGTCTCTCACCGGGCGCTGTCGAGCTTCTTCCAAACTTATGGCTTTTATCCTCGCTTCGCCAATCGACTTAGGGTTGATTGCTTCTGACTAGCCTTTTGATATTGCCGCTCAATCCCTCAATGTAAGTTTCGACCGCTGCCTTTTCCGACACTCCAGAACATGAAGTCTAAGTCGCATAAATTCCTCAGATACTTTGCAACCCACAATGTACCCCGGTTCAATCTATAGAACTCAGCTGGATTCGCCTCGCTAGTATGTGACCTAGGCACATAATGTCTCAAGAAAAGCCTTTGTCAAGGTCTTGAATCAGAATCGCTCCTTTTGAGCTTGTTGGACTTCGCATAGCCTTTCCACCAGATTCTAGCTGCCCCTATCAAGTTTGTCAGTAGCAACCTTCCCTATATCTTTATCCTTCATGCCATAAGAGTTGCCGAACTCTTCCATCTCGCTGCCGCTTCCGCCCCATACCCGACCGTCCTTCCCCGAGAACTCACCCAACTTCCTAGTCTTCCACACATTGCTCATAGCACCGCCAACTTTCTTTTGATAATCATCTTCCTTCCTTGCCCTCGCACTTACCTGGGGAGGCCTGGACTCACTTTCTCGAAGCTAGAACCGCCATGACCGCCCCAAGTGTCTCACGAGCCGGAGCTAGGTGGTGTTGACTCCTTCTGCTTCTCCTTTTCCTCTTCCTCGCTCTCGACATTCCCTTGATTGTCCCGCCTCCCGCTGTGGACCTTCCTCGATGCCTTGCCGAGGTAGCGGTGGAGGTGGTGGTGGAGCAGTGCATATTCTTGGGCATTCATCAATGGGGTGGCCCAAGTGGATCGCTTGATGCATCCGGTTCCTCATCCGGACGAGCCTTGCGCTGATTGCTTCCGGCGTCATATCGTCGTTGTTGTCCAAATAGGTTTCTGGGTACCCACTGGTGGTGTCGGCCTTGGCCTTGAGAACCTGAGCCTGTGTTCCTTGCTGCAAGGATTAATCATCGATGCTTGTTATTTAAGTTACACACTAATTGTTCTTGCTCAAAATTGAATTGTTGTTAGATACAAAAGAAATCATATGAAAATTCCTCTTACAAGTCAAAATCATGGTAATACATTAATTAGTATATAGGGATACATTAATGAATTACATGATAATACTTAAGAGAGAGTTACAATGTACTTTAATTACTTAACAAAACAAGTCTTCCATCAATGATGTCGCTTGAAGAAGTTCTTGATTTTCTTGAATCCCGTGCCCTTGCCCATGTTCTCAAGCAGATTCTCGCCACGATCCTCCCTCCAATGCTCTTGCCACCGTGGGTGCCGGGAGTTCTCGTGCGCTTGCCGCCACTACGACAAGTGCGATCCCCGAGGTGGCCCCTCATGGCGTAAGTCGAGGGCATGAAGGGCTACGATCTTTTGAAGAGAATCACATGGTCCATCCCCGAATCTATCCCCGGGCGCGGTGTCCAAAGCCCGAGAGTGCTATGAGGAGCCCACGGATTCTTCACCCCTTGGGTTGAACTCCTTGTGGAAGACTATCATCCGCCCCTGGCTAAGGGCCGGAAGATAGTACCGAAAGTGATTTACCCCTCGCGGCCCCGCGGGTTCCCGTGCTTTTTCCTTTGAGCCGCCAAACACATCTATTGCGGTAAGATCTTCGTGGTCTCTCCACATAGTTGTTGCGTTCTCCAAATTGATGCTGCTAGATGATTCACGCATGCTCATGGAGCGCACCGGTCGGCTTGAGCTTGGGCCTCTTCCCGGCTTGTACAACCTGCTTTGGATCTCCTGGAATTCCTCTTCTGGAATGTCGGGTTGCTTCTTTGCTGGGACATCCGCCTTTATCCGTTGGTATGCCCGAATGTCCCATAGTTTCCCCTCACAGAGGAGTGTCGCTCGGCTACCTCCCGTGGAATCTCTTGGTAGGAGTAGTCGATGAAGTCACTACCCTGCTCTTGTGCCATAAGGCTTAGGAGCTCATCGATCCTGAGGCCCTCCTCTCGACAATAGGGAAGATTGAGGATATCGGTGGCGAATATATACTTCGCCGCCGATGATCACCGGGTGAGGGCCGTGGATACCCATTGGTGGCTCGAAATCCCCGCCTTAGTGTTTCCTCGTTGTCGAGCTAGACGCCTCTCCATCTTTCTTGCCTCCCTCATCTCCCAACTTGCCCTCTTCTTCCTCCTCCTCTTCGTAATCCCCGCTCAATCCGCAACATAGGTGCTTCCGATGTGGAGCCGTAATGCTCGTGACGCCGTAGTCTCGATCTCATGGATGCTTATCCGGCTGCCCGAAAGTGTCGAGAGGTGCCAAATCCAAAGGTTGAATTGACGGCTCCCCCGGTTGGTTAACTGCCCTATACCGCATGAACAATGCTAAGGCCGCTTGGCTTGAGAGGTACCTATGCCTATGATGCTTACAGTGTCATGTAGTCCGGCATGTTTCTCGGTTCTATCCCACGCCTTGTTCTTGCCCCCGATCCCCACCTATGGCTTGAGCAAGAGAGTCTAGAGAAACCCATTTCCCCCCCTAGGTGGCAAGCTAACTTCCGAGGGCAGAATTTGCTGATCATATTGGCAAATGATGTCGTAGTAAGGGAGTTCTGGTCAAAGTGGCATGAAGATCAAAGAGATGATCAAGACATGAAAGGCTTGTTCTCAAGCAGGAGTTCACAGATGTGATTAGAGTCATTGTACCATCTAACAAAGCTTGATGGCTTATTGAGCAGAGGGTGGCTATAAAAAATGGCTGATGGAAATAAGCAAAGGCCTAGGAAATCGCCAAAGGGGCCGAGAGCAGCTTCGATGGGGAGAAAATGACAAATGAGGGCCCTTTTTATAGACTAGGGGGTGCCTCGGGTTCCGTGCACAAAGGTTCTTGGTGGGGCAGACTTCGAGTCTATGGCCATGGTTGTCCAAATGAGCTACCATGAAGTACAATTCTAGACAAAGCAAAGCAAGAAACACTACATGAGAGTTTGTTGGGTCAAAATTGGTCAACTTAGGGCAAAATTACGAAATCGGTGGCGTCAAGAGAAATAGCTCAAGGCCGAGGGCGGCATTGCCAGACAGTTTCAGCGATGCTAATCTTGCTTCGGTCATTTCTATTCCTATGAAAGGTTTTTGGGAATTTAAACATCCTAACATGACTTTTCAGCATGCTTCTAACCTAACTAGCAACTTTTCTTACTTAAATTGGACACGTATTAGTATCAAAATGCCGAAATCGGGTGGCGTCACGAGAAATAGCTCTCGGCCGAGGGCGCTAGACAGTTTTTTCAAGCGATGCGACCCTTTCCGCCGCTTTGGCAATTTTTTGACTAATTAAGCTAGGGTTTCTAACTAATTAATTTTTCTTTCAACATTCCAATTTCAATGGTCAAAACTAAAGTAAAATTTGAGCTATTTAAACACATTTTCATACAAGAATTAAGGTCAGTTTACCACAAAATTTTGTATTTATGGGAAAAACTTAATAATTACATTAATTTTAGACAAAAACCGCATCTTCAAGGGTATTCCTTTATGGATGCGACGCCCAAGTGTATGTCCTTGGGCATCAAGGTCACCCTCTTCGCGGGATCGCGCAGGGTTCCTTCCTCAACAATCGGGTGAGCTCGGCCTCGCCACCACTGCGGCACCGAAGTTGTGAGCGGCGTCACCAAGTAGGGGTTGGCGATCTAACTCCCCGTGATCACCTCCCGCGATGAGCCGCCGAACGGCGCCTTCCTAATCGAGATTAGTGCACCGTTGAAAGTGCTTAATCTCCTAAGACACGGAGTGTATCGAATTAGGCCCGTGATGGACCTTCTTCGCTTCTCCGGGTGGTGGTGGCGGTGGCTTGGGCTGGTTCTTCTTGGAATCGCCCCCTCCACATAGCGCTCCACATTTCCGGGCGACATTCTATGCGGTCATTATATACCGTCCAACGGCGGAGGTATTCTGGTAATGCTTGAAGGCGGCGCTTGAAGAGTCTCGCCTCCTTCAAGGCTAAGGATCGGCCACCGCCTTCTCTGCTTCTTAACCACCTTAGGTGGCTCGGGCCACACCGATAAGGTGGCCTTTGGTCTCATTACCCCTCCTCAGGCTCCTCTTCCTGGTCGCCTCCTCCTTCTTCCCACCTCCTCTTCTCCCACGCCGGGAGGTTCTTCAATCCGCAGCCGGTCGCCGGGGGCCGATCATTCCTCCTCTTGGTTGCCTCTCCTGCTCCCTCGGCTCCTGTTCTCTCCCCCTCTTCTTTCTTGCGGCCCTCTCTTACAGCCACTCGGTAACCTTCTCCTTGCCCTTCTTCTTGGGCACTTAAAGGAACGCCTCTTCAACGCTCTTCAACTTTGCTCCTCCACCTCGGTGTCCGAAGGCCAGTGGCGGGATTCTCGGTTTTTTAGGGTTACTTTGAGGAAGGCTACGCTGGAGTGCCTCCTCCTCGGCGTGGTGGTAGGTTTTAGTCATTTTTCTGCTCCTTCCCGGGCTTAGGTCGAAGGTGCTCGGGGATCTTCTTGACATGGCGACCTGGCGCTAAGTCGCCATAGAGAGGAAGTAGGCCGCTCACACACCTTCACAGGCTGTCTGTTTCGATTAAATGCCATACTTAGCGATTAGAAAATGGGTGGCGTAAGGCTGATCAAGAGAGATAAGGTGGACGAAGGTTTGGAGGGAAAATGAGGTGTCAGGGATATTTAAAAGGAAGGGTCCCTGGGAATATTCTCCTATCATTAATAGGCCTACTTATTAGCCCCCTTTATTAATTACACCATAGTACCCTTATTATTAATATATGTTTAGTTTCTAATACATATACTAAAAATTGTGATATATACCTTTAGAATTTCAAATTTCCTAATAGTTTGAAGTATTAATTATATTTTTCACCCAGTCTCCGATTGGCATGATTCTTCGACCCATTTTAGGTGAAATTTGATGCATGCATAATTTTCACTCCAATTTTACTAGAAGGTGAATTTGACTCATTCACTTCTTAACCTAATTTCGGACCCACTACCTAGGAGAAAACATTTTCCCCTATTTACGAGGTTCGATGGTGGAAATTTCTATTTCTCACCCCTATAGGCTTGTTAGACTACTTTCATGGTTATGGTCAGTGCTAGTTCTTGGTCAACCAAGAACATGGCTCTGATACCATTGTGACGCCCCTCGCCAACATACGGCCCCCCTACCGCACACTTTCGGCAGAAATCCCCGCCCGCCAACAACCGCACAGTGCCCCTCCGGCCTACCCCGCACTGAACCTCCGTGAAAAGGGGAAGGGGACACGAAGGTGTCTTCGGCGCCCCTTCCCCTATGGGCTCCTATCACAGCGGAAGCATAAACACGTCAGAACTAGCAATACAATACAATATGCTACCCCGAGGGTAGCTCAACTGCACATCCATAGATGCAAAGAACATGATCATATGCCATAAAACACGAGAGCTCCTACCCGTGGCTCACACATAGGGTAGTCGATCGACCGATAGGCCTCAAGATAGAGCGGACCGAAATCATAACAATGGCGGGATGGCATAAGACAATGGCTAGGGTTGACCACTCCATCCGCCCCCTCCCATGCATACTTTGCAGATGGGCTAGATCAAGCCGTGGGCATGATTCTAACCTTCCTGGATACGCAATCCCATGGCATCACCCATCGGGACTACCCGTGTTGCATCTCCCCGGTCCGGACGAGGTAGGAAGGGTTGCATCTCCCTTCCCGGGTCTAGAGGCTCCACGGCGGCTAGAGAATCGTGGGGGCGACACACGATTGCACTGCACTGAACCCCCCAAAACAAGAGCCAAGTTGACACTTGCAACTCTTGAGAGGCAGGGCGACACCATTGCCCCAGGAGGTGTCGGACCCATGCTCGGCACACACGAAGTGACCGACCATAAGCCTAGCCCCACTGTGGGATCCCCCCGAAGCCCCCCACTTGGCGGGGATCCACCTCCATCTTGCCTCTAGCCCCGCTGTGTGGTGGCCGAGTCACATCATAGCTTCCATAGCCCGGTGGGTTCCTATGCACAGGCCGCAACTAATAGGAACTAAGGGATCTACACTAGGAGCATACTACATATGGCCCTAGGTCTCTACCCCCCTTCCCCATACAAGAGGAGCAACATGATCAACCAATATCACATATATCACATCATGATCAATACCAAGATCATATGAACATCTTAACCTAATCATACATAGCTAACTAACAGTTAGGGTTCCTTTAGGTTAAGATGTTCAAACAAAGGATCTAGGGTGGCTCTACTCTAGATACGAATCACTAACCCATCCGGAGGGCTAACTTCCGGATGAACTAACATGAACTCTACTCAACCTACCTCCTCCAGTAAGCTTTCCTCCCATTCCCCGGCGCTCCATGCTCCCGGCGTGGTTCGGGGTTTGCTCCCTCTACGATCATACACACCTTCCGTGGCTCTTTGCCCAGGCTAGATTATGATTTAATCGGTGCTCTAAACGGGGTTTCGCACGGGGATGAGAGTTCGTGTGCTAGGTCGAGAAAAAGGGTCTAGGGTTAGGGTTAGAGCTCATATAGGTGTGGGTCCACGTGGGATGCCACGTGGCACCACTAAGATGAGGCCGTGTGGCGGTTGCCCAATAGGATAAGGCCATGTGGAAATGGGCCTTATCCTAAGGTTATCTAAGTTAAACGATTAACTTAGATGTGCACCCCTTGCCACTTATCCAAGGCATACAAGGCTACCTAGGTAGACTTGTATGGTGGCGGGTCCAGGAATATACATATTTATGGCGTATATTCCCTTGGAACGTCACACCTCAGCTTAAAATAAGCTCTGGAAAGTACCAAAAAGCATGATTGCTAGGCTGCCTATTATCTTCTAGTAGTTTTAGATATGCTTGAAAACATTGGTCTAAAGCTTCAATCAATGGCATGCTCTAAATTGACCTTATGAATGCTTTATTGGCAGGAATCTGCAAGAGAATATTTATATGTAATCAACATGCTTTGGATTCCAAAAATTGTTTGGATAAACTAATGTGGATACTTTATTGACCCTTCGTGGGACTTTAAAGATAATTGTAGACATCATAGCAACTGGTAATAACAAATTTTCTGCCACACAATGTGTAACCTCCTTATGGCTTGCATTATTTGCAATTTGCAAATAGTATTTATAGCACCAAATATGTTGCTCTAAGATGTTCGTCTTGACTGAGAAATATAGCATTTATATACAAAAATAGCCTATGTAATTAGGGAGCATCCGTTGGTGCAAAATTTGCATGTTGAACATACCAACATGCTAAGTTGTGGCACAACCTTGATGTTTAGTAGCCACAATCGTTGAAACAACCCTATCATTATTAGAGCTCTTGTAAACCTTGATGTTTAGTAGCCACAATCATTGAAACAACCCTATCATTATTAGAGATCTTGTAATTATCTCTATCAAATAGTAATCAAGAATGCCAAGCAATCTAGTTTCCATCTGTTTAGCCATGTTTTGGTACAAGAGCAAAACATGAATAAGGTCAAGATGGGCTAATGAACCAAAGATAGTATCCGACGTTACACTAGTTTCATTTCCCTGCAATTAGGATAGGCAATTCAATCTGCTAATTGACTTCTATTTCGCATTTATGTAAAGAATAGGTAGAGGAGAGCAATAAACAAGATGCTTCACCAAACCAAGACCTTTTCTCCTTTATTCACATCCAATATATATACAATGAATAAATCTTAATGCACATGCATACTATACAAGTGTTGTGCGTGCATGCGCATGTGCATGTACATGCATGCAATCTAATGCATGTTGATAACATTGTACAAGTCCAATACTCAATATTCTAACACTCCCCCTCATGCCAACACTTGAACTCCCAAAATATGGCGTAATTCTTCAAAACGAGCACGCCGCAATGGTTTGGTAAATATATCTGCAACCTGTGTTTCAGTACGTACAAACTCCAATTTAATCTTTCGCTTCTTTACTACTTGACATATAAAATGATGTCGTATAGCAATATGCTTTGTTCTATAGTGGTACAATGTGATTCTTCGCTATAGCAATACAACTTTGATTGTCGCGACAATATTTTTGTTGGTTCTATTTGTTTCATAAAAATACTTTTCATAAGTCTTAGCATCCATACCACTTCTCTTGCAAAGACTTTTTGAGACCGCTATATACTCGCTTCAGTGATGATAATGCCAACGATTCTTGACGTTTACATCTCCATGAAATCAAACTTCCACCATCAAGAAAAACGCCCATACCACTAGTGGATCTTCTAGTATCAATGTCACCATCCCAATGCATCCGATACTAACAATTTTGTCCACCATGAAGTACTAAACCATAATCAATAGTACCTTACCGAAGAACGCACTTAGCAGCTTGCCAATGTTGAGAACCTGGTTCAGACATAAACCTGCTAAGATATCCTGTTGCAAAAGCAATATCTGGTCTAGTGTTCAATGCAAGGTACATCAATGCTCCAATCAAGCTTTGATATGGTGTCTTCAACATTGTTTCATACTCCCCCTGCTTTTAGGTCTCATCTCATATAGATAAGATAGTACCTGGTACAATTGGTGTTGCCACAGGTTTGCAAGTCTGCATTCTAAATTTCTCCAACATCTTTTCAGCATATCCATGTTGGCTCAATTTGACTTTACCTTGATCTCGAATCTCCACCTTCATGCCAAGTTAATGATGTATATAACCTTGATCTGTCATTTGAAATCGCTTACTTAACATATTTTTCACAAAATCCACATATTGTCGTGAATTCCCAACAATGAGACTGTCATCAACATGAATCCCAATAAAACATACTGCATCATCACACCTACCAATATAAAGACAATCATCTGCTAGAGAAGTCACAAAACCTTTTGATTTGAGAAATTGATCTAGGCATGCATACCATTGTCTCGCAGCTTGTCTCAACCCATACAATGATTTCTTCAATAAACAAACCTTGTTTTCTCGTCCTGGAACATTGTATCCTTCAGGTCGCCTCATGTAAATCACTTCTTCAAGATCTCCATTGAGAAATGCTGCCTTTACGTCCATTGTCTCTGCAATCAAGTTAAATTCTGCTGTCATAGCAAGAAGAAGTTTTACCGTGGGTGATTTCACAACTGGAGCAAATCTTTCATTGTACTCAATCCCTTCAATCTGGAGAAACCTTGAGCAATAAGTTTGCTTTGTACTTCTCCACCTTGCCATCGGGATCAAGCTTTCGCACCATAACCCACTTACAACCAATCACATGAGCATTAAGAGGAGAATCTACCAACACCCAAGTCTTATTCTCCATCAAACTTGTATATTCTCAGATCGGTTGCTTCTACGCCATTTAGCAAAGCATCCTTCGATTTCATTGCCTCCTTGTATGATATTGGCTCAGTTACTAGAAAACATGCACTAGTGACTTCTTCTTGGGGTTCACCAGGTTTCCAAAGCATCTTTGATGGTTGCTTTGTCCGCTTGCCACGACCATACAATTCAGGATCATATAACTGCTCGTATATATCACGCTTTCTTTGAACATCCGGTGCAAGTACGCCAGGTACATCACCATCAACATCTTCGAGTACACCATCATGCTCCTCATCACCATCTTCAAATTCAATCTCCAATGGCTTGGTATTAGATTGCACATCTAACCAATCCACAGGAATCCATTCTTCATCAATTTTGCTTATTGAAGTTGGATCACTCCTATACAATCGTGTCTCATCAAAGATTACATTGCGTGATATATGAATATTCCTCTTCCTTGGATTATACAAACGATAACCTTTGGATTCTTCTGAATATCCAACTAGATAGTACTCCTCACTTTTGGCATCCAACTTTCTTCGATCATCATCTGGAACAAAACTATAAGATAAACACCTAAAAGAACGTAAGTGTTTCACACTCTGCTTTTACCACTCCAAACTTCTTCCTCGAATTTTATCCGGTCCGGCGATGTGGGAATTCGATTTTGCACATAACAAGTCGTGTTCACCGCTTCAGCCCAAAGAGAGAGAGAGGTAAACCGATAACCACAACATACTCCGTCTTTGCTTCAACCAATGTTCTATTCTTACGCTTACGCAACTCCATTTTGTTGAGGTGTACCTGGACACGTATACTCACGTTTGATTCCATGAGAAGCACAAAACTCGTGGAACTCTCTTGACATGTACTCACCACCACGATCAGATCTCAAACATTTGATCTTTTTTCCAATCAAATTCTCTGCCCATGCTTTATATTGCTTGAAAACTCCAAAAACTTCATTCTTAGTGCTCAGGAAATAACATTTGCATTTCCTGCTAAAATCGTCAATGAAAGTTACAAAGTATAACTTTCTATTCAAAGAAGTAACCTGCATGGGTCCAACAACATCAGAATGAACAAGCTCCAATACTTCACTAGTTTTCCTTTCAGAGTCTTTGAAAGGCGAAACATGCATCTTTCCAAGCATGCATCCTGAACAAACACCAATCTTAGTTTCATGCCCACAACTAAGATCTGCTACCAATTGATTCTTCACCATATGTTGGATCGTGGCCACATTCAAATGTGCCAACCTACGATGCCAAAGTTCAAGTTGAGAAGCAGGAGGTTTTGCTACAAGACTCAACAACTTCTCTTGGTTAGAATCAACCAAGACTTCATACAAGTTACCTCGACGTTCGACTTGAAGAACCACCTTCCAATCTAGATTGAAGATTCTACAGCACTCACTATCAAACAACACTCGATATCCTGTGTCACAAATCTTTGCCACTGATACAAGATTAGTGATCAAATCAGGTACCAATAAAGCATCATAAAAATGCAGAACTTTTCCATTTGACAAAGGGATTCGTGCATCTCCTACTCCACCTACAATCTTTTCATCACCATCTCCAACTCTCACCGTAGTTGAAGTGTTCTGCAACTTATCAAACCAAACACGAGATGAAAACATATTGTTTGTTGCACCAGAATCAATGCACAAACGACTCCTACTATATCTATCAGCAACCTCCATAACTTTCAAACCAATCTCTTCTTTATTTTCATTTTTTGTATCACCTGAGAATGCAACGTTTGTTGGCGCCTTTTGCTTGGAGCAAAATCATTCACATTTTGGCTCTTGTACTCAGCTGACAATCTCTTCAAATCAGCTTTCATTTGTCTACAAAATCTTTGTATGTGACCCAACTTATGGCAATAGTTACACTCGACATTTAATCTCCCATCATCACGCCAACGTCCTCCACGACCATTACCATCTTCTTGTGTGGTACCTCTACTTGTACCTACACCACCTCGGCCACCACGACCACATCCACGATAAACATAACCGCTGACCTCTTCCACGCCCACGGCCAATGTATTGCAAGAGCCACTTCATTAGAATTACTCCTATAGCCCTGCAGCTTTGTTGTGTCTCAAGCTCACCCTTGATGGAACTACACGCTTCAACAAAATTACCTTTATAAAGTGTCCTTACGCACATCTTTAAAGGATCAAGTCTTTGAGGAAAAGCTTTTGTGAAAGCTATAACTTGAGCCTCCCGGGTCTTAGCTTGGCTTCCCAGCAAAGAAAACTTTGCAAATATCTCATTGAAAGCTACAATGAGTTTTTCCACGCCTTCTCCTTCCTTATACTTCAAAGTATCTAACTTTGCCTCTAAAGCAGCAAGCTCTGCAGAGGTTAATTGGCCATACTTTGCTTCTAATGCCTCCCAAAGATCATGCGCAGATGTGAAAGAAGTTGGTGAAGATGATGAAGATATAGAACTACTTCCTGGTAACTACATTAATACACCATCAGTGATAACATTTAGAAGAAATGCTATCGCCCTTCGATCTTTCTCCTTCCAATCATCTGTCAGAGTTTGTGGTTTAGACTCTCCTATCACATACCAACAATCATCGGCTTCCAACAAACCCTTCACACGAAACTTCCAAGAATGCCAATGCGTTCCATCAAAAGGCTTTAGAGTGGACTCAATCTTCATAAACTTAGACATCTCGAACAACAAGACAAGATCAACCTACAGCTCTGATACCATGTAAAGAATAGGTAGAGGAGAGCAATAAACAAGATGCTTCACCAAACCAAGACCTTTCTCCTTTATTCACATCCAATATATATACAGGGTAAAAGCATGTTAGGGTGTACCACTTTTGGAACCTGCAAAAGTACATACACTAGGTACTTCTGAACTGGGTACTTTCTCATTTTTCTTTTCATTAAAACTAATACAAAAATCCAAAATAAAAGTCAAGGACATGGTAATATTCAAAGTTAAGGTAAAGATAATGCTATCATAGACCAATATATATAAAGTGTTCTAAAACATACATTATATTGAGATATTATACAGGTACCCAGTACCCAGTCCTGGCTACCTTTTTAGGTACCTTTTTAGTCACTAAATAATACTTTTTAAGGGACACCCTAACATGCTTTTACCCTACAATGAATAAATCTTAATGCACATGCATACTATACAAGTGTTGTGCATGCAATCACATGCGTGCATGCGCATGTGCATGTACATGCATGCAATCTAATGCATGTTGATAACATTGTACAAGTCCAATACTCAATATTCTAACAATTTACACTGCATCAACTGATTGTGAAGGCATCACTTTTATACATTCATGCAAACAACTGGTCCCGTGACCGAAGTTGGTTGTAAGGTTTGCAATCAGATCTACTAGCATGAGAATATGGACCGTGTCCTGTAGCTTGCTCACTTATGTTATAGAATACCTCGCATGAAACTAGAAGAAACAAAAATGCACAATTTTACATTGCCCCCAAAGCTCCTGCAAACCAACTTTCAAAGCCCAACTTTCAAAGTCGTTCACATATCACTTTTCATATGTAATTGTTCCTATAACCTTGCAACCTATTTCTGCCGCCATCTAGCCACATTAAACTGGTGTCAAAGCACAGAATATTACCTGGATCACAACATATAGCTCTTGCAACAATAGAAGAACATTATTACCTGCATTTATTAACATGTATAGAATGGCACAAATGATGTGTGATGTCTGGCATGTGGAAGTGTGGTCCAAAACGACATGCAAAGTGACATGTAGATTGTACTTGAGATAGAGGGGATGCCATAAAAAAGCTTTGAAGTCCCAAGGCCTATCCTTACCCTTGAACCATGGAAATAATGGCATCGTTTTCAACAAAAGAAAGAAAAAGATGTTGACAATGCCTTAATAACAACTAGCCACATATTGTAACAAATAACTTGCACATTTAAAAGCAATTTGATGAAGCATTTGTGAAAAAAAATTGGCATTATAAAGTTGTGCTTCCCTATGTTTTATATAGTTTGTATTATGTTTTACAAGAAGTTTATCGCGATGCACTATCGCGAACATTTCTCTTCCCTGACTTACTCCTGCAAGGGCAGATTTGTATATATTTAGAATGGTGCAAAAGATTTTCTTGAAATGCAAGACTTAATAATGAAGAAGGAAAAGCCTATAGACGCTCCAACACTAGAAGTTGCAAGAATCCAAATCTGCATTTCTCATTTGATAAGTTACGAAGACAACTTAAAACAGCTCTTAAAAGGATTTGGTACTCACGTCAATTTTGTGTGACCCAAGTTGACAATTCTGGTAAATCTGGGGCAAAGCAGCATAAGGACCTGCTGTTGCTACCTCATTCGCACCATGGAAAAAGCCGGACAACAAACTAAAATGCACTTATCATACGCTGAAACACATGCCGTTAAGGCCTGCAAAAAGCTAAAGAGATACTCTGCTTCATCTGAGAATTTCTCAACTAGTGCACTGCAGACAAATGTTTACCTATCAAAATCTATCCTCTTCACCCATAATGACAACATTATTGTTATAACAATTACATGCGGATATTTTTATTTGAACAGCTAGAGATACTCACATGGTCAATTGTTGCTGATGTGCTATTTCTCCCTGATAATCTCTTAGACTGTACTCTTTTGAAATACAAATGTCTTTGCAAATCTGTATATTTAATGGTCTTCACTGCGATAGATTGATTGCTAAGGCCTTTTGCAACATTGTAACACTGAGAACTTAAATGCTTTTCAAAAATCTTCTGGTGTCTCACATGTTTAGACATTCATCACTAAAATGTTCTCTACTTTGAGCACATAAATGGTGGCATATAACCACAATAATCACCACACAACAAATATTAGAACAAATTTGAATAACAAATAACAATAGAAACTTCAAAGGACATACACAAATCTAAAAAGGTGCTCCAATACCCTATAAAATACCCCAAAAAATGCCTATAAAATCCCCCTTTTTTAGTCGAAGAGCAGGGGATAAAATGTATTCTTGGAATCAGGTATTTGGCCACAACCCCCCTTTTCCTCATTTGTATGATAATACCCCGTTACGCTGGTGTCACAATCCCCCAATCAAAGAATGTGAATTCATACCCTGTTATAATTCATAAGATAATACCCTATTCAGGTAATACTTTATTTCAAATCATACCCTATTATCATTTGCAAAATAATACTCCGTTTCAAATAATACCCCATTCCAAATAACATACCCTGTTTCAAATAACATACCCTATTATCATTCGTAAGATAATACCCTGTTACATCAATCATAAGAAAATACCCAGTTATCATTTGTAAGTTAATACAAATATGTTGATAAGTAACAACTTGAGCAGAGTTAATCAGTAACAAATTGACAAAATCTTTTATTATTTCAAAAACAATAGTAACAAACTGATCATATTTCAGGAAACAAATATGATACACAAAGTTCTGCTTGATCAGGCTGTTTCCTAGCAGTTAACTGAGAATTTTTGCTCAATAAGTACTCTACCACTGAGTCCAACTTCTGTGCTTGTGTAGTTCTCCTAGTACCTTTGAACGTTCACTGTCTTGCTTTGTTCTTCTCTGCCATGAACTTGTTCAGTTGAGAATACATTTGATCCACGTTCGAGATTTTGCGGAGGAACATACATACAACATCTCTTTCCTTCACGGTGAAAAAGCAACATATTAAAAAGAATGCAAGCATGCTTACTGAAATTTTAGATTTTAAGACATTGAAAGATGTTTTTTACCTTAACTCCAAGGTGTTCACGTGGATTCCATGCTTCTCTTGAGAAGACACAATATTCTCCTCCTCTTCCTCTGAAATGAACAAATAAAAGCAAGTCATTCCACTTGAATCAAGAATAAGTGGAAACTTAAAGATAAAAAATAAGTGATGGTGCAACATCATGTTGCAAAGAATACCTGAGGTAGATTCTTGAGGAAGCCAGCAAACTGAGCAAACTGACCAACACTTCCACAGGACCCAGCGAATGCACTGCTTCAAATGCTTCATTAATGCTCTTGCGATCTGCACAGTCTATTCGATCTGCACAGTCTATTCGTATAGCAGTGACTTGTGCTTTAGACTCTTTCTCTACAATCTCTTCAGCCAATTTCATTAGCTTGTCTGTGAAAAATAAGTAAGGTCACTTCTGTACAAAAGCAATGTAAGAGAATCATATGCAAAAACAAAACAAACGGTCCTTTTCTTGCCCATTTGGTCTGACAATCCTTCTTATTGAAGACATGTAAAATGATTCTGGCTTCTTACACCCATGACAGCTCAGAAGTTTCTAGAGTAGGCTGATAAATGGTCATGGCACATGAAGAGATAGTGGACAAGTTGTTAGCACCGTTTAGTGAAAGAAAAGCAGGGCACAACAACTTGATGCAGATATTTCGAGAGTCTAAATGTATGCATATGTCAATTTGCAAATGTAGCTAGCTATCTTGATACTTTTTCATCCTGCTATGCATTAGGCGTGAAAAAACGAATTTTAAATCATGCATCGAGAGGAAGATCTCAGAGAAACCTGCTAATACTCCTTCTTGTTACATACCAAAGAAGCTACTTGTAAATGAGAAAATGGAAGAGAAAAAAACTTGGAGAACAGAAGAAATGACATACCGAGCTTTTGAGCAAGGATAGCTACGATAAATCCCTCTATAGCAAAACGGCGGCCAAGGGAGAGGCCTAATCCCAGCCCAACTCTGACTATTATAGCTACCTGTAGAGAGAGGTGTTGCATGACGCTGCATTCCGGCTATGGCGTCTATTGCGCTCCATTTTTGGGCCTGCATCCGGCGGTTGATACTAGGGGAGGGTGCCCATATATGCCGCAGTTAGTCTTAGAACCTTCATAACTCTAGATTCCTGCATCAATTTTCCGACAAATGAGACATCATTCGAAAGAGGGCGAGCTCACCTATCTATTGCTGAAAAAAAATTCAGATTTGGAGTTCTTCAGAAGAAGTTATGAGCCTTGAAAGTAGGGTAGGTTGCCTGCCCATCTCCCCGCACCAATTGCCCATCCACTGCACACCAAGTAGCCATCAATTGTTTTTGAGGATTCCTGAGGAGACTGCAGTGCCAACTCATACGAAAAAAAAGCTTTTGAAGAGGGCTTTCAGATGCACCAATCCACGTGTCAATCCGACATTGGTGGAGAAAGTTACGCACAATTGAAGGGCAAGGTATGCGCAATATAGGGGGATAGGGCTGCGGGATCGGTGGGCAAGAGTGCGGAATTGAGCCGCACAATAGCTGGGCACTGCGTTGATAGTGGGCACCCTCCCCTAAAAAGAAAATGCGTAAAAACAACTTAAGAAAAATTCTCGCCTCTCGCCCAATCGAAGTTTCTACCACGTAGCAAACATTAAGTCCGGAATCGTCCTTTAGTACACATTACGTTTACATTCTGCGGTTTATTGCAAACATTCGGTTCTAATGTACATTCTGCGAGACATTCTGCAGATCGAAGCCCTGTTTGCATTTTTCTTCTTAAGAGTAAGTGGATTTCTGGTCAATTGTGCCCCGCCATAGCCAAAGCTTCAGAAGTAAGCTGTGCCTTTGTTTTCCTCGTTATGATTTAAGCTCGGTTTGTCTCTTTGTTTGTGCTAGATAACCGCCGGATTGAGGGGTTTCCGCCGGTAAACCGCAAAGCGGCGCCGTTTCCCGAAACCTCAAATCGCCGGGCTACCAAACGTAAACCGCGCGTTAGGGGAAATTCGGTCTTGTTTTCCTGTATTTTTCATGTTTCACGCTTTTAGATTCCCCGCTTTTGATTCTCGCAAAGAAAAATCGCAAAGAATCCCTCGCTTCTTAGCAAAGAATACTATCCCTCGCTTTCTTCGCCAAAGAATACTATCCCCGCTTCTCAAAAAGAATGCTTATCTTGGCATCGCTCTCACTTTCTTGTTTCCGCATTCCTCCCCGCTTTCTTGAGGGACGAGAAGGAAATGGGGTTTATTGAAAATGGATTTGCCTAATCTGAGAAGTCGGCAGAAAATCATCCAAGCGTACCGCCCGATGGAGACATGTGGGAAAACAACGGCTAGTAAAAGAAAACGATGGGAAAATTTTCCGCACCTGGTGCATGAAAGAAGGATATGAACGCGCATCCGACTATCGGGCGTATGATTAAGCCGATTGAAGCGGTTATCTTGTCTCAAGAACAGGATCTGCCGGCCACCGCAAAAGCCGCAGCAAGGGATCTTGCCGGGCCGCGAAATGCGGAATCGGGGATCTCGAATGCTCTTGAAACGGGATCCTGAGTTGCCCCAATGCTCTTTTGAACAGTGGAATGTCAATGATCTTGAAATCAGGGATCCGCCGAAAGATCTTGAAACGTGGGAGTTGCTCTTGAATGATCTTGAATGCTCTTGTCAATAATCGCCGAATGGCGAATGATTCCGCCGGATGCAATCGCCACGCCGGATGCACCGCCTCGCTCGCCGCTCAAACCGAAATGGAAAAATAGGTCCTCTGTCGAAGGGCGGCGCCGTAAGCGCGCCACCGTGAGACGATAAACCAAAAAATACCTGAAGTAAAGAAATAGGGAATATTCGAGGAATTTCCCCTAAACGGCGGCTTACATAATCGAAAATTTCCCTCTTTGCGTGCAGCCACGACCATGGCGCTGAAGCGCAGATGCGAGTTTTTTGCGAGATTTAAAGGAAAAAAGGACGGGGAAGATGCAGAGTTAAAAAGAACAAAGATGTCTAGGCATGGTGCCTTCAAGACCATCGCCCGAGGCGGTGACACGTGAAAAAAACATTGCCGCCTCAAGCCGCCATCGCCCGGCTTCGATCCCGTAAGAAATGGCGCAAATTTTTCTTAAGTTATTTTCACGTTAAAAGAATGTTTATTTACAGACATTCCGGTGTCGAGCATGCCTCCGCTACCGATGCGTGTCGGCATGTCTTTCCACAATCGAATGTCCGGTAAAATGACATTTCCCTATATCGTAACGCTTTTCGTTGGCGCTGGTAATCTTCTTATAAATTGAACTAAATTAAATTGAATTGAACTAAAACCAATTTAATTTATATCTACACCTCCAAGCCTCTCGCCGGGCAATACAAGTTTTTCTCGAAAAGAAATTCTTTCACAATTACTTCTTTTGCAATTTAGCCACGTGAAATGTATGCCAAATCTATATACATGTTAAAAACAAAGCCTTACCTTATCCATTGGCAACTTCGCCGGAGTTCTCACGTTGTCTCACATCGGGTCCATGGTCCGCCTTCATCATCGGCTAACAGCTCGCTAAGAAAATAACCTAAATTATATTATTTTCACACACTTAAAATTAATGAGTTCAAAAATTATATTGACTTTAAAATCATTAAATTCTGAAAACTTTTAACCCGAGAGCCTCAAGGTTTTACAACAAATGCATTTCCCCGAGACGGACGAACTTCATGAGACGTAACGACGGTGTTTTCCAAAAATGCTTTTCTTTTGACGAAAACGACAATGCAGATCACCAATACCAACGACAAACGCTAGACCTTGTTTTGGGGGTAAGGATGTTTTGTCCCGCACTTTCCGCGAGAAATAGAAGCAAAAGACTAAGAGTGTTAGAGAAAACAAAAAGAGGATCTTGTGATTGAAGAAGATGAGAAGCGGGATCTTTTAACACTAGACTGCCCCTCGACCATTCTCGATCCATGGACCGAACTGCCCTTATGACCTCTCCTCGCCACTTAAACCCATGTAACTCACACGAAAAGAAATTTCAATTTTTATAATATAACACCATCATTTGAGTCTTCAATGTATTTCTTAATGACCTCTGAGAATTTCAAGACCAATGGGCTCACCTATACCTTGTAGTGATTGCTCAAACATTGGAGAATTTGGCAGTTTCTGCACCATTCCTGAACTGCCTTCTTCAATCTTTCTAGTATAAAGTGATTTAAACCTTGCTAAAGTTGGAGGTATTTGCCTGTTTATCATATAACACATTGAGTTTTATGTTCCCATGTTTTCTTGCTATCATCCGACATTGGTGGAAGCCGCCAAACCCTATTTTAGAAAAAAGTCGCTTTGAGGTTCAAGAATTGTTACTCTCTCATTATAACAAGTTTTGATTTAATTCTTATGGCCACGAGTTGCTAACTATACGAGCTATAGTTTCATGATTTTTTGGAGTGTTCATAAGTCATGTTAACCTCAATATCTACTAAAAGAATCTACTATACAAAATTCTGGACAAAAGTATATGTTAAAATGCTCCAATCACAACCATCTATAATGTCATGTGTGTAATAAATGATGCATTCTATTTATATCTACATAGAACATAACTCTTATCAACTTACATATAGTGTAACTAGGGTGTAACCATGTAATTTTTGGAATTCAAACATGATGTACATCAGCCGGATTAACACATTAGAGCATAAAAAGTTGGGTCAACTCCATAACTATAGGTCCAAAACCCCACAATGATTAAGTTAGTGATGTTTATTGATGAATTCAAGTGGATGTTGTGAAATTTAGCCATGTCATAATATAAATAGACCACATAACATTTCATATATACTTTTTGGTTCATAGAAAAAAGACTCTACTTTTCCCTAAATATGCCTTTAAAATAGTTCAAAATGTGAGAAATGACATATAAAGACATCTCTTATATAGGTTGTATGGTCTTATTGAAAAAAATACCATGAAATCTGCTTATTTCTTACTAGGATAAACTTCATATACATTATTCTTGCTATAAAGCATTGTCATCCAAGTAGAATAATATTACATGTAAGTTATCTTTCATGTATATTATATTTTTTATGGATGCAAATCTTTCTTGGCAATAGAAATCTTTCGTTGCATGTTAAAGTAACATGTTATTTCAAAGGTTTTAATTTTAATAAGCACGCATCACCATTTATGGTCCACGAGACCAATTGTATAGAGCATATATCTACCTTATCCAAATTTCCCCAGAGAATGATACTATGACTTTTTAGCTTCTATCATATGATTTTTTGAAGGTGTAAGTGAAATTCCATGTAGGTTCAATTGGTCATAAATACCTTATAAGTTCTCAATTTTTTGTGCTTCAACCTTACCCTTAAATTATGCAAACTAACCTAATCAATTAATTTTGTCCTATAGAGAATCATACAAGTAAACTATATGTGAAAGTTGAGATCAAAATTGATTAAGATGGCACCATTAATGATTTTCAAACTTTCACTCATTTGGACCAATGATGGTTCAAGAACCAACCAAGTAAGTAGCTGTCTATCTTTATTTTTATAGTAAATGTTTTCCATATTTTCCTTGGTTCTTTTGCATTGGTTTCTTGACATGGGATATTTTGAGGATGTGATTTTGTAAAGTCACACCTTATAGCACAAATCTAGAATAAACATGGAAGATATAATATAATTGATGTTATCTATTCTAATACAATCCTCAAGATAATGAACAACAAATATTTTTTGTAAACAAAGTGGTCCAAGAGCTACTCGTGTCCCAAAACTCAACTTGAAATGGACTAACATAAGGATATTATCAATTTTTAAATGATCTATGGACCAGTAATGGGCAGGTACAGATATCGTTTTTGATTTTTTTTTACTACGTCTTTTGCTCTTTTTACAAGTTTATTTTTGCATTGGTTTCACATCCCTATAAGCTTTCATAATGTGATTTTTTGGAGGACAACCTAGAGTCATATGTAGCAATGTTATCCATTTATATAAATTCCCTAAAATTGAAAATAGAAATAAAAGTCAAAACATCAGATTCAAACTCAACAAACATTTTTCTAGGATGGAGGATCTCGTGAACTACTTATATGCCAAATTTGAACTTAAAATTAATTTCCTTCTCAAAGTTGTTGTTTTTATATCACAACTGCTTTCTGGGAACTAGTACTGGTTCCCAGAAGGCAGAAGACAGTTTTGACCCTGTCATGTTTGAATTGCTCTATCTTCCTTCACAGAGTTCCAATTGAGATGTGGTTTTTTGTGCCTTGCTCTATATCTCGTGTAGAAAAATAACATTATAACCAAAAAAATCAAAAAAATCTTTTCATCAAGAATAGAATAGAATAGAATAGGTTTTTAGCGTCCACGGAGACCAATTGGCCTATGGGACCAAACAAAAAGAGAGCAGCAAGCATATTACTGACAGGATTAAAAAACCCCCGCCCTGAAGGGTTTTCGAGGGAAAAACCTTAGCAGTAATAAGCATGCTGGCACACTGTACAATTGCATAGGACAGTTCAAGACAGTTTTACTTTGTGTGAACATGAAGCTTTTGGTACTTGACCCCCTTGGGTTTGCTAGAGCATAACTCACAAGAATGGGAGCTGATACATTTTTGTGTATTTTTTATGTGAAGCATGACTGCCATATATGAAAACCTAGAAAGGGTTTGGCTAGTTTTTGCGTTCTTGATTTTATATGATTTTTTTTGTGAACCTTCAAAATGCCCTTTAATGGTCCATCATGGGACATGTCTAGTGTTAAGTGAAGAATATGTTGCTTCACCAATTGAATATGGAAATACATCCATGATAGGAAAATTGGGGCTTGTCAGAGATGAGGAGAATTCAAATGACCATCTAAATCTCACTGAAGCAAGAGTAGATAAAAAGCTGCAATTGTGCATTGTAAATTTGCAAAATTGCTTATATAAACATCAAATTAGCATTCGTGGTCAAGGAAAACTCTTTACATCTTCTATTTGTGGGTCTTAAGAATGAAGATAACGACTGTCTCGCAAATTTACTTCTAAAGACAGAATCAACTGCTTTATCTTCAACTTGGCACAGGTATTTATTTGAATTTTGAGTGAGATAATTAATACTTCTACACGTTATAGGTCATTTGTGAGAGTTGCAATATAGTCTACACCTCTTAAGTTTAGACAAGATAGTTCAAGAGATTTATGAAGTCGCACCTAGAGAATTACGACAAGGACGATAGCCAGCTACTTCAAACAAATATTATAACATCTTTAAGGGTGAGGATTACCAAAAATTTGTGCAATGGTGCTTACCTGACGTGCTAAGAAGGTTTCCGGATGCAGTGTTGCCAGGTAATAAAATAAATTAGATATAGATTAAAGTGACAAGAATAATAATTAGCTAAACTTAGTTTAACTATGTTTCACTAATGAGGTACTTGTGATGCAGTTGGAATAAAAGATGTCGGATTCTACTCACCAAAATAGTACATTAGTTTTTAGGTTGGAGCCGAGTACATGGATGTTCAAGGGAAGATCTTGACTTAATGAGAAAGATACTCTCATCATGGCGCGTTCTCTCAGAAGAAAATTTTGAATGTAATGCTTCTCCAAAACAACACTCTCTTGGTGAGTTTGGTTTAGTTATCTTAAGTACAAAAAATCTAAGAAAATTCAGGAGAGGGTGAGCTTCTTGATGACATCATGAGGCATGGACCTCATGATGGTACATGGTGCTTTCTTCAAGAGCGTGATGTAAAGGTTCATAAGAAAATAAACACAAACAACTTGGAGAACGACCTCACATATATGTGTTACCACACAAGAGTTCTTTTTCACAATAACTTTCCTTGAGGCCGAGAAAGGTAATCCTCATGGGTACGCACTCAAACAGGTACATGAGCATTTTTAGCTATCAGTTGGTTGTAGAGACCATGAAAAAGGAATTATTCGGGTTCCATCCAGAAAACAAAAAAGAGATTGTGGATCAACTAGAGTACCTTCCAAGGAGTTGTGGTTGCAAGCATGCTATTGAGAAAAAGGGCATTATTATAGGATCAGCTAAACATGAAAAACGAGGGGTGATAATGGACTTGAGTGATGTGATGGTGTTGAATGGCTTGCATGATAGAACCCTTATCCAAAGGAAGGCTTTCAAGTTTAAGTATTTTACAATGGTATTGTTTACAAAGAAGGAGATTATGTGTCAACAGAGGGACTCCAAATGCAACATAACGTCAATATTTGTCCATGAGTGTGAAGGAGAACTCAAGAGCTATTACACTGAGTGTGCTTCCTCCCGCATAGTAAGGAGCCACTCACGTAAGCATGGGTTCTTTCTTTAGATGAGACCTCTTTGAAAACGGAGTTTATCAACCTGCTTAGTCCAAAAATTCATTCCTATTCCACATCATGAAGGTAAGGCTCGCTTATGAGCCGACCCGACCACTTACATATGACCATTCAATATTTTGAAAGTAGATAGTATTTTGAAATTACTTTTAATTGAAAATACCCTTTTGCTTGAAAATACCCTAGCATTTATTGCAATCCTCTGTTTGTTTGGTAATTTCCCTTTCACTCAATCCTCTTTTATTTAGAAATACTCTAATCCATTTGCAAATTCGCTTTTGAACTAGTCCCCTTTTCTTAAAAATATCCTAATCCATTCATAAAATTCCCGCTTTGAACCAGTCCTCTTTTGTTGAAATTACCCTAAACCATTGGCAAATTCCTTTTGACCCAATCCCCTTTCTTCAAAAATACCCCAATGTGCATTTGTAATCTCCTATTTCTATTAATTCCCCCATTCGGATATGCCCTTTTTGTTCAACAATCCCCATTTTTACTAATCTCCCCCCGTACAATATACCGTTTCGTTCAAGAATTCTCCGTTGCAAAGAAAATTACCCATTGCTCTCGAGTTCCCCGGTTCCTCAATGGGGGAATTTCCTGGGGATGTGAGCACCTTTTTCGTTGTGATACCTGTAGAGAAGGGTTTTGCCAGGCTATCAACTATCAACTGGTCCTGAAGTTAAAAAAAGATTGATAGGACTTTTGGGCTGGCTGTGATTAAATCCAGTTTGCAACTTCAATCTCCTCCTGAATCTGAATGACAAATCTTGTAGGCTACCCCGAACTGCTATCAGCTATCAACTGGTCCTGAAGTTAAAAAAAGATTGATAGGACTTTTGGGCTGGCTGTGATTAAATCCAGTTTGCAACTTCAATCTCCTCCTGAATCTGAATGACAAATCTTGTAGGCTACCCCGAATCATTTGGGAACATACATATGCACTTGCTCGATAAACAATTCAAGCATTAAGTAGGTCATCTGAAATGGCTTAAGCCCAAGGTGCAACCCAGGATGCCTAACTTCTTTTCCTTAGGCAACTACCAAGGTCTACATGTGTCGACTTAGAATCAAGAGCAAAACCATATCCAGATCCACAAAAGCTAGCAACACTTATGAGAAAGAATATGGGAGAAGATTTGAAGTTCACACCATGCAGAACAGAGAGATCTAAGGCATCGATATGACTCCTAGCTATGGTTGCATTCCTTTATGGCCTCGTAAAAGAAGCCACGATCGCTCTTGCCCGGGCTTGTCTCCCAGCACAAAGTGATATTTCGATGGCAAATATGGCGGCTATGGTCTCGAGATTGCTTCTGTGGCAAGAAATGGAAAGATCCACGAGAAAAAAACCCCAAATCCAAAGGCTTCAATTTTGACTGGGTTTTAAATTGCCCATCAAAGTTTGTTCTGAGAAAGCACAAATTCCAGAAACCCAGTTCTTGAAATCTAGGACACCCAATTCTTGAAATCTAGGACTTGTAATTGGAGGTGTGCACCGACAATCTGAAATGAATGGTCATAATGCAAGTTTGGCTAGTTGTTGTGTTGAAAAAAAATAAATGTGTACACTGGAGGGTTACTCAAACAAATTCTATCAAACAAATAGTGTGCCAAACAGAAAAAAGAGAATGCATTAGTAACGAGTGATATATAATTTGTATGTGTGGCATTATCATCACACATCCCAACATAAAGCTTAAAATCTTAGTCTATGACATTTTATATCTTCCACGACGATTGCTGTGCAACAAAAACAAAAATCCAAAACAACAGAAGTCCGAAGCATGCCACACTCGAATCTGTTTCCTAAGGTTCTTAAATTTGGTTCTTAAAAATCATCAAGAAGTATCTCACTAAATACTCCAAACAAACAAAAATTCGTCAGAGAAAACCCCAAAGCAAGCACCATAAGCAGTGGCCCCAAACCAAAACCGATCCTGGAATCCAAAACAACATAAAAGTTAAAAAAAAGAAAAACAATCTTCTTCAAGCTGATGGCGTTACCAGCCGGCCAGTTGAACCCGGCAAGCTATGGCTGTTCAGATTAACTATGGTTCAAACAACACAGAGCAAGTATGCATGCAGCCGAGCTTCTCTGTAACACCAACTGGAAAAAGCCCGAAATGCACAGACTTACCAAGAAAAACACCACCAAACCCAAAATACAGAATGCACAATAGTTCCCCGTTACTTTAAAAATACAAACTACGAAGATCTTTTGCAAACCTACACGAAATTTTGATAGAGAAAAACAGAACCTTGTAAATCTTGCCTTCTAAACTCCCAAATTTGCAAATATAAGTTCCATTAAAAAAGATGTACATGCACGACATTTTGATAAAGGACAGAAATTTGTGAGCAGTGAAGCAAGTCTTCGCTTCTAAACTCCCAGATTTGCAAAAGTAAATTATGACTGTATTATATAAAGATCAGAGTACAGAGAAGAATTACGGTGTTATAACAGATGCCCAAGAAGGGAAGAAAATCGCTAGTGATATGAGCAGTGGAATTATGGAAGCATACCACACTATAGGAGAATATTGAAACATAGAGTGCAGCAGGTTTCTCTTTGTCTCTTTTATTGCCCTTTGTGACTCTTCAAGAGCTGATTTGGTCTTTTCCAATTCCATTTCAAGATCTGTTTTGATCTTTCCAAAATCCATTTTCCTTGCTTCAAAATCATTTCTTTCCTCTAAAAAAGCCGCTTCTCTTGCTTCCGAAGCATTTCTTGCCTCTTGCAACTCTTTTCTTATCTCTTCGTTTTCTGCTTTAAGCTTGCTCACTTTCTTTTCTTGCTTCTTTGCATGACACACTTTTTTGATTATCCCCGTCACTGTTCTCAACGCATCTGGCACCAAAGGTAAGATTAATTTCAGAGTCGGTAACACCGCCACTGAAGGCATCTCAGGCTCCAATGTAAGATCTCCAGGGGTTTCTTGGCGGCGTGGCCGCCAAGGGTTTTTTTTCCAGGAAACCTGCCGTAACCTTTAGGGACCTGGAAATTTCCTTTAATCCCGTGTTTCCATGTTCGTATTTGTGATTCCCGTTCTTGATCTGTGTTTTCTGTTGAGATTTGTAGAGAAAATCAAGCAGTAGAACGAGCAAGAGATGGCTAGCAGTGTACAGAATGGGAAGAATAGCTCAAACAGGGCAAATCTAGGTCTAATACTCTACAGAAGAGCTTTGCTCCAAGATCTGGCTGGAGTGGGATCAACAATGTAGATTTGCATGGAAAAAGAAGTTAAATCGGGAGTAGCAGCTCCTCCGAAATAAACAAAGGAAAAGCACGATTTGCAGGGGAAGCCCTGTTCCGGCGATAATCCTCTTTTCTTTCCCTAAATTTCCTTTGAACCGACCCGCAGAGTTCCAAATCCGCCAGGTTAGAGTACTGGCAAGAAGCATGATCTTGTCGGACTGCATGAAAATCTTGTTCCGGCAAAGCTCTGTTCTTGCAAAAGCCATGTTCCGGCAAGAGAAGCTCTGTTCTGGCAAAGCTCCGTGGCTCAAAACCCTGTTTGGCGGCGCCACCAAAAAATTTAGACCCAAAAGTTACCTAAAAAACCCGACACTGAAATCGTCGGAAATTTTCAGGTCCCTAAGGTTACGGTACTCGATTTGGTAGGAGCAAACCGCATGCCGCAGATTTCGCCCAAAGTACAAAATCTACAAAATACACATGTATTACGTATACATGAATGCCCTTATGGATATGCTTAAATATCTTAGGGTGAAATCACATTATGGCTGACCCAAATTAATTACGTGGCACAATTAGGAAAATTTTTGTGTCGCTCAGTCCATATCACATATCAATGTCTAAACCAAAGAAATTTGTGCCACACAAGTAGGAGCAGAGACCTAACAATCGGCCATCTTGCTTCACAATTATGATCACCCAGACTAGCAAAGTGATCAAAAGACTACATACTAGCAAAATGATCAAGAGACTATGGTGGAGACTCGGACTAGCAAAGTGATCAAGAGACTACATACTGACAATGGTGGGGAATTTACCTCTGCTCAATTCAAATGTTTTTGTGAAGAGCATGGTATAGCTCATGAGCCTACCATTACTTATTCCCCTCAGCAAAATGGAATTGCTATGATAATCAATGTTATGCGATGTATGCTTATTCATGCTGATTTGGATGTGTCATTTGAGCAAAAGCTGTGGCTACTGCTGTTTACATGCAGAATCGAACAGTAACCTCTTCTCCTTCGCAAGCTCTGGGATGCAGAGGCTCTGACGCATGTTAAGCTGGCACACTATCAGCAGCAAGTCAATCCTAGGCTCACAAGAGGCCCACACCAGTACTTGTACACCCAGCTGCCCATGAAGAAGCGCAGACTTATAGCTTTCATTCGCACGGGTGCACATCGCCTCCGCATTGAAACAGGGCGTTGGGCTCGGGAACCACGAGAACAAAGGCTTTGCCAGTGTTGCCACCAGGGCGCGATTGAGGATGAATGTCATACCCTCCAGATCTGCCCAGCATTTGCCCATATCCAAGAGCGATATGTTCGATTACTAGTGCCTGGCCAGCCGTTGCATCAGTTATTGACTACAGCATCAGTGGGATTGTTGGGGTCATACCTCCAGGAGGTTATGGATGCACGGACTCGTTTGTGTCCTACGGGACGGTATTGAACTGTCCTATGCAATTGTACAATGTGCCAGCATGCTTATTACTGCTAAGGTTTTTCCCTCGAAAACCCTTCGGGGCGGGGGTTTTTTAATCCTGTCAGTAATACGCTTGCTGCTCTCTTTTTGTTTGGGTCCCATAGGCCAATTGGTCTCTGTGGACGCTAAAAAAACCTATTCTATTCTATTCTATTCTATTCTAAAACCAAGTACAATGTGTAACCTCTTCTCTAAAACCTCTCTAAAACAATGCGTACAATGTTTTAATTGCAATGTGTTTTACATGTCCTTTGCAATTATGGACGGAAGTCAAATCAAATGTTCAAAATTTGCAAGTTTTTTGTTGTCTAGCCTATGTTCATCTTCCAAAAGAGAGGAGAAAGAAGCTTGATCCGGTCGGCCTCAAAGCCATATTTGTTGGCTATGCTATAGAGGTACAGGGATACCAATTTTATGATATTGTTACGCGAAGAATCATTAATAGTTGTGATGCAGTTTTGATGAGCCTACTATGGCGGGCATGGTAACTCCTCGTCATGACCGTAATGTTATTCTTAGTGATTTTGAGATACTTGATAGCGACCTAATTCCTAATCTGGATAATGAGTCTTTACATCCTCATGTTGGGAATGAGCTTGTAAATGGATCTTTACATCCACATGTTGGGAATGAGCTTGTAAATGGGTTTTTACGTCTTCATGTTGGGAATGAGCGTGTAAATCCTAAAGTGGAAGATGTCGAGGCATTTGTTGGGAAAGGATACTGGCAATTGCATCTTACAAGCTTAAGACAAGCCTCTAGAGCCTAGTATGTCAAAATGAATTCTTATTTTTCTGATGGATTTCTAATTTTGCAGATTCCAATGTGTATATAAGGCGCTCTCAAGAATATTTTGTGGTGATTGCGCTTTATGTGGATGACACTATTTTGGCAATCAAGAGAAGATTCTCTTCTGCTTTTAGAAGTTTTACCAAATCATTACGATGGTTCTAAGTACGCCCGATTTGGGTTGGCCTCCCACGAAAACCCTTCCGAGTTTTAATGAAACCCTTCCGGGTTTTAATGGAAACCCTTCCGGCTTTCCATGGAAACCCTTCTGGGTTTCAGTGGAAACCCTTCCGGTTTTCAATAAAACCCTTCAGGGTTTCCATGGAAACCCTTCCGGTTTTCCAGAAATTGAAAACCCGGAAGGGTTTCCATGGAAAGCCGGAAGGGTTTCCATATTGGAAAGCCGGAAGGTTTCCATGGAAAGCCGGAAGGGTTTCCACAAAATTTTTTTTTTTTTTAATATTTACACACGTGAGCCTTTATGGCTCACGCCTTTCCACACGGACGCCCGACATTAAGGCGCACGTCCATCGAGCGCACGTCACTCAAAATTTGATCAAAATTCAAATTTTGATTGGAAACCCTTCCCGATTTCCTTGCATGATGGAAATTGGGAAGGGTTTCCACAGGATGAGGAAAACAAGTTAGGTTTCTCCATGTGACCCTCCACACTAATGGGGTCCACTGCCACTGTCTCCTGGACACCTCTGACCTCTGCCTCTACATCGATAGAGGTAGAGTATAGTAACATGAAATTCAGTTCTTGTTAATACAGAATTCATTTCTTTTTAGTTAGTTGTTATGTTCTATGTTTACGTTGGTGGTGGTTCTATGGTCTGCCTTTGTCTGAGTTGTGGCTTGAAATACATCAGCTTTTCACTTCATGTCTTCGTTCCTGGAGAACCTTATTGGTTGGGGTTGAATTGCTGTTAACATAGTTGTGTTTCTTCTCAATTTTGCAGGATTATGAGGTCAGAGATGATAATTATAGACTAACTTTTATTTAAGCTAGATCGGATCAAAGGTGCTTCATCTTCTACTTCATAATCCTTTGAACTTGCTCATATCTTTAAAAGTAAGATAACAAGTGCTAGATACCCATTTTACAATTTTAAGTCACACAATCGTTACATCCCTCAACATACAATACAGTACCCATGTCCCACTTATTAAACAAAATTTTAACATGTTGATACACAAGTATACATGATTCGTCACAAACGGGTGCAAGTGAGATCAAAATCATCAGGGGCAACTCGTATCATCCATGTGCTGAGAGACTTCTTAGATTCGTTGCTATTAACAGCAGCTAATTCATACATGCTAGAAAGGTTTAAAACTAGCGTCTCATTCAATGCATGTATGGTATTTTTCTGCAAGACATCCTCAAGCACTTGCGTGGCTCTAATCAAATCTCGTGAGTACATGAGTGACAAAGCTTTGTTGTTGGCACAAATGGCATCACCAGGGTTGATATCAAGAATGCCATTGAAAGCCTGATAGCAGCTGCATAATCTTTCTCAACAAATAACTGCAGTCCTTTATGCCTACCAAGCAAAGATACAAAGAGCCTCATTGTCTGTACTGTCCATTTCTTCTAATTTCTCCTTGACCAGGCCTTCCACTTTCGTGAATGTACTTTTTGCCCCTTCTAAGTCACCAAGTCAGAAGGAATGTAAGCAAATTTTGACCACAAAAAGGGATCTGTTAAATTTTCTCGATAACATTTGATCAAGCAACTTAAGTCTTGTGGCAAAATCCTTCGCAAAAAGATGTATATTCATAAGAGAATAAGCAACTATATGATGGCGCCTTTTCCACTTATTCAAGAATTCTCTAACGTTCCACGGTTGCATCGGCTTGAGCATTGTCTTGAGTATTTTCCGAGAGAATCGACAAAGAGGCCATTCATTGATTGCAATGTTTCAAAAGGTCAGATAGCCTATCTATAGTTACAGATGTTTGGCCTAAGCGATGAGGAAGCCGTGTATGCGTACCATCTTAAAGTAAATGGAACTAGCGAACCAGATTTTCCATGATATTCGATACTCCTCCAACAAACAAAAAAAGAGTCTTCAATTTCTCACAACTGGTCTAGAAGCGGACCGAAAACTACCACCATTGCAGCAGAAGATCCTATCATTCAATTCAAGCCTACAGGGTTTCAACAAATAAACCGACCTCAAATCGGGACAACCACGACCAAAAAATCGAAACTTTAGTCGCTTCTTCGTCCCATTCATACCCAACAAGTCAAAGTCCTTCATTCATGAAAATCCGCCATGTCTGGTACCTCCATAGACCTCAAAAATCGATTTTTCCAGCACGAAATTTCACCCAGCAAGATTTTTATGATCAATTGATTCTGTTTATCCCGACTCAAATCAATAAATCGCTAAATTCAAGCCGACTTCTTGAGTGCTATCTCCAGATCTTATTTAAAGCTATGTTCTTTCAGCTTGATTATGGTGGCAAATCCGACAAGAAAATTGCTTACCTTTTGAAGCCGAACTCCAGAAACCAGAAACCGTCTTCTAAACTTTTGGACTTCTTAATCGCCACAGAAACACTTCCGTGAATCCTAAATCCCAACTGAAACTGAAACACTTCCTGGAATCCTAAATCGTCAAACGCTTCTTCCTGAATCGCCACTTTCAGAAAAAAATCACCGGAGAGGGAGAGGTAGCCGTAGGAAGAAAAAAAAAAATCTTTTCTGAAAAAGCTTCCTCAAAGATAGCGGTGTTGAGAATTTAATTCTATCATTAATGAATGGCGGATATCTTCCCCTCAAAAGTTCTATTTTTAGTGGAAACCCTTCCGGGGTTCTAATATGGAAACTCTTCCGGGGTTCAATGGAAATCCGGGTTTCCACATAAAAACCCCGGAAGGGTTTCCATTAATTTATTTAATAACCCCAATCGGGGAGATAGTGTGAGCGAAATCATTAGATGAAAACCGACATCAATGTAATGTTCGAGAATAAGAATATTATTAGAAAATTGTAGCACTTGGGTTTTTTCCTTTGTGACTACCAGAGTTTTTTTCATCCGAGTGCGAGACCGAATTTGCAGGTGGGGAGATTATTTATGAGTTGCTATATTTGGTCTTCTTTCTTTTGCAGACACGATATTTTCTATATCTTATTTGGTGAAAGACTAAAGTCACAGTGGGGTGTTAGCGGAACTGCCTTTATTGGAAAGGTAGCGTGCCTTTGTGAAAAGGCAACATAAACGCCTTTACCTTTCACCTTTACCTTTTACCTTTATAGTACTATATATTGTAACAAATATCATTCAATATACATGTCTTCTGTTGTGGTGCATACCTCTCTCTTTTTTGTTTTATTAAGTAAACTAGCAAGTTTAATAGCTTATTAGGCTTGGACGCATATCTACAGCATGTTTCATCCACGAAGAGAAGCTTAAGGATCTTACTCGAGGAGATGGAAACAGATGATGTTTATCAAACAAGCAGAGCTTTTTCTAAACTTCACTTTGATTCTTTTTCGTGGACTAAGTCCTTGAGTTTTCCTTCTTGGCACATGTTGCAGCCTACATGAATAGATGATTTGTAAAAGATGAGTAGCATGGAATAAATTACTACTCCTATATTTTAGTGTAGGTTAGCTAAACTACCTTCAAATTGGGGCTAGAAGTTTCTAATACTTGGCTAAACTAAATGGTTTTTCTCCATCACAGTTTCTTGCTTTTGGCTAAATTTTCACAAAATGGAAAGGCAAATATTAGCCATCATGCTATAGTAATTTAAAAAAAACCAAGCATTTTGGCAAAGACATTTAATTTATTGTAAATACATAAATCAAGACACAAACATACATGAACGTATTCAAAAACCTAAAAAAAAAGAAATTACATTGTTCCTTTTCCTCTAATGCTTCAACTTTATACATACATTGGTGTTGAATTTCGGGCTAATCTATCTATTTTTCCAAGCCCACTCTATCTTAGGTTTACCTAATCGATGTCCTGATGGATATGTCTGGAGGTAAAGGTTTGGCTATTTAACCTAAAAACTCACTTAGGCGGCAAAAAAATTGGGCTAAAATTTTCTTTTTTTTGGGCATTTTTTCCATTTACTTTAGCCATTTTTCTTGGCAAAACTGCTACAAAATAGCCATTTGGCTAATCTTAGCCGTTATTTTATTCCATGATGAGTAGGTGCATGAATAGATGATTTGTAAAAGATAAATAGACATTGTCAAAACTTTTCAGTTTCTACAAATTCTATAGAATGTTTATTTCTGTTTCTTTTGAATCTATAGAATTAATTGAATCCAATCTGTTAAATGCTCTACAATCTATGTCAATATTTTTAAATTGTGAAAGCATTTCAGTTCCTGTTTGAATTAAGGTATATTGTAAAAGAAAAAGATTAGATCTATGAATTCTAGGATTCTCTAGAACTCCAAAATGAAAAATATAAACACACTTGGTGTGCTTTAGGCAGGGGAAAAAAACACACCTAGCGTATATTACCAGGCTTGTTTTTTTTCTTACCCAAACCACGCCAAGCATGTTTATATTTTTCTCCAAAATCCTTATACTTTCTTCAATCTAGTACATGCTACGCATGGTTTTAACCTTCATTTAATGTTTGTGGCCTAACATTCATGAAGGCACAATCTCTTCCTTATATATTTGGCAATCAAAACAATAATATCACAAGAATAAAGAGTGAGATGTCGTATTTTACGTCCACAACTTTGTGTCTAAAAACCTGTAATTTTCTACTTGAACATATTTCTCTATTTAATAGCAATATTACAATGGCACAACTGCATGACATATGTCATCGAAAGGTGGAATACATATAAAGAGTTAAAAGAGATAGCCTCAGTAGAGAAAGAGAGACATCATTTTCCAATCTTTTATTGATGTACTTATAAAAGCTTATAAAAGGCTACCATGCTGCCAAAAAGCTTTTAAAACATAACAAAGGTGTAGCATTGGAAGAAAGACCTTTAGTTTGCATCTATTAACAGAACTGATGACGTCTCTAATTGGGAGCTTACCAAAAGCTGTTGTGCATTCTGAACAGACCCACATTTCTTGTGCATACCCATCAAAGAGTTTTTCACAAAAGAGATATATATCTAGATCTTTTTCTGTAGAACATCCTTTTGTCTCCATCTATGACCTTGTTGGAACTGTTGTTTTGACATCCCTCAGCTTAAAATAAGCTCTAGAAAGGACCACAAAGCATGATTGCTAGGCTGCCCATTATCTTCTAGTAGCTTTAAATATGCTTGAAAACATTGGTCTAAAGCTTCAATCAATGGCATGCTTTAAATTGACCTTATGAATGCTTTATTGGCAGGAATCTGCAAGAGAATATTTACATGTAGTCAACATGCTTTGGATTCCAAAAATTGTTTGGATAAACTAATGTGGATACTTCAATGCCCCTTCATGGGACTTTAAAGATAATTGTAGACATCACAGCAACTGATAATAACAAATTTTCTGCCACACAATGTGTAACCTCCTTATGACTTGCATTATTTGCAATTTATAAATAGTGTTTATAGCATCAAATATGTTGCTCTAAGGTGTTCGTCTAGACTGAGAAATATAACATGTTATATACAAAAATAGCCTATCTAACCAGGAGCATCCGTTGGTGCAAATTTGCATGTTGAACATACCAATATGCTAAGTTGTGGCACAACCTTGATGTTTAGTAGCCACAATCATTGAAACAACCCTATCATTATTAGAGCTCTTGTAATTATCTCTATCAAATAGATAGATCAAGAATGCCAAGCAATCTAATTTCCATCTGTTTAGCCATGTTTTGGCACAAGAGCAAAACATGAACAAGGCCAAGATGGGCTAATGAACCAAAGATACTATTCGACGTTAACTCGTACCTCTGCACTAGTTTCATTTCCCTGCAATTGGGATAGTCAATTCAATCTGCTAATTGACTTCTATTTCGCATTTGCACTGCATCAACTGATTGTGAAGGCATCACTTTGATACGTCCATGCAAACAACTGGTCCCATGACCGAAGTTGGTTGTAAGGTTTTGCAATCAGATCTACTGGCATGAGAATATGGATCGTGTTCTTTAGCTTGCTCGCTTATGTTATAGAATATCTCGCATGAAACTAGAAGAAACAAAAATGCGCAATTTTACATTGCCCCCAAAGCTCCTGCAAACCAACTTTCATAGGCCAACTTTCAAAGTCATTCACATATCACTTTCCATATGTAATTGCCTCTATAACCTTGCAATCTATTTCTACCGCCATCTAGCCACATCAAACTAGTGTCAAAGCATAGAATATCACCTGAATCACAACATATGGCTCTTGAAACAATAGAAGAACATTATTACCTGCATTTACCTAACATGTATAGAATGGCACAAATGATGTGTGATGTCTGGCATTTGGAAGTGTGGTCCAAAATGACATGCAAAGTGACATGTAGATTGTACTTGAGATAGAGGGGATGTTATAAAAAAGCTCCAAGGCCTAACACTAGAAGTTGCAAGAATCCAAATCTGCATTTCTCATTTGATAAGTTACGAAGACAACTTAAAACAACTCTTAAATAGATTTGGTACTCACGTTGATTTTATCGTTGATGGAAGACTTGTTTTGTTAAGTAATTAAAGTACATTGTAACTCTCTCTTAAGTATTATCATGTAATTCGTCAATGTATCCCTATATACTAATTAATGTATTACCATGATTTTGACTTGTAAGAGGAATTTTCATATGATTTCTTTTGTATCTAACAACAATTCAATTTTGAGCAAGAACAATTAGTGTGTAACTTAAATAACAAGCATCGATTATTAATCCTTGTAGCAAGGAACACAGGCTCAGGTTCTCAAGGCCAAGGCCGACACCACCAGTGGGCACCCAGAAACCTATTTGGACGTGATCAAGATGACAACAACGACGATATGACCAGAAGCAATCAACGCAAGGCTCGGCCCAGATGAGGAACCGATGCATCGCTTGATCCAATCGGGCCACCCCATTGATGAATGCCCAAGAATATGCACCTGCTCCACCACCACCTCCACCGCTACCTCAGCAAGGCATCGAGGAAGGTCCACAGCAGGAGGGGCAGGACAATCAAGGGAATGTCAGAGACAGGAAGAGGAAAAGGAGAAACAGTATGGAGTCCAACACCACCTAGCTCCAAAATCCAGACACTTTCAGGCAGTGACAGCCGAGCTCGTAAAGTGAGTCCCACACTCCACAGGTAAGAGCCAGGCAAGGAAGGAAGATGATTATCAAAAGAAAGTCGATGTGCTACGAATGAGCAATGTGTGGAAGACTAGGAAGTTGGGTCGGCCTCTCGTGGAAGGACAAGATCGTGTATGGAGGCGTAAGCTTTTGATTTGAGATGGAAGAGTTCGCGAACTCTTATGGCATGAAGGATAAAGATATAGGAAGGTTGCTACAACAAACTTGATAGGGGCAGCTAGAATCCGTGGAAAGGCTATGCTAAGTCCAACAAGCTCAAAAGGAACAGGGCTTGCAGATTCAAGACCTTCACAAAGCTTTTCGCAGACATTATGTGCCTAGGTCACATACTAGCAAAAAGTGCATCCAAAGCTTCTATAGATTGAACCGTGGTACATTGTCACTGCAAAGTATACAGAGGAATTTATGCGACTTAGACTTCATGTTCCCGAGGCCTCGAAAAGGCAAGCAAATAAAACTTACATTGAGGGATTGAACAACAATATCAAAAGGCTAGTCCGAAAGCAATCAACCCTAAGTCAAGGGCGTAAGCCGAGGATAAAGCCATAAGTTTGAAGAAGCTCCAAAGAACGCCGGTGAGAGACAATCGGCCTTCAAAGGAAAGTCAATCTGACAGCACCAAGGGCGCAAAGAATGAGTAGGCGCCCGGCAAAGAATCCACGCCATCGAGGCCAAAGAAGATGGAAGAGCTCGTGGTAAGAACTTTGGGGACCGTAAGCCGCAATATGCATCAAGGGCAGCATGTTAAAGCGTATTCTAGACAGCCCGACGAAAGAGAAGAGACAGGAATGTATTGAGAAGAAGCTTTGTTTCAAAGCTTCCACTGTAGGCAATCAACCCATGATTGCCCATTCGCCATGCGATGCCTTTGGCAGAGCTATGGATTGGGATTCACCAACGTAAGGTATGAAGACGAATTTACCAGCATGAGGCCCGTGGACTTCATAGATGGTGAGTGCCATATCTCAGGCAAACATTGAGTCGATGACATTGAAAGTCACCAACAAATCATTGCGGCCGAGGGGATCATAGATAGCAGTCCATATCTAGTATTGATAGATACTGTAGCTCTCATAACTTTGCCTCTCCTAGGCTGGCTGCCCTAATGAAGAACAAAGTATTGAAGTCTAAGCCAAGGCCAGCTTGCTATGGCAAAACCACAATTCGCACACTAAGGGGAGGAGGATCACATTCGACATAGACCTTTAGTGGAAGTAAGTGGGCTCAGATGGGGGCAGAGGTTATGGAGATTGGAAGGTATGACCTTATAGTAGGAATGGAGTTCCTAAAGCCAAATAAGCCATGATCGATCATGAATCGAATGAAGTCGCCATGACAAAGACCGGACGGCACCAAATTCATAGTGAGAGGTAAGAAGACAGCTTCTTCTATGCAAAAGGTATTTCTTTAAAGCAAATAAGGAAAAGTATAGAAAGAAATAAGGTGGATTACATTTTGAGATTGGAGGCAATTGAGCCCAATAAGGTGGATGGAAATGATCAAAAGGGAAAAGCAAATTGCCCAAGCCAAGAGGCAAGGCTTATTTCTCGAATTCAAGGATGTATTTCCGATGAAATCCGGCAAGCCTACCACCTTATAGGGGTGTGGAGTGTGAGATCACATTGGCACCGCATGCTAAGCCTACCAGCAAAGGCACCATACGATGAGCACACCGGAGTTGATTGAGCTCAAGAAGCAACCCGTGAATTGCTTGAGCTTGGTTTTATTAGAGCAAGTGTGTCTCCTTTGAGCACCCATACTCTTCGTGAAGAAGAAAGATGGCGCTTTAAGAATGTGCATAGACTATCGCCACCAACAAGCGTGACGATAAAGAACAAGTATGCATTGCCAAGGGCGTATGATTTAATGGACCAGCTCCAAGGAGCAAAGGTATTCTCTAAGATTGATTTGAGGTCGTGGTACCACCAAATAAGAATAAAAAGAAGAGGATATCCATAAGACCGCATTCGTAACGCCGGTATGGTCACTTTGAGTTTACTGATAATGCCCTTTGATTGTCGAATGCTCCAAAGAACTTTTATGCCTCATGAACGACGCCTTCGGGATTTTCTAGACGAGTTTGTCATTGTCTTCTTCGACGACATTCTAGTCTACGCAAAGTCCATTGAAGATCATAGTCGATTTGAGAAGGGTGTTAGAAAAGTTGAGGCGGCATCGCTTGTATGGAAAGCTCTCCAAATGCCACTTTGCTACCGAAAGAGTGGAGTACTTGGGCCATGTCATATCGGGCGAAAGGAATCTCCACCAATCCCCACAAAGATCGGCAAAGAGTAGATTGGCCACCCCAAAGAATGTGGCGGAAGTAAGAAGCTTTCTAGGTCCGGCAAAGTTATTACGTAAAGTTCGTGAAGGACTTCGCTAAGTGGGTGTCCCCCCTTGACGGACCTCACTAAGAGTGTTAAGGTGAAAGATTGGAGAACACATTGGTTAGAAAATGTTCAAACTTCATTTGAAAAGCTTAAGGAGGCCTTTAACAACAAAGACAAAGTGCTAGTTCTGCCCAGATCCGCACAAGGACAAGATAGTAGCAAATGATGCAAGTAAGATAGCAAATGTGGAGTCCTTATGCAAGAAGGAAGAGTGATAGCTTATGATTCTAAGAAGTTGAACGACACCGAAAGCAGCGCTATCCAACCCATGATCGAACTTCTAGCTATTGTCGTGGCTCTTCGTGATTTGGAGGCATTATTTGCTTGGGAGGAAGTTTCAGCTTAGATAATCGATCACCGTAGCCTCCAATATATCTTTTACCCAACCACCCTGAATCTAAGACAAAGGAGGTGGATGGAATTCCTAGAAGAGTATGACTTTGAGATTGCTTATAAGCCCTGGGTAAGTTGAATGTGGTTGCGGATGCCCTTTCTAGAAGACCCCTTGAGACGAGAACACATTGTAATGCTATATCAACTCTTTCGAAAGTGGGTATGGCAAGAGAATTGAGGAGACTCTACCATCTGATGGTGATTTCAAGGAGGTATGGGAAAGCCTCTCTAGAGAGGCTAGAAGCAGATAAGGAACGAGAAGCCTTCAAGCATTATAAGAAGGAAGGCAACTTGTTGTATCATAAGCATAAGTTGTGTGTGCCCAATCATCGTGGGTAAGGAAGCTAATTCTCCATGACACACAAAAAAGCCCAATAGCAGGGCATGCGGGTTTTATGAAGACCTACTTCAAGATTCAAGTAGCTACTTCGCCGGAATGAACAAGGTATAGCAAGATATATTCGCGAAAGTGTCGGGTTGTGCCCAAAAAACCAAAGCGGAGCAGCTTCAATTCCGTGTGCCTTGGAACCTCTAGCAAAGGCCAATGCGAAGTGGGAAGTGGTAAGTATGGATTTTATCACAGGACTTCCCAAGACTCTTCGAGGCAAAGATGCATTGATGGTCGTAGTAGACAAATTGTCTAAGATGGCACATTTGTGCCTTGTAGAACTACCGACACAAAGATTAGATACCGCCAAGCTATTTGTGAAGGAGATTTTAGGCTCCATGGCATGCCTCGGGAGATAATATCGGATAAAGATTCCAAGTTTATGAGTGCTTTTTAAGGGGACCTCTTCCGCACCATTGCATTTAAGCTCTCCATGAGCACGCGGCATATCATCCCCAAAACAGATGGTCGACGGAGAGGACGAATCGAATCATTGAAGACATGCTTAGAAGCTTTGTCCGAATAAGCAAAATCCAAGTGGGATGAGTACATCCACTTGGTGGAATTCGCCCACAACAAGCCAAAAACAAGAGTCATCCCGGATGTCTCCTTTCATGGTAAATTACGGGTACCAGTGCTTAACCCCTTACACTTGGCACAATCCGTGTCAAAGGTTGAAGTGTCCCAGCCAGATGCTAGGAGATATCGTGCTTAGTGGAAGAAGTGAGGGGTTACCTCCCTAGCGCCAAAGAAGTCGGCAAGAAGAGTGTAGCCGACAAGCCACGGGACCGTAAGAGAGTTCAAAGTAGGCGATAGCGTGTGGTTGAAGATCAAGGTCAAGCAAGCTAAGCTTCGATTGGGAGTTGCAAGAAGCTTGCCCCTAGATGGGCTGGTCCGTTCAAGATTTTGGAGAGAGTGGGCTCCCAAGCCTACAAGTTGGATCTCCCCGCCCATCTCAAAGTTCACAAGGTTTTCCACGTAAGTTTATTGAAAAGGCACAATCCTACCCCTGAGGAGGTCTTGGATACTCCAACTTTGTTGGAAATGACTGAAGAGCAAGTGGAAATTGTGCCCGAGCTACTTCTTGATAAGTCATTCAAGAAGACTAGGAGGTCTCAGTTTCTCCAGTATTTGGTCAAGTGGAAGCACTTGCCCGTGGAAGACGCAACTTGGGTATTGAAGCAAGATCCGGAGAAGCAATACCCAGAGTTTATGAAGGAATTTGATGGGCGAGTCATCTCCGACTTGGTCGACCCCGACTCGCCAGGAGGTTAGCTTAGTATGCTTCTTAGTTAGCCTCTAGCTCGCGTGTATTCTAGTTAGTGGAATACATATGCCGTAATCTTGGAACATGTGGGCGATGATGGGATAAGCCTTTAAATGCTCCCCTAGGCAACATGCACCAGAGGTGCGCATGACCACTAGGGTCATGCGCGAGAGAGAGAAGGAAAGGCATGGTGCGCGATGATGGGACATCGGTCGGATGCTCCCTATGCCACGATGTGGGGATCGCACACCGCCATAGGGGGGGGCTGGTGAAGGTCAAAGTGATCATGTGCGATGATGGGATCGCGAGACGCTCCCTAGCTTAAAACCCTTGGGGCATGATGCACTAGGGGTACTTCGAGACCTGCAAATCGAAAGTACAAGGTAGCACTTGATCATGGGCGATGATGGGATCATCTTAAATGGTCCTTAAGCTCAAATCCGAAAGGGCCATGATCGAGTGCAAGGTATGGTAAGGGGGGTGGTCCCCTAAAACCACAAACTTATTAATTAAACTAACGTAATGTGCTCCATGTGCAGGCAAGTGAGAAGGAGCTTCGAGGTGGGACACATTACGAGAAGATGGGGAACCATAATTTAGATTATGAACCCTAATAACTCTTATAATAATGTTTTGAATTATTGTAGGAAGTAACCTTGTTAAGGCTATATAATTTTGTATAAGTACAAATATAGCCTAAATTTTGACATTTAACTTTAATAGGAAGTTGATCGTTTAAATTAAACTTAAGTGTATGATCTTATGTTGTTTTGCGGGATAGATAGGCTCGTCACCTTAGCGCAATGCCGAGGACAAAGATTGTCCTAAGGGGGAGAATGTGACGTTCCAAGGGAATATACGCCTATAAATACGTGATATTCCTCGACCACCACCATACAAGTCTACCTAGGTAGCCTTGTATGCCTTGGATAAGTGGCAGGGTGCACATCTAAGTTAATCGCTTAACTTAGATAACCTTAAGATAAGGCCCATTTCCACATGGCCTTATCCTATTGGGCAACCGCCACACGGCCTCATCTTAGTGGTGCCACGTGGCATCCCACGGACCCACACCTATATGAGCTCTAACCCTAACCCTAGAACCTTTTTCTCCGACCTAGCACCCGAACTCTCATCCACGCGTGCAAAACCCGCTTCGCAAGCAATCCATTCATAATCTAGCCTCGAGCAGCAGCCCCGGAAGGTGTGTATGATCGTGGAGGGAGCAAACCTTCAACCACGCCGAGGAGCATGGAGACGCCGTGAATGGGAGGAAGCGCTCGAGGAGGTAGGTTGAGTAGAGTTCATGTTAGTTCATCCGGAAGTTAGCCCTCCGTGATGGGTTAGTGATTCGTATCTAGAGTAGAGCCACCCTAGATCCTTTGTTGAACATCTTGAACCCTAACTAAGGAACCCTAACTGTTAGTTAGCTATGTATGATTAGGTTAAGATGTTCATATGATGTTGGTATTGATCATGATGTGATATATGTGATATTGGTTGATCATGTTGCTCCTCTTGTATGGGGAAGGGGGTTGAAACCTAGGGCCATATGTAGTATGCTCCTAGTGTAGATCCCTTAGTTCCTATTAGTTGCGGCCTGTGCATAGGAACCCACCGGCTATGGAAGCTATGATGTGACTCAAAGACCACACAACGGGCTAGAGGCAAGATGGAGGGTGGATCCCCCGAGTGGGGGCTTCGGGGATCCCACAAAGGGCTAGGGCTTATGGTCGGTCACTTCGCGGGGCCGAAAGCATGGGTCCGACACCTCCCCGGGCAATGGTGTTGCCCCGCCTTTGAGAGTTGCAAGTGTCGCCTTGGCTCTTGTTTTGGGGTTCACTGGCACGTAATCGCGGTGTCGCCACGCATTCTCTGTAGTCAGCCTGCGGAGCCTCTAGACCCCCGGAAGGGGAGATGCAACCCTTCCTACCTCGTCCGGACCAGTGGAGATGCAACCCGAGTAGTCCCGACGGGTGATGCCATGGGATTGGCGTGATCCGAAGGTTAGAGTCATGCCACAGCCTGATCTAGCCCATCCGCAAAGTATGCAATGTGAGGGGCGGATGGAGTGGTCAACCCTAGCCATTGTCTTATGCCAGCCCCGCCATTGTTATGACTCTGGCCTCGCTTCTATCTTGAGGCCTATCCAGTCAGTCGACTACCCTATGTGTCAGAGCCACGGGTAGGAGCTCTCGTGTTTTATGGCATATGATCATGTTCTTTGCATCTATGGATGTGCAGTTGAGCTACCCTCGGGGTAGCATATTGTATTGTATTGCTAGTTCTGACGTGTTTATGCTTCCGCTGTGATAGGAGCCCATAGGGGAAGGGCGCGCAAGACACCTTCGTGTCCCCTTCCCGCACTACGGAGGTTCCAGAGTGCGGGGTAAACGGAGGGCCTGTGCGGTTGTTGAGCCGGACGGGGGATTTCCTGCCGAGTGTACGGCCGGGAGCCGTATGTTGAGCAAGGAGCGTCACATGAGGGATGTCAAAACAACAGTTCCAACAAGGTCATAGATGGAGACAAAAGGATGTTCTCCGGAAAAAAATCTAAATATGTATCTCTTTTGTGAAAAACTCTTTGATGGGTATGCACATGAAATGTGGGTCTGTCCAGAATGCACAACAGCTTTTAGTAGGCTCCCAATTAGAGACATCATCAGTTTTGTTAGTAGATGCAAACTAAAGGTCTTTCTTTCAATGCTACACTTTTGTTATGTTTTAAAAGCTTCTGGCTGCATGGTAGCCTTTTATAAGCTTTTATAAATACATCAATAAAAGATTGGAAAATGATGTCTCTCTTTCTCTGCTGAGGCTATCGCTTTTAACTCTTCATATGTATTCCACCTTTCAATGACATATGTCATGCAGTTGTGCCATTGTAATATTGCTATTGTAATATTGTATATTAAGGTTTGCAAAATACTATAAGGTTTGAGAGAATGTACTTAATGGTAATTTTGTACATGTATTGTGAATATATTTTAAGGGCTCTCGCTGCCCTACTTAACCCCCCGTGTGAATATGCACCCAAACCAAAGGGGGTTTAAGGGGGATTTTAATGTGTTAAATGCAATGGTTTATGTTAATAATGTTAATGGTAGTTGTGTGTTGATTGTTATATTAAAAAAAAAATTGGGCCCCTAAAGCAAACATAGGTAAACTTTATGGCCTAAATATTAATTACTAAGAAGCACAATAACACGAAGACAAACAAATTATTTCCATGGCAAATAGATTCAATTGATGATTGCATGTATGCATTCTTATATATATGGCATTCAAGTATTGCCCATTTTTCTCAAAACAGTCAATAAGCCGCTTAAGAATTTCCTAGCACTCTATATATACATGGCATTCAGATATTCCCCATTCTTCTCAAAATAGTCAATAAGCCGCATTGTGTTACTGTGTAATTCTGAGATTTGAAGAGATGTACATGGATGCGCATTGATAAATAGGCCAGATGCAACCTATTCCCATACCGGATATAACGTGCCATTATAGATACAACATAGTTTCGACATTGTGGATGCCAATTCGGATGTCAACTTTATGTGCATCAAGCAGCCAATTCGGATCTCTACTTGATAGATCCTAAGCAAATTCGACAAAATCCATAGAAGCCAATACGTTATGCTAGATATTGATGTTCGCAGGCAACGTAAAAGGCCTGCATACAAAAATGCCAAAAGATGTACACAATTAGAAGAACAAGAAACATACTAACTTGGAAACAAACAGAATTAACATCTCAAAATTAACATCTCAAAATCTTCATGCTCAACTGATGCTCATCTACCAGATAAGAGATAAGGATGCAAAGATAATATCACAAAATACAAAGAGCCATCATAGCATACCACTACGAAAAATGTACTCACATCCCCCAAAAAATCCCCCATTGAGGAACCGGGGGACTTGAGAGCAATGGGTTATTTTCTTTACAACGGGGAATTCTTGAACAAAAAGGGGGTTTCTTGAACAAAAAGGGTATATTCTAATGGGGGAATTAGTCTAACTAGAGGATTGCAAATGCACATCGGGGTACTTCCAAGAAAGGGGGATTAGGTCAAAAGGGAATTTGTGATGGATTGGGGTATTTTCAAGAAAAGGGGACTGGTTCAAAAAGAGAATTTGCGAATGGATTGGGGTATTTTCAAGAAAGGGGGACTGGTTCAAAAGGGAATTTGCGAATGGATTGGGGTATTTTCAAGAAAGGGGGACTGGTTCAAAAGGGATTTTGCGAATGGATTGGAGAATTTTTAAAATAAAAGGGGATTGAGTGAAAGGGAAATTACCAAAAAAATAGAGGATTGCAATAAATACCAGGGTATTTTTCAAGAAAAGGGTATTTTCAATTAAAAGTAAATTTATGGTTGTATACTTGCTAAATATTCGCTCAAGTCAGTTTGCATTTTCAAACTACTATTTCAAAATATATAAGGTCATATGTAAGTGGTCTGATCACCGATAAGTTAGAACCTTTGCATGAGGATATCATGCAAACTATTCAACGTTAGGATGAGAACCTTTCTCATTATGTCAAGAGCTTCCCTTGAACATCCATGTACTGGGCTCCAACCAAAAAAGCAATGTAATATTTTGGTGAGTAAATCCCAATATCTTTTATTCCAACTGCAAACAAAGTATCTCATTAGTGAAACATACTTAAACTAAGTTTAACTAACTATTATCCTTTGTTGCTTTAATGTATATTTAATACTTGGCAATACTACATCTGGATGGAGGCCTCCGCTTCTCAATCCAATTACAGAATGGTATGTGGTCACCACTAACAATCCTGCATTGTCATTCATCTCAGGAAACACATTGTCTCGTGAAATGCATTATTGTAAAACCTTGAAGCACTCACATGCTCAAAAATCTCAAGAATACAATAATTTATGTTATATACATACAATTATATAAGCTGCCCCTTTGTTGGTAGAGATCGAGGTGTCGCCCTCTGGGCCGTCAAATGTGCGAGATCGACTGCCATGATGGAGCCACCTCAATCCACCCTAAGCAGCCCCCTTATTTGGGGCTTTTAATCAGGGCCCTTGATATTGTGGAATTTTATCTAGACCGTCGATTAAAGAAGTGAAAATTAAGTGTCCCTGAGGTGGCATAATTAGATCACCTCGTTACCCCCCTTTGTTTTTGGGTTGCCCCTAGGGGGGCAAACCTTTGTTTATGTGGGTTTTTGGCATATCCTAGGTATATGCTAGAATATCCCTAGGATATGCTGGTGACTGCTCCAAACCTCCTATTTCCTGTAAACTCTCGGTCAGCTGGTAAAGAACTCTTACTTCTCATTTCTTGAAGCCAACCGGGTAACTGGCAAGGCAGGGATCGGCGCTTCAATCCGATGAAGAATAAGAACACATCTTGGTTCGAAAATGCTTAGTTAAGAAACGACCTGCTTGGTTAAGAGCATCGATTTCGAAACCGGCTAACCGGTTTGTGTCATAGGCTTGGCGCCCTCACATAAGATCTTCCAGACATCTTTATCAATAACTGCAGTGGATTATAATGTTGGTAAACAGAATCGGGCTGAAATGAAGGTCACTGGAAAGAGGAAACGGGTATGGCTTTGATATGAAGGTTTAGATCCTCTCACAATGTTAAACTTGGTCTGATGCAAAATGTCACAACTAGCTACTTTCATTTCAGGATGCACGTTTACTGGATGCAAGTTCCGTTCTGTGCAAAGTAATCACAAAAGATACTTTCTTTTTAGTCAGGTAGGTCTCCTGTTTGTTGGCAAATCATGTGATAGTCATTTGGATACTGCGGGCACAGGTGCTGTGTTAAAGGTGCTCTTCTTGAAGTCAATGAACGGTTGATCAAGGACCCGGGTCTTCTAAACAAAAAGGTAATTTCTACACTGTTACTCATGGCAAACAGAGGGATTAAATTCAATATGGATTATAACTTTTTTTGGACACAAGCAGCTACAGAAGGACATATTGCAATAATTATGCCCAAGCCTGAAGATTGGGCAAGGACTGAGAAGACTCTTATTTCTCGTGATAAGTACTTGGCTTTGCAGTCTGTGTGATAACATTTACGTGTGTTAGCATCGCTTATTTGTCAAGGGCATTTACAAGCGCTATTTTCTACTCTTGCCACCTGATTCTTTGGTAGTTTAGAACACCAACTGGGCATTGAAAGTCCACTCTTTAAACCCTGGCTGGATATGCTAAGCTGTGGAAGACCCTTATGGTCAGAAAGTAGAATTCCATATAAACTGTTACACAATTATTCATTATAAATGCATTTATAGTGAATTGTTGCATAGAGACTGGGCAATGGTTTTATGCTGAATTTTATGTTCTTGGCATTAGGCCAATTTCGAAAGAGGAATTCCTTGTAAATGCACTCTTCCTATCATCTCAAATATTGCTAGTAGAGTCCCAAGGCTGCTGCTAAATTTTTTCAGGCTTTGAGCCTGGTTATAATGGGGTTGATTTCTTTGCTGCAGCACCTTTTGCATTTAACCGTAGAAGGGTCTGAATGAAAGATATAAATTTGCTAGATTCTCATTCCCAATTACAGTGGATGTTATTCTTTCTATCTCCCGAGAAGCAGCTTACGTGCTCGTTCAAGAATGCACCAAGTTACGAGACCTGTAATCTGGTAAACATTATAGTTTTTGATAGGACTAGGTGGGCTTGCTTCAAATGCATGTCTCTCTGATCATGTGCTTGGTGCAGAAATGTCTGCAGAATGTATGTATTAAACTCCCCCAGCTGTAGTGGAATTGAGTATTTGGAATTGTTAATCACGTGGAAATCAAAATTGCCTAAAGGATATGGTCAAATCTGGCCCTAAATTAATGTGTGGAAGAACAAACAAAATATATTATGCAGTCATGAATATCGCCTGTCACAGGTTCAGACCCACCTGCTTGAAAATGCAAATATGTGATCTCAGAATCTGAGAGAAGAGTGTTTATAATTGTGGGCGTCCTTGGAATTTTTTTGTTTGTCTGCAATGCGAAGCCACTGAAGATTCTGTTGGTTGATATGGTGGCCCAGAATGGACTTAGAATTACAGAACATTTGCTTTAAAGGAAGAATACAGAGGAGCAACCCGAAACATAGGAGAAGCCTCACAGCCATGGTCTTCATACACTGGAGAGCTTAAACTACGAGTAATCTCTTTCCCTTTCTCTTTTTGTTTTCCTTTGAAATGAAGCAAAACCAACTGCTTTCATTTTTCATCATACGTTTTGATGCAGATTGGTACAAAATGAGCTGTATAAACAGGATTGGCGCGGATTGATATTTTGTTATACTGTCAGCAAATGGGTTGTGGCATGCCTAATTGGTTTCTCAACTGCTGTGGTTGCACTTATTATTAATGTTGCTATAGAGAATACTGCTGGTATCCGATTTCTAGCTACTACAGCTCTAATGGATTCAAAGAGGTAAATGTTTTCAGCTTTTATTTGAGTCATCCAAATTCATGTACAGATTTGATGCTGCATTTGACAAGTTTAAATTATTAGGACATATATGCATCAGCTTTTGCAGTTTACTCATGCACTCGTTGTGCTTTCTGCACTACTTTGCATCTCTTTTGCTCTTGCAGCAGTTGGGTCTGGGGTTCCTGAAGTAAAAGCATATCTTAATGATGTCGATGCATCTGAGATGTTGTCTCTAAAAGTTCTTGTTATAAAGGTAAACCTTAGAACAACAATTTATTTATATTGTAGATTTAAAGGTCACGGTGTCTTCCCCATTGCACTTCTGGTGAAAACGTTTATGCCCATGTGAAGATCAGCTTGTAACTACTGCATTTCTGGTACCATCCTGGCTCTGTTCCTTTTTATGAATGTTTTGATGGATGTTAATTTTGGTAACACATATTTATAACTTTAAGATTTGACAGTTTCAATAGAGCAGCTCGGTAATGCAGTGTTATTAGAGCGAGCAACATCATACTTGGATTGTTGCAGGTATTTTCTGGACCCTTCATAACAGACCCAGCAAAATTATGTAATACTTAAACATCTATGAAGCTTAATCCACTCAAACGACTATTGATTCTTCACTCTTTGTGCTACTCTAGGCTTCCTCAAATCAACCAGTGGCTATCTGCAACTAGATCAAGATCATTCAGATCCAATGGTAACCTTCTGCATGCCAAATCCAGATCTCCTCATGTCTATGAGTCTCTTGCACGTGATCTTCAGATTAAAAGATCGGCACGTGAGTCTCACTTACAGATCTTTCCCATTTCAATATTATATAAGTTTAGAGCCTCAGAATCCCTCAATCTGGCCAAGGACACCAACATCTTTTGAAAACCAGCCAGCCACATTCTGCATCTTTTCACAAAACTGTCCATCTCTCAAACCTGGCGCTGTGATATCATGTTGGAATTTAGGATTGATGAGAGAGGATCCAAGCGAAGGGGAAAAGAGGAAGAACTGTTTCATTATAAAATATATGTGATATAGGCACATGGTTGATGGCTGTACATATGTACCAGTCACCTACCTCAGCCTTATGTTGGAAGACTGCCTTTGGTAGGTGAGGATTCATATAATTCATCATCCTGGTATTCTTCAGCAGTAATTCTCCCCTAGACTTAAGCTGCGTACTGGAGATTCCATATCATTCTATAAAAATAATGAGTTCTTTCACATCAACCACTTTATAGAAAAACCCAACAAAATACTATATATGTCAAAGGTACTAATTCAGAAGCTTTACCCTATTCTACAGCAGAAAACCTCAAGCTTATTGCATATGTGGATTCTGATTATGATGATGTGCGAGTTCATGGGCCAGCAGGAAGCAACAAACAGTTGCACATCCACCACAGAAGCAGAATAATATGCCTTACCTGAAATTCTATGGCTGCATAGGAGTTTGCGTTAAGATGTCATATCTACACCTCTCTATCGTGTAAATATCAGCACTATGACTATGATGTAAAAACTACAACTAACTAAAACTCCACTATTCAATCCAAGAATACTTAAGTCACGCTAAATAGATCTCGCAGCTTGTTCAAACAACGATGGCACTACTTTTCTGAATTGTATCACGTAATATAATAAAAGAAATGCACATGCATCATACAAATTATGAACAAAAATACATCATGAGTGTAATGCATTTGCCAGTTTAAGCAAGTGTAAGTTTTATTGCTTGAATATTGAACCCTTTTTCACCAACATTTGATACCCTATTTGCATACGTTGTGTTATACATGCTCTAGCAAGAACTAAACAAGAGAAATCAAAACAGTTTTTTCTCTAGAAGGGTTTCTTCCTGGTAATGCACTTATCAGTTGTTAATTCTATATGCTAGTAAGATGACAAGTGAACAACTTTGTGAAGCTGTCAACAACCAGTTTGGTAAACGACAAAGGATGTTAGCCTATAGTAAGAAATTATTTTCTATAGAAAAATATTTTTTATCTACATCATACAGAATTGGGAGACTATTGCCACATGTTTGTTTCTTCAAGTATTGCCATATACCTTTTGTTTTCTGCTCCGCTCTTTGGAAACTCAAGCATAACAAAGAGAAACGTTGGACGATAGTATTGTGGTCATTTGCATATCATTATTTTAACTGTCATGCTATTAGAAGCACTATAAAGTTCTTCCCTTCAAAGAAATAAAGTCATTTAGCACCAGCATTATGCTTAAGAGCTTTAAGAACTTGTTTATAGCACTGCTTCAACCCAATGGATGTATTGAAGGCTTCATAGTTGGTATAACCGATCTTGTTATTTCCAATACACTCCATCCACCAAGTTATCACAATTCAGATGTGAGGCGTCTTCGCAAAAGTCACTGACGGTGAGACTGCCAACATTTTTACAAACCCATTCATTAGCTCTCACATGCTCACTTTCTTGCCAAGCTGATTGAGCACCTTTAATAAAGGTGCCATCATCGTCATCATATTTCATTAAGCAATCCATAATGTTAAGCAATCATTGTGGATACCCAAGCTGCCAACTGAGGATGGGAACAAGCCAGCAATGTCTTGGAGGTACCTAAGCATGACCCTTAAATTTCCAGATTGAATGAGACGGCCCACAATATGCGTCTTGGCCTTAATGTTAGCAGTGCCATTCACATTTCAACCATCGTCAAGGGCCAAGTTTGTGTCTTGCCATTCTCCATCACAATCCCTCTCAAAAGAAGAGGAATGCCACACATATATTTATATGTTTCCCTCTAAAGCAATTAGATTAGAATTTGAAGATTAAGATTACTGTTAATAATAACATTGCATTGTGAACTTGAGGTTATTATTAGGAGTTGTCCTAGATACAAAAGTATATGGTGGGCCAACATGACAAATAAATATAGCACCAGAATCGGGCTCTTTTAATTTGAGCCTAAGGCAAACCTCACAATAATGTGCAATGAGGGGTTTCATATGAGCCCATTCTAATGGATGCATATTAGCAATTTGTGAAATAAAACAAAGAACTTCTGGGCTAAGGAAACAAATCCTTGCATTTAGATCATTAACAAGGCTCGATACACGCACTCACCAAATAGAATTATGAAAACACACTCTCGAGCACAACATATTTCATCAACTAGATCATTTTTGTTTTGGGGCATATGTGCTCATGTCAGATATGCAGGGGGCTCATATGATAAAAAGTTCTTATAAAGTAGAGTTGCTGCAAAGGTACATAGACGAACACCATCCAGGGATTGATAAAATCTATGCTATGCTGGAAAATATAATGACAGGGCAACAATGAGATAAATTGCCTTGTCATATTGTGTGGAAATTTGGAGCATTTGGAAATGAGCTTCTACCAAAAGAATCTATGACGAAAGAAATGTGAGTCTCTTGGCCCTGTTTTTTATTGCAAGATCTGGCATTGGATATTCGTTCCTTGGATCGGGTAATGATATTGGAACTGGGAAAATACCAGAAAGAAGACAACAACTCAACAATTACAGCAACTGTAAAGTGGAACAAGCTCCGTTTTAGAGTTTTGCATTTATTATTGCATTGCAATATGCTCAGACGTACTGCCTGACGAGTAATCTACATCCAAGCCACTGCATAATGCATATGGTCGAACTATGTTTTGAACATAGGGTTGCCCTGAGGGGAGCAGCCTATCAATTGTCTCCATCACACCCTAGTGTTATCTAGGGCCATGTCTTTATTAGTTGGATCCGATGTCCATCCAGATTTGACCTGAAGTCTTGTGTTGCCAGAGGAGATTTGGCGAAATCCTATTACCAGGAGGCTGGGAACGAAGTTGGCAACTCCACCGAAATATGCACATGGAATCTTCTTGCTCAAAATGAGAGTAAACGAATTAGGTTCTATTGATAACCATACAAAGTTCTACCTACAACCATCTTATAATAATGAGGTGATGTGGCAGTATGGGATGCCCGATGACATCTACCATATTGATCGTAATACTAAATTGGGGTAACAGCAAAGAGGAGATATAATTTTGAAATTTGCCATTTGCAACAATAGGAATTGTTCAATTAGCATACTCCTATTTGATTTGTGATCAAGGTATAACACTTGATGTTAGATAAGAGTGCACTTAGCAAGCCCATCACTACAAAATATTTTCTTCAGCAAACAATTATTAATCTATTAAATGTAATGCTCTAAGGTCCATTTCAGGTTGGTGTATGCTCGTTTGGTCTTGCAATTTGCTTATTGTTTTGTGTTGGCATGCAGGATGAAAGCATGCCAGAAAGAAAATAAAACAGCCTTTCATTTTTGTGAATAATGAGCTTTATGCTAAAATTTTAGACCATGCCAGCATATCTGCTTTCTCTTAAAGATGGTTTGACTGACACTAAAAAGTCTAAAGTTTAACCAAAAACTTCTATTCATTACTCCATAGAGCTAAACAGTCAAAGCAATGGGGCATTGAGTGTTGTGTACATATTATGCAGCTCATATCAAATGAATGAAGAATTTCTCAATCAATAGTTGTATTCGAACGTGGACTCTTTACTATTTGCCACTTGCAATTCAACTTCTTGATAGAAAAATCAATAAGGAAATATCATGTGCTCAAGTTTCAACCTTCAATCTATCTTTGCACGAACAAGAAATAGAAATAGAAATCGAAATATGTATTCACAATCTCATAGGACTTGCGATATAAAGTTCAATATAAACACTATGACGTTCCCTCGGAGTATATGCTACGATATGTGTTCATCCTATGGCCACGTTAGTGTCAAGTTTGAATAGTTGACTTCTACAAGGTCCAGAGTAGCCCAGCACGTCCCAAATGTTGGCTTACTACATTATAAGTGAGCGACACCACTCACTTTAGGTAAGATAACTCCACATTGTCACGTGGACTGCCTCATTAGCGCCCTGCCCAATGAATTGTCCCGTTGATAACCCCACATTGTCACGTTAGTGTCCTGCCATATGGAATTGTCCCGTTGATGCCATGTGGACCTATCCAAGTGAGCTCTGCCGAGATCCACTTATTCCAACTATCTGCTGACCTTGCTAGCACTTGGAATGAAGCATCATCTCCGAGAGGAGTGTGTCGTGCAAATTAGGCTTCCAAACACTTGGGGATGCCAAATCTACAATGGACACAGCAACAAGACACTCAGACATGCAAATGATGCTTCCATGCACTTTGCAGAGATGAAATTTGCATTACGTATGACTTCTTGAACTACTGAAAGACCAACACTGGATAAAACCCTCACGGGAATCTCTTTGAAGCCAACAGAAAACAATGGGATAAAACCCTCACGGGCATCTCTTTGAAATCAATAGGAAACAATAATAAAACCCTCATGGGCATCTCTTTGAAACCAACAGGAAACAATGCTGTTGAAACCAACAGGAAACAATGTTGAATGCTGATAAAATGCGACCATTATGGCCGGGATTAAAAAACCTTGCCGTTTCGGTTTTTAGAGGAAAAACCCTGACCATAATAACAACATCTAACTATACTAAAGTATACCCTCATGCTGACTAGCCTTGTTGGGTGAACTATACAGTTAAACAAAAAAGTTAAGAAGAACTCAAGTTTTGAAAGCGCCTTCACTATAGATCTTCATTCTTGCCTATGAACTGCAACTTCCATCCAAACTATAGGCAATGCGCTCTCAAGTTGTCTGCAAAAAAAACAAAGAAGATAAGTTAAGAAATCCCTAAGGCTCAACGGGCCGGATTCCACTATCGGCAACGGCATTTGGGAGCAAAATCTCAACTGCGGCTTCCTTTTGTGACACCAATATGTTGCACTCAAACGATCCTAGTCCAAGAAAGCTCAACATCACCTTCACAAAATGTCAATGTTTAAAAATAGCAATTTCGATTCAAATACTCTATTGTCTACAACTATGACTTAAATACTTCAATGTTTGGAAACCCTAGCGCTGCACCTTGTTTCAATTGTTCAAAAATATTACGATTAGGGTTATTGCGCTTCTTGAATTTCTTATGACGCCCTTTGACCGCGGCCATTCTTCAGCTCCTTCTTCGATTAAAGGCATTCTCATTCTATGGGGGCAACCCTCGCTTCGGGCAGCTCTTATGGTCTAGTGGTTTGATCAATTACTTCAGGGGGTACAAAATCTATTTGCCCCGATTAGGGATGGAGGTTTAGCTGCGGAGTCCAAGTCCCAAGCACCTGCAAGAGCACCTATCGTGAAGAGGTTACGGTTCTTGCTTGTTGGAGGTATGCTTGTTGCTTTTGCAGCAACATAGCTTTTGGATCTGTGGTCATCATGGCTTTTTCCCCAAAGGGGGTTTTAATCCGCCATGGTGCTCACTATGCAATGTATTTTTGTTTTCTTTGTACTTGTGGTCGCATGTCCTAAAGGCATTCCTTCCTTCCTTCATTCTATTCTAAAACAACATTTTTGAGCTGCATTCTTGCCACTTCGCTACCTGCCGCCATGGTTGTCGCCTGCGACATCTTTGAAGCTTGGCTCTCCTCTATCCGGTAACTTTCTTAGCTTTCAAGGCACGAAGAATCGGGTCTTTTACTACTTTATTGTTATCTCGGGTTTCTAGGTGCCATGACAAGAAGTCGGCTGCCACAAAGGTGAATGGCGAATTGCATGCACCACACCGAAATGTTTTTTTTTTCTATCTTTGGGCGAAAGCAGTATTGCGAGAGTGTTGGTGTATCATGAGAATGTTTGTTTCTTGGCATGGCGCTGCCTCAGACGCCAAATCCCTCTGCCCCCTAATGCATTCCTCGAGGAAGAAGAAGTAATATTGGAAATTGTGCATGCAAAGAAGTAAAAATACTAACACACTTACCGATTCTTGCGTTCCTAGAAGTGATAAAATTGAGGGACATGGTACTCAAGCTGGTCCGATCTTACCTAGAGAGACCGGCCCCGCTTCGTAACGTAAAAAGATACCATCTCCGATCGATGTAAACTCCAGTTTACGAAACTTAAATCACCTTTTTCGCGGCAGCTTATGCGTTGGAAGTGACGACAATGCCGCTGGAGCCCGGTACGCGAGTGTTTGCTCCCCGTGATGCCGCCAAGCTTCGATGATGTGCCTCTTTTACCATCCGGTTTCCGTGGTGATTCCACTAGTAAACCGCCTCCGGTACAAAGGTAAGTATGGTAAATTCATTGGAATCATTATCCCCGTTATGCAGTGCTCTAAGTTCTACATAGCCGGATGGATATGGTGGTTTATCCCAAGACCTTGACTTGGCATATCCGATCCCAATAAGTTTATATGCTATGTGTGTAATCGTGTTATACTAGAAAATGCAAAGATTATTTTTGGTGCTGTTAGTGGCCTTGCAAAACTTGGATTTTATGTGGTGTCATTGAGGATATGTAAATCGTTGTCACTTTTGTTTATGTTGGTTTGTTCCGAGACGCTTTTACCATCGTATTCCCAATGCTTTGGCAGCCACAAATTTTGGTCTTGGTTTGAGGCGATGCTTATATGACAATGACGACGCAGGTACATGCATCAAGCTTTTTTCTTTAACAACTTTTTAGGTCGACACAAGATGAACAAGTATGTATGGCGGTCCCGTGGATCGTGCAACATTATATTTAAATGCTCTTGGTGAAGAAGATGAGGAGGTCCGGATAAATATAGGATGTATTTGTTTGATAGCCCGGGTGTTCCCTTGGTGAATTTGGAGTCTAGCTTGCAAAATTATGTAAGTATTCACGAGTCTTTTTCATATAGGCAATGAAAATTTATCGCAAAGCATTATATGTCTTTGTGCACTTATGCTTATGTCTAGGTACCGATGGAGTGGAATTCCATTCTAATTAGCCATTCTGGTCTGCTTCTACTAGTCTCATAGTTCAGGGCTTAATTTGGTGTTGGTTATCCAGAGGTTCCTAGTGACACTCCATTTATGCCGCCAAATGTTTCAAATGTCTTAAATGTTGTAGCCGTGAGTTGCTTGCTGCAGTGGAGCAAGAAAGATCCATGTGTGAGAGCCGATCTTCCGATTATTTATGCCTTCAAGGGAGGGGTACAAATTCCAAGGGAGATGATTTAGATTTGAGGAGCGAATAATGCTGCATCTTGCATTTATAAATGGCAGCTTATTAGGAGAGAAGCAAATGCAATCAATGGTAGGCCTTCATTTCAGCATATGAACAATAGTCTTACTTCAGCTATCCTGGATAGGCTATCCGGTAGGTGAATTTTTTAACGGAGTTCTATTTTAACTAGATAACATCCATTAAAATTCCCATTTGTATTTCCTCTTTGTGTTGTGATTGCAGGTGTGATTTGCTGCTAAGGTTCATGTACCCAAGCTTGAGCTTTCTGATCTTAATCCGATTGTATCATTACTTGTGCGCAGCTGCGACATCTCAAAATATTATAATAAGTCTGCTGGAAATATACTGTTTGTACTTGTTCATATTGTTATTTAATACTTGATTGAGTTGTATATCAGATCTTTTTTCTTGATATATCTATTTGTAACTGTTGTTTCTGAAATAATGGGAAATCTTACTGATCAACACTGATCAATTTGTTACTCATCAACTTGTTTCTAAAATAATGAGTATTATCATACAAATGATACCAGGGTATTATTACGAATGATAACAGGGTATTATTTGAAACATTTACAATTTTTGAATGGGGGATTGTGACACTAGCATAATAGGGTATTATCTTACAGATGAGGAAAAGGAGGATTGTGGCCAAATACCCCGATTCTAAAAATCTATTTTATCCCCTCTTGTTTTATAGAAAAGGGGGATTCTATAGGCACTTTTGGGGGGTATTTTTTGGGGTATTGGAGCATCTTTTTCGTTGTGTGCAGTGCCGGAGCTGCATTGCCATACGTGTGGCAACTGATACCAACTAATATAAATCCCAAGCTTGGTAAGGAAGCATGAAAGATAGAAAGCTGCTAGAATTAAAGAAATTTAAGGGAGGTAAAACAACAAAATATCTATAATCACAAATGCTATCCATGATATTTTCATATTTGATAGAACAAAAATGTAAATAAGCTACAGAATACTATGATGATGCGGTTGCTGCTTAAAATAAGAAGAGTAGCCCTCCTATAATGTAAGGAAGCATGAGAGATAGGAAGCTGCTAGAATTAAGAAATTTAAGAGAGGTAGAACAACAAAGTATCTGCAATCCCAAATGCTATCCATGATATTTTCATATTTGATAGAACAAACCTGTAAACAATCCTGCTACAGAATAACATGATGTGGTTGCTGCCAAAAACAAGAAGAGAGATTCTTTGTATTTCATGGCTTTTTTAGAACAAGGGATGCACGAAAACAAGAATATGGAAATTGTGCTCACCTGACACCAGAGAACCCTAAACCAAAGGGAATTTGCAGCCTAAATCGCCATTGTATAAGGGTAAGACAATCGGAAGTGATTCCTGATTGGCAAACCGGGCGCTAGTCGAGCCGCAGTTTGAATCAATCAACGTTTTCTTTACCCTTACAATATCATGGTTGGGAGTGATTTTGAGCTCACGGCTGATGGCTATGGTGCTATGATTTTAATCCCTATTTGGTTTTGATCTCTCGCTTCCCTTTCATATCCGCTTCTTCACCGCTATATAAGGTCGAATAAGAAGCAAAACTACAAATAGTTGTTCTTCAAACTTCGCACGGTCGGACGGAAACAAGCAAGAACACAAATTCCTCGCTCAGAACGGATCAACAGTAATCCGGAATCTTCATACCCGATTAGCATTCCCGATATTGGCCGTGCCACATGGCATCGTGGAAATACACCACCGAAGAAATCACACCCAACCATGATATTGTGCGATGACGTAAATTGCAAAGGCTACATCCGATGCTACAGGCTTGGTCGCAAGATGTCGGCTTTTTCTGTTGCTTGAAGAATCGGTTCTTTGTGGGTGGCCACGCAGATACAATGATTCTTGTTCTCCTTTTATAATAACAGTCGATGCTTCCCCGCACTCCAAACGCCATCAATGTGCCCTGCAACCGTGCTTGATTCTATGGCCCGGAGGCCGCAAACCTCTCTGACCATAAAAAAAAAATGCGATAGAATTCTAGTGGCTTCCAAGAACCAACGACAACTTAAATCTTGCCTCGCCTCCAAGCTTTAGATGCTAGGGTTTTGCCCGAACCGGTTGAGCGAGAAAATTCCATCTTGATCTAAGTAGGTCGTGGAAGATCATATGGAATTGAAATCACTTATAGACTCGTGAAACCCGGGCTAACGTAACCGCTGACTAAAGATCCCGCAGAATCGCCGAGAGATCAAGCGCACAACCCAAATAAAACCTAGGTGAGCTGAATCACGGATCAGATTTTGCATAAAAGAAATCGCGGATAACCGGTGACGCACTTTAAGCACACATGTATCACCGAAGAAATCAAAGCTCAAATAAAACCGAACTAGCATTCGGCTTCACAAAGCGACCACAACGCGAAAGCTCCTTGACCTTCCCGGGTCCTATTGAGGCACGAAACCATAGAACCCTAAAATGGGTTTGCTCGAGGCCTGCATGCATGAGCTTTGGAAATTCATAGGTGGACCATTGGAAAGATGGCACCAAAATCAAGATCGGTGTATGCGCACTCTAGATGTACACATTAGTACATCCCGCAACATACCTAACATCAAATCATATAAAACCATAGAAAAAACGAATAAAAATACAAAAAGAAACCCCCGCTATTTTGCTACATATAGAATACTCCCAAGGGACCTCGGTAGAATGAGGTGTGAAATTAAACCAAAACAACTAAAGACAACAAGATATCTTGAGTGGACATGAGAGCCAAGTAATGAGAGCCTCTTCTTGATTTATACTTTCAATCTGTCTATGTGCCTCACCAATACTCAAAGATCACTTTATTCTAATTTTCTCACTTTGTAGATTTGCATGGTAGGAGCTTCATTCTGCCTATAGGCTTTATGAAGGCCACTTTACTCGGGTCTGTTCATTTTTTTGTTTTACCTATATAAATGCCTTTTGCTATTTAGGAAAGGAATCGATAACTTAAATAGTCTTGTATAGACAAAAAGGGTAAATGAAGGTTAAAACCATGCTTAGCATGTACTAGACCTAAAGAAAGTCTAAGGATTTTGGAGAAAATATAAACACGCTTGGCGTGGTTTGGCTAAGGAAAACAAAGTGTGGTTTGGGTAAGAAAAAAATAGGCCTGGTAATATACGCCAGCGGGTTTTTTTCCCCCTACCTAAAGCACACCAAGTGTGTTTATAATTTTCATTTTGAAGTTCTAGAGAATCCTAGAATTCATAATCTAATCTTTTTCTTTTACAATATACATTAATTCAAACAGAAACTAAAATGCTTTCACAATTGATCACTTTGCTAGTCCGAAGTCTCCATCATAGTTTTAAACACTTGGAATTTGATGAAGACTTGGGACTTCAGAGAGATGAAATACACAAAAGCTCTATAAGAAAAATCACCCAAAGCAAGTAATGGGCCACATACATCAGCATGCATAAGCTCCAAAAACTATGTTGCACGTTTTCCTTTTACAGTGAAAGGACGGTGATGTTGCTTCCCAACAACATATGTCTCACATACACCCGTTGATGCAGTGCTACTCAATGATAGACCATCCACGGTTCTATCAGATGCCATATCCAATAAATATTGGAAGTTAGCATGTGGAAAACGACGATGCCACTGTGTACTTGATTCATCTTCACTGACAGTCATAAGATTCACAAAATCATCAGTCAATTGAAGGTCGTACAGATAACCTTCTCTCGTGGCAACCTGGGCACGCATTCATCCATCTTAAATGAATCTACACAATCATCTATCAAACTGTATGGATAGACCAAGATCAGCAAGTCTAGACATAGGAATACGATTTCGGCGTAAACCAAGTACATGTAAAATGCCACACAAGACTTGCACACCACTAGGAGTATCAACATGAAGATCTCCAATGCCTTTGACCTCATGGGTCGTGTTATCGCCAAGAAACAGAAGTTTTCTAACTTGACGTGGGCGGTATTTCTTCAAGCAGTGCCTATGAAAAGTCATGTGATATGTTGCACCAGAATCAATAGTCATAGAAACAATAGTTCTTGTAGAAAAAGTGGCTTCGTAGCTTCATCACATGCAACACTTGCATGTTCATCCGAATATGAGGTCCATCTCGATTGCCCGAGTAAAGCTTTATGCTCATTAATAAAGCCGCTTATAATAATTCGCTTTTCAACATGATTTGTCTTTTACAATAGGCTAAACAGAGCAGTTAACTTAGGTTGCTCAAGTCTAGCCAATTGTCGACTATCACCACCACGATCCTAGCTTCTACCACGACCGCAGAAAGTGCACTTTGTATCGCAAAAAAGGCCTTTTCATCTTCAAGAACCTCATTTCTTAGTATCAACAAGTAAAGCTTGATCTTCATGCATAGATTGCATTTGCAACTTTCGAAACCCATCTTTTAGTGATTCACAAGCTCAATCTAAAGCTATAGATTTTTTATTGAATAACACAGTCATAAGGATCTATAACTTTTATTGATCATGTGGAATACTAGCACCGGCAGAAGATAATGCTTCAAGAAGCATTTTAAACTTATCCACATGCTTATCAAATGAATCATTCAAATGATACTGCAATTATGTAATATCTTTGCAAAGACTAATCACTTCATGTAGGTTTTTTTCAAATACTTCTAAACTTTACTAGAAGTAATAAAATCCTTAGAATCCATTAAAATGGATTCTTTGAGAGCATAGGAAATGAGCTTCGGGTTGTGTGGTCTTTTTTTCTTTCCACCATCTATATTCTTAACCCAAGCATCATATGCGCAAAGACCATTCATTATAAGAGTGCCAAGAGTTGCATCAATCACCGTGGCCGAGGAAGGTTATTTCCACCATAATTCCAAAAGCTTTTCGCTTTGTAGAAGGAGCTTCATCTTAATCTTTCAGGTTGATATCCAACTCCGTGAGAAGACATACAAAGTTTTTGTTCCAAAGAGCCCCTCAAAAATTTACAACTGCTCTAGAACTAGATGCAAGCTCTGATACCATGTTAAACTTACTAGTTTACTTAAGAAAACACAAAAGAGTGAGGTATGCACCACAACAGAAGACACTAATAAAGGAAGCTCTGGTAACATTGATACGCTTTAAGGGAACTTAAAGGCGCAGTTACTTTGAACCACAGTTGTTTAGACAAGGTAAAGAAGAAACAATCTTTCAATAAGGATAAATAGCTTGGTTTCCACAACCAATGGATTTGGGCATCCAATTTCCACCCAACCGGATCCAGAACAATAACTAAGGCAATTTCCAAGGGAAAAGAATGAAAGGAATTGATCCAGGCCTATTTTCCCTTCAGCACAGGAACAATCCAATCTACAACAGTTATGGGCTCAATCACAACCACCAAGAAAAAGGATTTGATTCAAACTTGGACTTATCAGGAAAAACCAGCAATAAGCAAACCCAAAACCCAGCTTGCAAGATCTTCGGCTAACTCAAAGACAAGCAGATCGGTCTTAGCAACGGCAATCAGGAACCGGTTTATTGAAGCCAAATTTGAACTTATAGCTTAACATTTAGATTTTAATTAGTGTGAGAAACTTAATGCCTAAAAATACATGCCGAACATACGAGCTATACGCTTAGCATATGGGCACCTATAGTAGTAAATATGTAATGAACATCATCATATGTCTTGGTCTTTGCATCACATTTCCATGGTCTTTGCATTGTTTTGGATCCTCCGGGGCTGGGCTTCCAGATTCGGTGGTCGGGGTTGTTTAAGCATGCTCATGTTCATCTATGTTTCTATGTTATATTTTTTTACTCTATCATGATACCAAGCGTGGTTCTTCTAGGAAAGATGCGGCATCAACTCGGTGACTCTGGTAAGAGGTTCTCTAGTGCCGGACATGGGTTGAGAGGGTATGTGCATGCGAGATTCATCCTATCTTCCTCCCACCTCCCCCGGGCTGAAATGCAAGATGGTTGGACATTTTCTTGTTAATAGAGCCTGCATAGATTGGCTGAGTTTCCCATTGTCTCGAAGCTATGTATCATGATCGTTGGTTTTTTGGCTATGTTTTTTGCTTCTGATGCTCATGTGTTTTATTTCATTTAATTACGTTATCCATTGTCTACCACTTTACCCATATAAGATCTTCTGTCTTGGCTTGTGCTTATGTGCTTATTATCCAAGATTTCCAAGTTGTTTCATGCATGCAGAGGCAGCTTTGGGATCCCCACTTAGTTGAGGGTTAACTCAATTGAGTGCATATGCTATGAAAGAGCAAGGCAGTGGCGGTAGTGCGGTAGTGGCAAAAGAATGCATTCTCGAGGAGAAGCTTTCGTGAATCACTCAACCAGATATTGTATATCTGATAATGGATATATTTGTGCAGATTATTATTGATCTCTGATTATTATGAGGTAAAAGATTCAATTCTTTACCATATTGTATTGCTTTCATGTCAATATTGGATATACCAATCTAGATCGAGTCCTTTGCAAGTTTAGACAAGATCTTGTGATGCTCCCAATCCATACGATGCTCCCATCGTGATAAATATGGGAAATTCCCTCCATGTCGAATCCATCACCACCTGAAAGGCCCTCCGTCTGACTTGGGCCACTTGTGATGGCCAAGTGTCCAGGTGAAGGACACGGAGGTGTCATTCGTCCCACATCTTCTATGGGAATCCTATATAGCGGAAGCATATATATACGTGTTAGCACCTGGCAACAATACTAATAAATAATATACCAACACGAAGGGTGGCGCATCATCATCAATACAACTAACAAATGTAATACCAACATAACAAAGGAAATGCACCATAAATAAGGGCTTTACCTGCGCCTCGACTCATGGGGGTCGATTGACAACAAGGCCTCCGCCCGTAACAATTGCCAGACAAAAGTATAACATGGCATTGGCTGGCATAGAACAATGGTTAGGGTAGTCCACTCCATCCACCCCTCCTGTGCACACTTCCCAGATAGGCTGAAACATGTTATGACGTGATTGTAGCCTTCTGGAGATGCAATCTCGTGGAATCACCCTATGAGACTACTCCGGTTACATCTCTTCGGGTCCGATGAGGCGGTCGAGAAGTGTCCCTCTTTGAACACAATGGATCCCCGGGTGTGCTAGAGAATACCGCCACTAGGTGCACACGCTACCATACCCGACTTGAACCCCCAAAATCCATGGACCGCTAGGCGCCCCCATCGAGCCCGTGATGTCCATATAGGCACGCTTCCTCACGATCCGTGAGGTGTCGGACCCATACCCGCCCCCAAACGCGAGGACCCACTATAAGCCTAGCACACCGTAGGAGTCTTGTAGCCATGCTAGGCAAGATCCCACCTCTGTTTCACCATTGTGCTCGTTTGTCCGGTGTCAATCAATGATATAGCATCCACAATGTGGGCTCTTGTGCACGTGCCGCAATTATCGGATTTTAAGGGTTCTAACTAGGAACATCTCTACTTCTAGATGGCCTTTAGGTCTCTACCCCCCTTTACCCATACAATACAGAGGAAATGTAAAGAGAACATTCATATCCGATACATCCATTACAATCTCAACTAGAACATAAAATAGAGAGACTAATCATCCATCTAACAAACAAGGGTTGGTTCCTAACTAGAATCTCAAGCTAACTAGGCCTACTAACCGGCCTCGAGCTAGATCTCCCATCTCTCGTGTTCTCCATGCCCCGGCGGTGGAATAAGCTCCTCCCCTTCTCCAACCGCCCCCAAATCGAATTGGGGGCGACTAGCAAATTGGGGTAGAAACCCCAATTTGAATGTCCCAAATTAGCAGGTCCCGCCTTGCCCAATCGACTTGGGCCAGGTGGCAATTCTAGATATCTGCTCAACGTTGCCTTGCCCGCCTCACCAAGCATACCGGGGTGATGAGTTGACAAGATACCTAATTTAGAAATCATTCTTTGTACACATACATGTAATCGATTATATATTATAGACGACTATAGATATAAATAAAAACTTGATTTGTTCTTTTAATATAATACACACTTATAATTCTCGCGATGTTTAGTAGAAGCTCATTCTAATCGTATTAACTTCTGTGTATATGTCTATTATATACTCTACAATTCGTTTTATTATAGTCAGCCCTAATTTAATTTTGTATCAAAATTTTGTTTTCTTATTTCGTTACAGTTTTAACAACTGATATATTGCTATCCTCAGTGTTTTACATGCCCATCAGATTTATACTTATCCTATATTATAAAATTTTGTTGTATGTCTGTCTTCAACCACGCCCTAGATCGGACGGCTTAGATCTAGGGTTGGATTGATCGGACAGTGAGATTTTTCTAGGTTTTGTCTCCCGTTGAAGAGAAGGGGATCGGGCCAAGGATCAGGTGATTGATCGGGGCTACAACGCAGGTAACTTAGTGGCGACCATGTCTGCTATCACTTTTCTCTGCTGCTTTAGGTCGTCAATTTACCCTGCAGATTAAGGCGCTTCCTTCCTCATTCCGTTTACACCTACCAGAAAGTTGTTTTTTTGTGCATGTGAACTCAAGAATCTGTAGGTCCGGGCTAGCTAGATTATTCTATCTTCAAATGCTTGGAGAACCCATGTCTGCTGAATGTTCCAACGATTCTAAGTCTGAAAAATCTCAGGCCTAAACAAGTATTGCTTAATCAAGCTATGGAATGATGAAGAGCAAAGATGATAACAAAGCCATTCCATTTAAAAAAAAAAAGAAGTAGAAAATCGATTGCATGAAGTGGAGAAGAATTAGGTAATCCCACACCTATTATCTCAGAGACATCAGATCGTTGTTCTGGCATCTTCATTTGTGTTTTCTTCAGTGCGTGCTAATCCAGCTCATGGAGAACTGTGAACCAGATTAAAGGCGAGGTCTATTGATGGAGGGCCATCTCCATAAGCTACTTATTACCAAGCCCCAGAACTACTCCTCCTACTATGATCCCGCCTCAATCTATGATGGGTGCCCCTGTTGTGGGTTTCATTCCAGCTGCTGGGTAAAACTCAGGAGTCGAGAGCTCTCAGCAGATTGATTCAGCTATGCACGATTTTCTCGTTTTTTTCACATATCCCTATGGGATTGCGATTTTGGGGTGAATGTCGAACTTGGACCCGAAGCAAAGGCACGATGTGGGGATACAAGCGATTCTTCAGAGAGAGGCTTTGAAACTTCCGATTTTTAAAGAATGACACCCTTTGAGATTAAATCCATCGTGGGTGTGATCCAAGCTTGGACACAAGGTTAGCGGAAAGCTGGATCCAAAATATGCATTACCCGGATCAAAAGTCATGCATCCCGAGCCATTCGTGGCTTTGTAACTGCTGGAGCTTCAAGAATAGTTTATTTTCCTGGTTCGGCGGCATATTGCAGTGTTCATTTTTATTGCTCTGTTCTTACTTCCCAGGGCGATGTTCATGTTCAAGGTATTTGGAATGTGTTTGCATTCAATGACATGCAGGTTTATGTAATTTAAGGTTACACCTCACCCTACAACAAAGGTCCCCTGTAAGTATCCGCGGTCCCTCGTAAGTATCTCGTTAGCATGTTTCCACTGGACCAGGACAACTTCAGCTTCATGACAAAAGGTTTGAGATTGAGTTCAAGTCGGAGATCTTGGTTTTTGTTCAAGGTACTATTTGTTTATGAAGTATAGACATGAAATATATTTTTTGGCAGATCACTGATTTCATTGCCATACAAGGTTGGTGCTCTCTTTGCACATATTTGGTTTTGCTAGCATTACATTGTACATTGTAATGGCAGTACAAAAGTTGTGGCCAAAGAGAATTGGTAAACCCAAGCTGCAATATGGAAATAATAAGGTCAGAAACATAACTTGGTTACATGCATGCGAGCACATTTTGTGCACATGTGACCACACAAGTTGTGCATCACCTTGCATAATGCATACATTGGTGTTCTGGTGTTTCGGGTTAATCAGAATCAAATCCAACAACATTCAGATATTCAATAAAATGACAGGTCAGTTCTATATTTGCTATATAAAATTTCATAAGCAGTACAATTGTGTTAAATTTTGTACTGCTAAATAAATTCGGTAACAAACCCCTCAAATGTAAAAAGCCCTTTAAAAAACAGCACATTTTGAATTTTAACAAGGACAAAAATACCCTTTCCCCCTAAACCCCTCAAATGTAAAAAACCCTTTAACAAAAAGGCACATTTTGAATTTTAACAAGGACGAAAATACCTTCCCCCTAAATGCAAAATATTCTAAAGAAAAAGGCGCAAAAGACACCACTTGAACTTAAAAAAAGACAACAATATCTTTTGCATTTCTCCCCGCAACGTAAAAGCTCTAAACAAGGATTCACATATTTTCTAAGTGGTTGATTATAGTGATTGATTTCATACCAGTTGGGGTGGGTATGCATCCGCTCTTGAATCCTCCTTTGCAAAAGTTACAGATCAAACTCTTGCAATATCTGCAAATCAGATTATATCTTCTCAAGTGTTTACGACACAGTTTTCCACGGTTTTGCAGCTAGGCTGACACAATGAAACGGAAGAGCTAGAGAAAGTGCCAGGAGTTTTAAAATTGATTCCAGAGAAAGTGAATCATCTGCACACTATATACAATCCAAAATTTATGAATTTAACATCATCAAAAAGAGTATGGCGAAGGTCCTGGTATGGATCGGATGCCATAATTGGAATATTTGACATAGTAATATGGCCGAATCACATGGAATGATCACAAACGGTGAACAAACACATATAAAGCCCACCAACGGTGGGCAATTTACTAGTCCTTTAATACAATTATATAGTGCATTATATCTCACATTTTTACATATGTACTTTAACATTAATTACACACAGACATTCTTCATCATTTGTTATTCATAACTCTTGTTATCCGTTCCACTATATTTTGAAATACTTTTCTTCTTTTGACTATCTCGCATCTTTCCTGACCCAGGCTGTTTCTCTTAATCATACTTGAGATTCACATGTGTAGACATATTAATTCATTTGTTATATGTATAAATTTATCAGAGATGTAGAGATTCTTATGTTTAGATCGCACAAATAGATTTTATGGTGTACTATTGAGTTGATGCTGCCTGGGTCGTTGTCTGTCGGTGCTGTGGCCATTCGATCTTCCTGTATTACAGAAGGGCAGTTATGACTACGATGTTGACGACGGAAGCGTCAAAACATGCCTGGTCCTCTTGAGCCTGTTATATAATGACGGTTGAGGAGGTCCTTGACTTTTGTTTGAAGTAAAAGTGCTGAATGTTGAAAATAAGGAGTAGTAAGGCATCCTTATTTTGGAACGATAGTCGAGAGAATTGGTATGACAATTTTTTGTTATCCCATTGAATCACTGGGCTTAATAATTATGAGGATTGATTTATCATGCGGCATATGTATTGTTGGAATGCTTGAGCATGTGTAATGGGCACACATGAAGAATGACTCGAGGAGGAGCCGAAAGCCCATCAAAGGGTCGGAGCTTCGCTGGTAGAGTACTTTGCTTTGCAAGCAAGAGATCCCGGTTCGATCCCCACCGCCCACCCAATCATAGAAAGCTCATTTCTCAACATGAGAGCCATGGTCCAAGTAAAGGGTGTTTAACCGCATCGGGATAGTCCCCTAAAGTGGTGTAGGGTGAGAATGAGCAAAGCTTCTCTTCGTTCTCAAACTTCTCTTTAAGGAGGTTGGGGATTACATAGGTCGTGAAATTATTCCCCGTAAAGGGCCCCAAAGGTTTGGGTGCAATTGGATGTTCTTAAGCCCATACCCAAATTCGAATACTTGGATTTCTTTGATAATCCGAGGAAACTCAACCTTAATTGGTTTGGATTACCCAAATTCCTTGCAATGTGTGTGGGATTAGATTACACGGGGCGAGAGTATGTAAGGGCACATGGTCTCGCAAATTTTGGGAACTCTATTCCAGCCAACAAACCAAACAGGGGAAGTATTAAAATAGTGGAGGGTGATTGGACCCCTGCTAATAATAGGAAAAATGGCAAAAAGAACACCAATGGGAGTGCCCGAAGAATTCAGAAAAAGAAACAGATAAGAGAGGAGAACAAGAAAGCTGACCTCAAGCAAAAGGAAGATAGGAGACAACATAGGGAATGGAGGAGGAAAGAAACAAACAGCAAATTGGGGAATCAGTTCAAGGTTCTTGTAAGTCCCAATTTGGGCCAAGAAATTGACAGAAACAAAGGATAATGGACTTATAAGTCCCATTGGCCAAGACATAGTTTTGACTCTACGTCAAAATGAAGGTCCTATAAGCCCAATGGGCCAAGGGATTATCCAAAGCAAAGGAAAAATGAAAGCTAATATTGAGAACGACCCTAAACTTGTGGTCACCCCCCGACACCTCCAAAGAAGCAAAGACGCTTTAGGATTGTGGATCCCATCTTCCCCTAGAGTCAATGAATATCCCGACTCGACAAGATGGATTTAAAATTATGGATTTAAAATTCAAACAAGAAGCTCAATCCCGCCATTGGCATACTTGATCGTCTCCCATTCTTGTACACATCACTTATAGAAGAATGAGAAAATCAGAGGCGTAGCAAGACGTAAGAATGAAGAAGATGACAAAGAGATTAAAAAAGAAAAAATGTCTTTAGCAAAAGAGAAAAGAAAAAACTCATTGAAAGGAATTGTGAAGGAGACTCACTTATATCGCTGATGACAAAACTCATGATATCGAGTTTGTCCAAAGATTGTTCCAAAATACTTTAACGGTTTTCCTCCTCGCATACTTAAGCACTTAATGATAATCGAAGTTTGTCCAAAGATTGTCTCCAAAAATACTTTACCCGTTTTCCTCTCAAGATACTTAAGCACTTAAGCACTTAAAGCACTTAAGTATTTAGAAATTAAGGACATGAATATGTAAATTGTTTGTGTATGTGGTTGTTAATGGGCTACTATGTTATGTAAAACATGATATTTCCCAGTCCTAAATCAAGATTGTTCTTTTTATTTTTGATATCGATATTCTTCAACTGTTTCAGCATTGAAAGCACTTACAGCACTAAGCACTTGTGCAGGTACTTCTGGGAAATTGATCCCTCAAAAATAGATAGATCTGAGAGATTTGACTGTCACACTTTGAAAGGAACTACACAACTCCATTGCATAAGACCATGTGACAAGGACAACACTCTAAAGGTAGCTTATAGACCTCTCTCATGCTTCTGTGAGAATTGTGTTCAATTCCAATGGGACTCTCGCACTACGGTAAGTCAATGATTGGTGGTTGGGAAACCATCAACTAAAACCGAAGGAGATTACAAGAACTAATGATGCTAATAAAGCATCAGATGAAGACTTGCAGATAGAAGATGAACATGAAGAAGAGGATGATGAGGAAGACTATGACATAGCTAGTTCTATGGTAGAGGTTGGAGATAATTTTGCTGTCAATGCAGAGGAAGGTAATGAAGAGGGGGTTGATTTTTATGTATTGAAGTACAGAAGCAAAGAACACTTTGCTTGAGGATTACGTGGATGGATGGGGAAATGTATTTGGAGTTGAATCTGCTATTGTCTCGTGATATTACTATAAACAGTGGGTGGTCTCAAATTTGAGCTACTGGATGACCAAAAATGGCTAGTGTGTATAGCCACCTTGTAAGATTAGCTAACTTTGAAATGATTGCGGATGAAGAGGATGGTATGTTGTATACTATGGCTGAAGACACTTGCCAACAGATTATATGTAGTCTCCCAAACTCAGCTTTTAAATTCTATGGTCAAACTTCAAATTAAATATCGCTCATATGGTATTGACTCAATTACTATTTATAGTTTGACTATTAAAGCAAAAGCACTCACACAAAAAACATCAATGCAATTGTAACCTGAAAATCATGTATTACATCAAAATTGTGGCATTTCGCAGAGATAACATGTACAAAATTGTGGCATGTCCGCCTCGAGTTATATATAAGTCTTTACTATTTCAATATATAACCTCAGAACCTCGCATAAATCTGGTCTCAGATCAACTTAACCTCAATCCCTCAATCAACTTCATTCTATCTCTCGTGGTCCTCAAGTATGAAAGGTCTCCCTTAACCATTGTAGCTGACCTTTGCAATATTGTTTTACCATTTCGGTGGTTTCCTTTCCCAATTCAAACTCGACATTGTTTCTAGAATTCTCGAGAGCATCCTCCGGTAACGATCCGCCTACAATGCTCCTTTAGAATGTTAGAGAAATCATCAACCATTGCCACATCCTTAAGCACCGGGCAGAATTGGCCCAATACATAATCATCCGTGATCCAAATTAAAGCCCGGAATCAAAAGAGATGTGAAAGGTGGAGAGGCAAATGTTTTATGAATACTATCATCCAACAATATGCAATTGCCCCTCATATTGTGGGTATTCACTAAAAACCGGCAGATAAAGGTTTTAAGTACAATGGTTTTTCAGATCGGATGGGCCACTTGAAAGGCATCTCCAAGCAATGGGTCTGATCCCAAATAAATACAAAGTCATGTCTAATAACCGGGTGCTATGACATCCACAACTTCATTTACATTAACCTTGTTCATGGATGACCAAATTGCTATGTCAAAGTCTACCATTGTCATCAGTAAATTCCCTGCAGATGAGGCCTTAAAACAACCAATTTCTTGCTTGTTTTTGAAATCCACAACTGCTGTCCACACGCATGATTGTTCCTACCGTATGTCCTTACTAGAACACCATTCACATCTAAAATAAGAAGTTTCCTCTTCAAAGAGGACTTTTTTCAGACACCTATCATTCAAAAAATATAAAGTAAACACCAACTCAAACACAAACACAAACACAAACGTAAATTTAAAATACTAAAATAATAATAACCTGTCAACATTTTTGTCAACATTTTGATCAACCATTTGTTCAACATTTTGGTCTTCAAATACAATTGTACCTGAACATTCAAACATTTATAGTTAAATCAAAGATTTTATAGACACATTGGAATTGCCTCTTAAGACCTCCATAATTGCATTCATTTTGGTACCGTGTCTTCCTTTTCTAGTTCTTCCTTCTCCTCGTCCTTCCTTTTCTGCTTTCTTCCTTTTCTAGTTCTTCGCTTTTAGAATTGTTTCATCCTTTTCATATTCAACCTCAACTTCCTTTACAGATTCCATATCCTTTGCCAATGCCCTCCTTCTAGAATTGTACTTCCTGCCTTCTTGACCTGGGTAAGAGCATGTTAGGGCCTACATGTTTTGGAAACTACCTGGAAAATACTCTGGGTAGTCAAAGATGATGATATATTTGAGTTCTTAACATCTTTTTGGCACGTCTCGATCTAGCCAAAAATTTTGCTTGCTATCTATCCCGATGCTTGGCCCAAACAACTAAACGAAGCTTTTCATCTCGCATGCTACCGGCTTTTATGGTCAATCCGAAGAGAAGGAGGTTGTTTATCTTTAAGGGCATAGATACACGCAGATGAGGTTGTTCTTCATTGGGCGCAAGATAAAATTGTTATGGCTTACAATTGTTCTTCTCTTGATCAAGAGAAGAAAGTAATCGATCCGCATACTTACCTTCGATTCATTCTTTTGCATAGGCAGTGGTTGTGCTTTCTTGATCGGTTTGTCCACCGGGTTATAACTCCGCTTTGCATTTATGTTGCTCGGTTTCTAGTTGGTGAATAAAGCTTGACGTCCTTCAAAAAAAAAAAAAAAAAAATCTTCTTGACATCACAAAGTACCTTACAACATGTATGTACTACTACTCTTGAACATATATACACAATTTCTTTTAGTCAATCTTGTAGTCTAGGTACTTTAAAATACAATTATGTACTTGCACAGATGTATACGACGTGTACCTTTTTGGTAATTTTTTATGTAGGCCCTAACATGCTTTCACCCACCCACTGTTCTTTGCCTTTTTAATCTTTTTTTTTTCCTTTTGTTGCAACCTCTCCATCTTTCCTTTTCCTTTTGTTGGCTGCTTTCTTCTCTCTCGAAGGGGTAATTTGTACATCCTTACTACATCATGCACCATCCTGTTCAACAACAGTTTCATCCCTTCACTTGCATATCCTTCAAGGGATGCTTTTCTAGCCTTTTTGCCTTAACTGCTTTTAGGACTACACAATGCATCTTTCAAAGACTTTTTCAATTCCGTATAGGTGGCACATAGTCTTCAAGCACTTAAGAGGATCTAACAAGTGAATCAAGTTGATTTGTAGGTATATTTATCAGAGGCATATCAACTATTTTATTTCCTTCTCACACATGCATGCCAAGCTCAAGAAATAAATGATGAATTACACCCCACATACCTTGCATTTACCTTCCTTAAAACAAGGTCGCACAAGCCACATGGTACTCATGATCACAACTTAAAATCAAAGACAATTTGTACCTATCATGAAAAACTAGGCCACAAGCACGCTAGCACCAAAGTTGCAGATTCCCGGTAGTCTTCTCATTGATAGTGTTGATGCGTAATGGATTACAACTTATATTCTTCAATTACTCAAAGATTAGAAAGATTAGCTCGAAGTTCCAAATTCGGCCTCTTTCTCTTTGATCTCCACTTCCAAGGTATTCTTCCTCGAGTTGCTCCCTTCAGATCCGGAGACTTGAAAAGGTTTTTTACTCTTCGATTCTGATAATATGTCTCCATTTGTAGTGTCATCTCCCATTCCTTCCTCGATCAGAATCCTCCCCGAACTCGGATATTGTGGACTTCAAATCCTCAACTTTCTTCATGCTCTCTTCAAGTTCCACAATCAACTTTTCATTAGACTTAGCCTCAACCCCAATTGCATGCACCTCTTCTAACATGCTTGCCCTTTCATTCTCAAGCTTATTTACAGCCTTCCTTAATCAATTCAAAGTTCTCTTTTAAAGCAGAGTGGTCTAATTTTGAACTTTCTAAGCAAGTAACTTTGCTAGAAGTGGCAACATGGACATCCTTTTTAGACCCGCAATTTCTATACTTCATAACTTGAGCTCCAAAAGAGGCCCAATTGATCTTGTGCTTTGCGGTTTGAAATGGCAAGATCACAATTTTCCCAAGCAAAAGCATAAGCCACACCGTTTTCTCACTTCATTGTTTGGCATAGTTTCCTTTTGATATAATTTTTTCAACAATCATCCAATTTTTCTAACCGAGGTCGGATCATGGAAACTTTCATCTTATTGCTTGGGCCTTCTTGCCAAACCGAGGCCCATTGTGCATCTCATTACATTCTCTTCCAACCATTTTACTTTCAAAGCAGGCCGCAATCCTTCACCGTAAAAGTCCATGAATGTCTATGAAATCTTGCTTGGCCACCGCTCGCCATTGTAAATTGAACGGATCAAAGGATTGTGTGACGGAATTGGTGATCTAGGAAGAGGATTCGAAATAGGGGATTCAAATTGGGGCTGAATAAAGAAAGGGCGCCAAACGAGGCAAATGATGTCCCTCTCAAAAAAAAAATCCAACGTCAATTTAGGTGCTTTAGGTGCTTGGTGCTTTCACAAGATTTTGGGGTACCACTATCAAATTTACACCCCATCATGCAATACCCTGATGACACTTTTGTTTTCTTGAAAGAAGATGATCACAGCCTAAAAAATTTCTTGGAGGCTTTAGATTCCTTTGGGGAGGTGTCGGGTTATGCTCAACAAGGATAAATGCTCTATTATTAGTGAGACAAATCAAACGGGAGATTATGGGAATAAAGGTTGTAGGGAAGAAGATGGCAACCAAATTACTTGGTCTACCCCTAGCCTTAAACAAAGACGCTTACATGGCCTCCGGGAACCTTTTGGTCAACAGAATTAAGAAGAAACTCATGCTCTACCCAACTTCTCTCTCACTAGCCGGTAGGGTGGAAATTGCCAACTCTGCCATAGCCGGGCCTCACGTGTACTTTTCCTCTCCAATTGTAGCAGACAAAAGCATCCTATAACAAAGATAGAGAGTGCTATAAGGAGATTCATTTGGCAGTGGTCCACACAAAGTGGCATGGGCTGATTTGACAAAGCCAAGAAAACGTAAGGTGGACTAGGATGCAAGGATCTGCTTTATCCAAGCACAAGCTCCGGGCAGGAAGATGGTATGGAGAGCGATTCACGTACCATAATCCTTCACCGCACTAAAACCGATTCACTATTGGGTGGACAAATCACATCCAGCTTGGCGATCATACTCTAACACACCTTCTACCCGATTCTGCCTTCTTCAAATGACCCCTAATGTCAAACTTCTCCTCTAATGAGAAGGATAATTCACGCATGGAACCAAGCACTACTATGTTTCAGGCCTCCTATGATAGATGCTCGATGCAGAGAGATAAATTTCTTTTGGCATCCTTCTTTTGGCTTCAATAAAAAACAAAATGATTGTCTGGCACTTACACATCCTCAGAAATACATGCAGTGGTTTAATGCTGGTCTGCAAAAAATAGGAGATCTTTTTGATGGTGGAGGCTGGATCTCATGGGATACAGTGAAATTAAGAACTAAGGGGTCAGCTTTGGATAAGAAGATATATCATAGAGTGACAGGCATAGTGCAGGAATTTGGGGAATTAGCCAACAATTCTAGCAAATGGACACTTAAGAACAAAGAAGGCTACTCGGTTAGTGACATATACAGAGCATTCCAAGGCCAACAGGTTATGGGGATGTGAGGAAAAAACATTAGCCAAAATATGTCAAGGCAGTTGGAAAAGTTATACTGCCAGTAAAATTAAACTCTTTACCCGTTCGTTTCTTCATCAAAGTCCGCATATAAATGCAATTAGAAGTAAATATGATGAGATCAGTTGGTGAGACTTGCCCTTTGGGATGTGGTCGAAAAGAAAGCTCAAATCATGTTTTTCAATGTTCTTGGCTGGATGACTTTTGGGTTTGGACTTCACAATTAAATCAAGGATGCCCGTGGAATATCCGGACTTTCTACACCATACAAATTGATACAAACTACAAGAAGCCTATCTATCCGGGTTATTTGGAAACACAGAATGAGGCTGCCATTAATGGCAAAAATCCTAATCTCATCTCCTTAAAAAGCCTTCTTAGACATCTTGGCAATCAATTTGCCATGGCTCATAAATTACAAAAAGGAAAAAATATGACGTGGATTGGGACAGAGTTGGGAGATTTAATGGTGCATTTCAATTTTTTCTCTTTGTACTAACCGAGTTTGATGGTATTCTCCACAGACTCACCGTAGAAGACTTCTTAGGATGGGAGCACCAAAGAAGTTGTTTGAAGATGAAGAGGATTCTCATGATGAATCCAGATGTCGTGTTGAGATGGTCGATACCTTGATTGAGTTGAAGCAGAGATGATCCATGCCAAAGCCATAAGAAAAAATGCCAAACAAGCACGAGGTATGGAGACACAATGGATTGAAACAGTTTTTCTTAATCTCTTTCACAAATGGCAGCGTAAAACGGGAAGCCCATGTTATGCTCCTCATGGACTACACCAAATTCATTAACTGAGGTCGGATAAGATGCTAAGGATCTTTGGTAATTCAAAGGTTGAGGACCTTACTATTCAAGATCTAGTAGATGTGTCCTAGACCGATATGGTCCGATTTGCTTTCACTCGATATCTATTTGATCTATCTCATGGTCATTAATTTTTGGATCAAAACTATGACCCATCACTACATGATCGATAAATTATATGTTTAAATGTTTTTATCAAGATCAGAGGGTATGTGTGTTTCAGTCCTAAATCGGAGATCCCCTTGATTTTAGGCGTAACATTTTTGTAATATGTTTTTTCCTTTAAATGAAATATAAAACCCCTTGCCCCCTCAAAAAAAAAAAAAAAAAAAAAAAAGAGAGAAATGAGCAAAGCTTGGCGGTGGAAAGCCTAACTCCCACCGTGGTGGAGTTGCCCGGAGGAGGAGGAGCAGGTAAAAGCATGAAAGGGGATCACGAGGCAACCTTGTACTATAACAACACGGGTGTTACAGATATTGAGCCCCGGGGGCCTAATGCATCAAAATAGATGAAGTGAAACTTTACCAGTCAGAATTACTTGAAGAATGAAAGTTCTTGGGCAAAGATATATTGCGAGAGGTCGTCTGGATGTATTGTATCTTCAACTTCCCGCTCATGTACCACTATTCCCTCGATAGGCAGCAAAATGGCGATACTGAATTATACTATTCTCATAAAATGTCAAGCGGACTTATATGGTACAATGTTATGCTGATGGGAAAAGAAGATATTCATTTTGTTGATGGAGAATGGATCGAAATTCAACGACTATAAGTTTGGTACGTATAAAGGCTTCTCTTTGGGTCTACAACTCCATTTTTGACCAGATAATGCACAAATGAGCTACCACAACCAAAACAGACTCTCCAAGCTTCACTCTCTCATTTCCTCCTCCATATCCAAATTTCTGGCACATAGTCATCTGCTAATGCCCAATACTTTATCTAGTACTTGTTTAACTTCATGCTCTAGCATTTTGCTTGGCTTTTTGTTCATGCAGGTTTATGGACTGTGCTTGCAGCAGGGATTTATGATTTTGCTCCATCACATTGGGCAAGATATTTCATATTTTCATCTACTTTCTTAATCTGGTGAAGCTGGTGTTAAGTTTCCTTCACAAACTAGAGGATACATATTATTATTATTATTCCTCCTACTAGATCTACTCATAAACTTGTTTAAACTCATTCAATATTTTGGTGGCTGACAATGTGGATTTCTACCACATGTCACATCTATGTATGGCTTTAATTAATTAATGGAAAAAACATCTCTTACTCTCAAAAAAAAAAAAAAAAAAAGCATGAAAGGGTGTCTATAAATGTAGTCCTTTTTGTACATATACATATGTACCGAATGCACATTTTTTGAATAATTGTCATCATGACCCGCTAGTAACGCCATGATTAATGGCTATCCACCACTCTGAACCGCAGAACTTTTCGATTTTTGAAATTCTTTACCAAATTCTTTCTTGGTTTGCCTCTTGTTCACTATCCCACCCCTCGCCTTCTCTCGCCATTCAATCACGAATTCTTCATCTAGCTATGGCCCCAAAACACCCCGGATCGGTGCTTGCTCATCACCACCCCCAAGCAAGAAGCCGGTGCTTCGGGGGAATCTTACCTCAAAGGAGTTTACGCTTGGGTTCGGATGTGATCCAAGCCAAAGACCTCCGTGATAAACATGCGGCTCTCACATACCTAACCTAGAGATGGTTATGAACGAGGTATGGGGTGAAGCTCCAAAAATAGACGAGGATTCAAGGAAGGAGAATCCAACGCATGGAAAGATGATTTTTTAAATATTATGAATTGGTTTATGGCAAGAAACAAAAGTTACAAACCATTATATTTCACCTATTTTGCCGAGCATTTGCTCTTCACTTGAAGGGACGGCTTGTTGATTGGATGGGCGTGGCTAGGACCGCCAAAGATCTTGTCAAAACTTCCGAAATTACAGAGGACCCTACAAATGTAAATCCTCAAATATCAAACGGAGACATCGTGATTGCGTTTGAATATTAGAGCCCCGGGTTATTCTAGATCAGATGTTGACACAATAAAAGCAAAGCATACTTAAGCATGGGTTGGAGGAGAAAAACTAACCTATTGAATGAAGTAGCAACCTTTGGAAGAAAAAGGAGGGATGCATTGAAGGTCATCACCGGATTGAGGGTAGAAAGGATATGCTATCCCAAGATCCGCTAATGATCTGCCGTAAAATAGATGAGACCAAATAGGAATTTGACAAATTGTCCCAGGATCCTGCTGGAAATCAAGTTATCTTCGGAGTGTTGAAGTACAAGTTGGAAGACTTGGTTATGAGTAGACATGAGAAAGAGCAAAGACACTCTTCTAAGCTAGAAATTGGTTTGTAGGAAGCAACTAAAGAAATTGAAAGGCATGAAATCTCAATTGAACAAGCAAAGAAAAAACTTAATTGCATTGAATTGGTTCAAAAAAGGCATTCACGATTTTGGATTTCATGGGGAGAGCAGACCTATTGTTCTCACTTTTGAGGCCCTACCCCTCAGGAGCTACTTCTATAGAGCAATTCATCACATTCGGTTCATGTACCTTTTGTTGGCCAAGGCTTTGGCAAAAGCGGTTTGTTGCTGCTAGCTCCATGCAGAGATGCTTATTGCCTCTTCCTCAGCTATGTTATCCGGTCCATGAAAGATGTAATTGCATAAAAGGTTGCATCTGGAATGAGGGCATTCAATTCAAATTGGTTTCCCTCGGGCCGTGAAAGGTATGCATTGCTCTCAACTAATTTAAACTTATATTTCTCTTAATTCATATTTGTTATTGTAATCTGCATAGTTCTACATCGCTTGCATTGCTATTCCTTGTACATGTATAACTTTTTAGTGTACATCCGTAGCGAGGTACATAGGCATATATTTGCTTGTTTATTGATGCTTTTATTTTGAGCTTGACTGCAGTTGTATCGGTTGTACATCTATCTAATGGAGTCTACATCTACAAATAGATGTACATGCATTTATTTTTAGAGTGCATCCAGAGATGGATTCATAAGTATGTGCATTTTTTATATATATGTGCTTTTTTGGGCATAGATCTACATTCCCTAACTGGATACACGGTACATCCGGGTATCATCCGGTGCATCACGGTGCATCTATGTACATTGAGGAACATGTACATGTACACTTGGCTCTGAAAAATGTAGTTCACGCACATTTGGTACATTTTATGTACATGTTGAAGCGTAATGTACTAGATATTTCTCATTGTTTAAGTTCTGTTTTCATGTTCTTTTATGTCTATTGAAATTTAGATCATTTTGTTTGTTTGCGGTGATGAGGCCGCTCCTATCCCGTAAGAAGCCGTAATGGCTGATGTTCTTGACCATCTCGTGATCGACTCTCTTTTTACATTTTTATTGAGCATAAGCGGATCAATCAGAGACCCTCAACCTTCCAGCTCAGGATCACATTAGGGTGGATTTGGGGTCTCAAAATGGCCTCCTATCGGCCATTCCACGTCATATTTCCATCCTTTTTCCCATGCCACCTAGGATACCAAAATCTCATCATTCACATTTACTTGGAATATTCTCCTAATAAGGGGATTACATTCATGGCTTCATATGTATTTAATTATGTTGGTTGTCGACATTGGCTGATGCAACATGTGGCGCTTCTAAAAGCCACTTGCATTATAGCATACCGGCAACTCATGCGGTGTCTCTTGGTTTGTCGATACCAAGCTGCGTGTCACCGATTCTTGCGCTTATTTTCATTTAGAGGCCATGGCCATACAAAAGCTTCCCCGCCTTCCACATTTCAAAATTTGAATGTGTAGGTTGAAGCTTTGTATCGATCTTTCATTTCGAGGGCGCCAACCAGGCCTTTATGGGTGGTTCACATGGAGAAGTTTAGGCCTTCCGCCGAAGTTCTCGGGCGAGTCGAAGACGATTAAAAAATTCAATACCAGATCAGCCACGCAAGTTGGATCTTGCAAGGGCTGATTTTCTAAAACGGGGCTGAATTTTTTTTGCCTCACCAAGTTCGCTAGTTTTAAGCCCGTCAAGCTCATCCATGTGAACCCAAAGATTAACCGGGATCTTTACTTCATCCCAATACAGGGGCTTCCCCCCCTACAATTCGGAATTTGAATTTGCTTAATGTATAAAAGCATGGATTGTAGGAGAATGGACTTTTCGATTTCCATATGCACGCTGTAAATTTCAAAACGAGGTTAGTACGGGCGCTCGCTCACACGAGCCTTAATTGTGTCAAGGGCATACAAATTGTACACCTTCATTTCGCTACCGTATCCACGCTGAGATGGAAGCTTCAAATGATGTGTGGATAAGGATCCAACCGACTCACGAATATGCTCCAGCCTTCAATCGCAAAAAGGAGGTCTAAAAATAAGAACTTAGACCTCGACGGTTGTGTCTTGCGTGCTAAAAAAGTGTCGCATATCCGGGCGATGGCGCTTTATATCCATTGATCCGTTGAGTGGCAAGAAACCGCCATTTCGGGACGTTTCAAGTTTAGTCCGATTTTGTGGTGACGGTAACTCGGCCTCCTAGGATATTGTGAGAGATTGAGAGAGGATGAAGGCATTCTAATCCAATACGCCTCCTTGAGATGAGCCGCCTCCGATAAGGAAGGGGAAATGTCCGTGAAGATGCTAATAAATGACATTATACTTTGCAATGTGAAGGGTTTATACATTCTTGAAGTACAAAGGTTATGGTGTTTGTGTTTAGATACCGCTAATACAAGAAGTCTTTGACTACTTTTAACAATAGATTCCTTTAAAAATATATTGCTATTTAAATTATAGCAAAATGAGTCTTGAAACTCTTTAAGTAGTAGAAGAACTCTTTGACTAGTTATCCATTTGATGACCATTTTTAAGAAAATATGATATGTGACATTCTTATATGCAAACATTCATAAAATTTATGAACATTGAAGGTCAAAGCCATCCTTGTTTAAAGAGGATCATATGATGCTTAATCTTCATGCTGAATAATTGTATATAAGAAATTACCGGTGTGATCCTTTTATAAAAAAAGTAAATAGAAACACAAATATTGAACTTACAACTTAGCGTAAACAAATAGTATTTTAATAAACCAACACTTTATATACTAACACTTTATACTTTAAATAAGATATTTCTTTCTTTCCTTTTACTTGAAAGCTATTTTTTTTTCAAGATGGATCACACCAAGCTTAATAATACATATGCAAAAAAGGGACACACTAAATTCGCATGGTGTGATCCACTTTCTTATTTGTTGTCAAATTAAAATTAAACACAAGTACTCATTCCTATTTGTATCTAAAATGCTTTACCACTCTTAAGTACATAAGTCATTATCCCTTTTCAAAAAGCATATTATTTTTCAAGAAGGATCACACCAAGCGAATAGTACATATGCAACAAAAAATGGAACACACTAAATTAAGCATCGTGTGATCCACTTTCTTATTTGTTGTCAAATTAAAATTAAACACAAGTACCCCTTCTCATTTAATGCTTTACCACCCCAAGTGCATAAAGTTATTAGTCCTTTTCAAAGAGCATATCTTTTTTTAAGAAGGATCACATCAAGCATCCTATTTGCATCTAAAATACTTTACCAACACTAGTAGTACATAAAGTTATTAGCCATTTTCAAAAAACAAACACTTTATCAATAAATGAGCTCGTCACATATCCACACTTAACTTCAAACAAGACACATATATATTTCTTTTATTAAAAGATAATCAAAGTAATTTTACTATAGGAAATCATCTTTTTCCAAAAAGATCACATCAAGCGAATTTTGTATAAGCTAAAAAGTTGGAATATACTAAATTCGCATGGTGTGATCCACTTTCTTGTTTGTTGTCAATAGATAATAACACCAAATCCCTCATCAATAGTCTCCCATTTGCGTATAAAATATGTATCATTCCAAGTTATATTATGTTTTATGAACTAAACTTTTTCAAAGAGGGTCCCAAAGCAAAATACAAACACTTAATCAATAAGCCAACACTTTTACCAACAACCAAAGCTTTATTAAATAAGATTTTTATGTTATTTTATCAAACCTAACAATGTTTCCATATGTGACACTTTGAGTTAACTGATCCAAAGGCTCATGAAAGCGACATTTTATACAATATGTCTTTGGAGCTTTTGTGTCGTGGCATTAGTAAACACCTCTAATGGAGCAAATATTTTGTAACTCATTTTTTCAACAACCCTGGATGCACGTCTTATCAAATATTTCTTCATTGCAAGGACACCATTCTCATAAGGCTTGCACAATTCGCTTAAAAAAGATCATGGGACGGCTTTCAAGCTCGGCTCCCACAACTTTACAACGTAAAACTAGATGCCCATTGCCCTGAATGTATATCTTGGAAAAGCATGTCTCTTATGGACAACAACGATGCTAGTAATGCTTTTTCCTAGTCTCAAATCCCCGACATCTGATAAATATAGCCCAAAGAAAAATATTTGATTCAGTGAGTGAATGTAAATCAAGAAGAGGGAAGAAAAAAGATGCAAGGATCGCATGACGCGAAATCTCACTACACATTTACAAAGTGCATATGTATTTTCGCATGGTGTGATCCATGTATTATTGAGGGTGCAAATTTGCAAATATCCTCCTCTTCAAATCCCTTCCCCCCCTCCCTTCCCTTTTTTTTTGCAATATACTATCCATAGCATTTATTTTCTACCCTATAGTTCTACCTATTCATTAGTATGAATGTCGCCCTCGGCGATGTAACTCCATAGTCACCCTTCGTTAAGGATAGCATTCTCACCCACGAGCCTATGGATAGATATCCTTCCACCGTCGGATCGATCGGGTCGTTGAATTGTAAGAATGAATGGCGGGGAGCAATACGATGAATGGGAAGAGCTGAAAAGTAGGAAAACTTCAGAATGAAAATTTGGGTAGTAAAAACATGGCATGTAATGTACGCTTTGCTTGTCCGCATTGTCATCGCCCCGTTGTTGCTTAACTCTATGCTTCGCCCAAGAAAAACACGATTAACTATTGGAGACTTGGATTCCAAATGAAGAGCTTAAGGCGAGAGGGATGCACGTAAGCGGTGCTAATGTGAACAATGGAAATCTTGGTGCCAAAATTTGATAAGATGGTTGGTGCATGTGGGCATGTGCACAATGAGGGCGGAAAAGTAGCCATTATTTTGGTCCGCGATACGATTTTCAAAAATGCGGGCCATTAATGTGGTTGCAATGAATGCACAAACATGTCCTATGAAATTTTGCCATGCGGATGCCAAGTAAGCCTGCTCCTCTTTCTACTTGCCAACTAATACTGACTTTGGAAAAAAATGCGCAAACATCATTGGTCGTGAGAAACATGACGTGGAATTCTGGCATCCAAGATATGGGCCATTTTGAGACCCCAAATCCGCCCTAATGCCAACGACATTTACAGTGCCGGTAATAGAACCATCTGCAACAGTGCCTCCTCGAACATGGCAAAGTGAAGCTGAGGAAATAGAGAGGATGGCACTTGAGAAAGCTAAAGCAGTTGCAGGTGCAGAGCCTTCAATGACTGCTGCAACAGAAACACTTTCATCATCAAGTGCTAAATTAGTATTTGGAGAAGCTCCTAAGAAAGATTCAGCTTCGTCCTCAAAGATCATCTCGCAGGTGCCGTTACGTACGATATAGAAGCTACAAAGGACACAGATCCAGATTTTATCCCGGGGAGATACCGGGGAAGAGGAAGTTGAGTTGGTAGTTGAGTCCACTCTAAAGAGGAGGTAAAAGAATGCTGGTGATGTAACTCCAAGAGGAAAAAAACAGGCAAAATCTCCAAAGAACAAAAAAAATGTCCTCCGAAAAAGAAAATCTCCGCAAAAAGTGCCACCACCACCAAGAAAGAGGTATGTCCAAGATGAACTAATTTTGTTAAACATCTCGGATTTATGATAATTAACCACATTTGTTTTGTACATAGGACACATCACGTGCCGAAGGAAGCTGATCCCCGATCCCCGCCGAAGTCGGAAGGAAGAGGAAGAGGAGCTACAAGCAAATATTGATGTGATAACAAATAAGGTCAAGCAGTCCACGAGAAGATCTTTGAAGCGGTGATGAATTTACAAGGTGAGTAATATACAATTGATTACAATAGATATATTCTTTTTGCTAATCTTTGTTTTTCCTTGTACAGTTTAGTGAACCGACCCGAAAAGGTTGGTTCCATTCACTCCTTATAGGGATTTGTCCTCCTAAGCCTCGCACCCTCTATCTTTCAAAGTGATGTTGGACGAAGTTCTGGAAGTCGGACTTGACCTCTAAGATGGTAGATGTCTATGGGAGGTAGGCTAGTATTCCAACATATTTATGTTATTTCATTCCCTAAGTCACTCATCTTATGTATTAATATGTATTCTGGATTTGTGTGCAGGTACCTTTGTAGCGGTCTTCCATCTGATTGGAAACACAAGTTTTTTATGGTTCGACCGGACACCTTCCAGAATTTTGTGAATTCCCTCAAGAACAAGGGGGGGCAAATGCACAGAACACTAACATAAAGGAAGGGCTGGATGGCATTTTGATTGCAAGATGCCAATACATATGGGTGCTTTTTTGACCTACTCAAAAAATCATGTCGCGACATTGGTGCTGGTAAGGTGCTGATACCCGTCATAAAAATTTTTCGACGGCCCTTCACATTTCGTCAAGCACTTCACCCGCCATAGCCAGCCTTGAGCGGGAGTCAAGATCCATCATTCCTGCTATTTTTGGCCAAGTCATCGATCCCAAAATTTTAGTTTGCAATCTCCAATTGAATTGGAATTTCCCGCCAATTCAAATGTTTGCACCTTCGAATTATGATGTTTTTTGGCGTTTCTTGAAGCAATGACTATGGTTCTTGAGTTGAGAGATGAATTCCTTGTTTACGTGTCCAAGCATTGTGCGCAATTTGATGCCCGGGAATCTTGGCGGGCATGCAAGAGTTAAATCAACAATTCCAAGCGATTTCTGGAGTGCTGTTCACAATTTGCAGAAAATTACCTTGAAGAATCACCTACACAAATCGAAGCTGGTACTCACATTTCATCTGAAACAGTGGATTTCACAAGGAATGAAGAAACTACATATGAAGTCGAAAATTCAGATCAAGAATTCCATCATGAAGATGAAAGACAAGGTAGTCCTTGTTAAATGTTTCTGCTATTAAATTGCTGAATTTTTTTGTTCTAAATTGCTTACTGATGTAATGTACTGCTTTCAGTGGAACAGAATTCATTCAATGGTGCTGAATTTATGGACTTTGAACATGATTTCAACATGTCGAGTATGCAATTTAAATTTGTTACTTGGTTTATAAAAACTAAACTGACATGCTAAAATTACAGGAGAATATGGTGGAATATCAATTGAGGATGCTGAAGTTATGGATGTTGGCAATGGTGTAGAGGTTGGATCTGACTGTCATAATACAGGTACTTGCTATAATAGAGGTATTTGCATTGATAAATTTCGTTCTGACTGTAGTTAGAATTGTTTCATCAATGTAGGTGCTGTGAACCATGCAGTGTTTGCAAACCAAGAGAATTATGAAGCCGCTTTCAAAAAAAGACAGGCCGAAATCAGGAGGATTCAAAGACAGAAAAAAAGAGAAGTGGATGCTGCAACTGGCAACTGAGTTGCAAATGATGCTACTGTTGGTAAGAAAGGTTCATTCAGCAGTTGGAAGAAAAGAAAGTTGTCAAAAGAATTAGACAAGCTTGTGAACGAATTGTGTGAGAATGCTACATCTGAAGAAAGAGTGGAAATTCTAGGGGGTGCTAGAAAGTGGATACCTGAACTAGATCTCTCAAACAGCAAAGAATTAAACACAATGAAAACAATCATTCACAATTTGAGGGAGTCTTTTGCAGCTCATAAGTATTCAAAAAATACAGATGTGTGGAGAGCAAGAAGTGTTTGCAATGACTTTTTACATCAATGGTGAAACTAACAAGTCCGCTTTTGCCAAGCAAATGAATCAATAGGAAGATTGTGTCGATTCGGCATAAATAGAAGATTGGTCTGCAGAGCATGGTAGTGGACCATGGTCCATGTTCAAAAAGAATACTAGATGTGACAGACTCTCTTATGATGAGAGGAAACTAATAGTTGACTTTTGGAGAGATAACACACGAGTGTCTCCATGCAAGAAACATGTTATAAGGATTAGAGTGGCTGAAGGATTCAAGATCATGCATCCATTACACTTCCTGGAGGATACTCGTGTTAGTTTGATTGCATATCTTTGGATGTTGTTACAATTCTTTGTAATTGCCGTAATTCTCATTGAATTGCTCTAATTGTCGTAATTCTTGTGTCTGCTTTTTGCGGTTTCATTTTACCAAATAGTTTGAAATTTTTTTTTTCGCTTTCCATGCCTTGAAACCCCTTTATGTCGGGAAAGTAAAGGACGAGAGACATGTTATTGTGTGTATCATATGAGAGCAGATTTTATTCGACTTGCAATGAACAAAGTAAGACATGATGAAAAAATTCATGGTTTAAATTGTAAATGCACGTGTGAAGTTTGTGGTCCTGGACCAACATGCATGGCAAGGAAGAGCACCTATGCTTCAACAAGTGAGCTTTGGAGGTCTCTTGTTTGTCCAAGAGATGAAAGTGAAGAATGGTATGCACATGACTGCCTAACTCTCAAGTGTAATAATTGTGGACCTAGCAAAGTCGCCAACATGTCCAAAAAAGAAGTGAATTTCAAAAATGGTGTACGGTGGAGTGGAAGACATATGACAAGGTACTAAGATTGTTGTTGTTTTTTATGCTTCATTATGGTGTAGCTTTATTTTTTATTTCTGTATTTGTTGTAGATATATGAATCTGTAGAAGAACCTGATGGCAAAGGAGGTTATAAGCTGGGAAAAAAACCAGTCACTAAACTGGTTTACAAGACCACAAGTGCTGCTGATATTTTTCAGAATGCGAGAACAGGCTGAAAGAATTCATTCCACACAACTATGAGGCTAGATGGCAGGCCAGGCAATTCAAGGAGTGTTTGGAAACATTTCCAAAGGATGCAATAGTTTCAAAGATTGATTTTGCTGAAAATTACGACTTCAAGATTCAAAGAAGAAATTCAAAGTCTGCATTGGAGGAATGATCGACAATTGCACAATTTTAGTGCATATATCATATAGACATGCCATCAAAAAGTGATGACCCTAAATTGGATGAAGATGAGAGAAGAATCATCAAAGAACTTATACATTTTTTCGGGTGACAAAATCTTTTTTTTAGGAACATGACACTTTGTTTATGCAACATTGTTTGAATAAACCATGCAACATTTTTGTCAAAAACAAACAAATCAAGTTATAGGGAAAACAACATGACATAATGAGACATATTGTTTGGTCCGATGGATGTTCTAGCCGTTTGGAAAGGAAGTAGAACATTTTACTTTCTAGGAAGAAATTATCAGACTAGTGGCATCCCAATAACTTGGAATTATTTTGCTTCTTATCATGGGAAAGGTAACTTTCATTTTCAAGCACCTAGAGTTAATGTTCATTTCCAAAGACTAACTAATCGATAGAAACAGAACATGATGGTCTTTGGAGGAGCATCATTAAGAGAGCCCTAACTCATGAGATGTTAAAACGAAATTCTGTGCCACTTAGACATGCACATGATGTAGTGGTTTTTTGCAAAAAACATTTTTTTTTTTTTTTTTGAAGACAAGGTATTTTTATTTTTATTAATAATATGTAAATAATTACATTTATTCATGGCTCTATGGTAGCCAGATAACCTAAACGTATCAGCCCAAGTCTCCCAGGTGTGGAGATGAGATAAAAGCACCATCAAACAATCCTTCTCAAATAGTGAGTGATCCTAATCAACCTGCAAATGAACCCCTTTAAGTTCCACCCCTTTAAGCAAAAAACATTTCAGTGACAACATGACAATGGAAGGCAAGGACAGATACAGGTGTGCTGTTGAACTGCTGGTTTTTTATACATTCCAATTTGCTGAGCTTGTGAATGCTTGTGTTTGACAGATTTTTTTGGGAAGTTGGCATCGGAGATGTTGATAGAAGTGAAAGGTATGATTGTGCAACTCTATCTTGCTCTAGCAAATTTCATTCCATCAGGCCTACTCAAAGATCTGACCCGACTCAAGTGGCATATATGAACTTCAGTTGACAAAGAAAAAGTAGACTTTTATATTTTAAAATGCACTAGAACAAAGCATGTTATAGAGAAAGCATACAAGGATCCTTGGGGGCAAAAGTTTGGTAGGAATGAAGTAGTTATTCTTTGAAAATATTACAAGTTAATTAATGGTAACTTGTATGAATTGCTAGAACATGAGCAGTCACGGTGTATACGACCATTTGGTTTTGGTCGTTAATTTTGATATGACCAGATTGAGGAACAACCTGTTTCAGCTCCCTGACATTGTGGATGGTCAAATTATGGATAGCTTGCATCAAAGCACATCCATTTATGCTCAAGAAGTTTTAGAGTCTAAAGGAAATGAGATGAAAGGAAAAGAAGAAATCAAAAAGCAAAAAAGAAAAGGCAAAGACCTTATAAACCTTTTACATAAACCTTATATTAATGTAAACCTTTTACATAAACCTTATGTAAACCTTATATTAGTGTAAACCTTACATATTCATGGAATGTAAACCTTATATTAGTGTAAACCTTGCTATTACATGTCAACACTATGGAACAAAATTGTGTTTATGTGTATACAAGATCCTCATAATATTTTAAAAGAAAACATCTTCATAATATCCTCCACGGTAGGTCTTGATTAGATGCCCGGTAGATCTTGAAGACTGCTAAATTCGAGAAGTCTTGCCTTTTTTAAAAGCAAGATAATTTTCCTCCAAGTGTACCACACGGAAGGATTTCTTCTTAGAGTCCGCTCCTTTATCCCGTGATAAATCTGCCCTTTATCCTCTTGACATCATTGTTCTTTACATCTCCAAATCTTCATTTTCTATAGGCTCCAACCTTGCATCTTCTTATTGAAGCTTTCACAAAATGTTAGACACATTTCCCGCAACAAGAATTCAATATTAACTACAACTAAATTAAACATGGACTACTATTCAAATTTTAAAACAGACTTACCATTTTTTTGCAAAGCTCCGGGCTTGTTTCTTGCAAGGGTCTTCTTGTCTGCGGGGTTGTCCAAAAGGCTGAGGGGTCTTCTTGTCTCAAGCAAGATTAATTTAAAATTAATGTAACTTAAAGAGAAGTTATAATACTAAAACTAAATGTGTACCTTTTATGGGAGATATGTGAGCAAATTTAATTGGACTCGAATTGTCAATATCTATAATTTGCTCAAATAAAATTGAAGTTAGCACAAAACAAAAACATTACAAGATACATTGAACAAGAATACTTACTTGCAACAGTTTCAAGTCTTTCTTTGTCTGGGCCCTTGTCTTCCTTTTCTTAATTTTTGCAGTCCTTTCTGCTTTAAAATCAGCACTTGCAGGTTTATTGTACAAAGTGGTGCTGCTATCAACTTCATCCTTCTGCTTCTTATCTTCATTACTGTTTGCATTTTCAGTTTCTTCTTCATCTTCATAGTTAGAGTCCTCTTCAATCACAACATCAATTCTTTGAATCCCGGTTCCTGCAAAATATTGCTTGGGACTTCCTCTCCACAACAGGAACCACCACGATTGCATAGTTTTCAAAGACAGTTGAAAAGCAAAAGACATGGTACTTATGTCCACATTGGTTTATTTTAACAAACAAGTCATATTCTTGAGGAAAACAAAGGCCACATGCCTGACATACATCACTAGTTAGCAAAGGCAAAGAATAGACACCCATACCCAACTCCATCCGAGTTTTGGTACTTACCTCCATTATTCTTAAGCCACCCCAAATGTAATTTAAAACCATGTTGCACAAAATGAGTGTCATGCTTCCTGTCATCTGAAACATAGAAATGCACTGTTTTTTTAAGCTTACCTTCTATTTTCATCATAGAATAAATTAGTGGCTATTAATAGGCAAATGGCAATTTTTTAGAGGGTCTAGACAATTTTTTACTTGTGAATTTTATGAAGGAGAATTCCTTAAAAAATAAAAAAATAGCCATAACTAAAACAAGTATTCCATTATTTTTTTAGGATTAGCCAAACTATTTTCCCCTTTTCCCTAAAGAAAAAGGGATTAGCCTTTCTTTATATTACAATTTTTATATACTAAATCATTAATAGCCAAACAAAAATAAATTCTTATTATAGACTTTTACACATCTCCACCTACCATCATCAGTGATAGTAGTCTTTCAAACTATGAATTTCTATTATATATACCACATATGCATCTTCAAAAAAGAATTGTAAGAGATTGTCAATATCCCTCTAGATGGTTGAGTTTGTTGCATAACATCTTCCTTCAATTAGGGTTGGAGATAAGTGCAATTTGATCACTATATCTAGAAGGTGTCATTGCATTGAATGTAGTTCAGACTATGGATGTTATAAGCTACGTTGTGAGCTTCTATTAACAGTTTTTTAATATTATTGTATGTTCCTTAATTGTTGATTATTATTTGTAATTGTAGTACAATATATCTAAGCTACAAAATCTAATTTACATTTTTTGCTTTTTCCAGTTCGGAAAAATAGCCAAGTGAAAATTTATAGTACATAATTCAAAAGTTTCGCCAACTCCAAATACATATAAATTTAATAATAATAATAACTTTAGCCAAATATATATTATAAAATACTGTAAAATTTTGAAAAATAGCCAAATCATTTTTTATGAAAAAATATATAGTATGCTTAATTTTTTCCCTGATTTTCATCATTGAAATATGGACCAAAATACTAATTTGATCAGGATTCCAATGCTCGGATTGCACTTCTGTCCCTGGTTTCAATGTGTAGTTCTCTGCAAAGTCAACAACAGACAACACACTATTATCCGGGAGTTTCTCAACACATCTTTTAAATTGTTTGCTCTGCCAGTGTGCTGTAAAGTTATGATCTGTAAACTTAGCAAGCTGATTTTTCAAGTTCTTTAACAAAAACAGATGCTTTGTCATTACGATCAATTAATCTAAGCCTTACGGATGTACCTTTTTGGATGGCTCATTGACATATGCATATACTTGCAGTCACATTATTAATTCCATCTTCCTCGTTTGGACCGGATGTCTAATTTTTTTCACTCCACATTCATCACATTCACCTTTGATGCATTTTTAGTTTATGCCATTCATCCGTCACATATTTCTCGCAAACCGTTGACCTCCACAAGATACTAACATTATCAAAAGTCTTCTTGTTTGCTTGACATACTCCATTGTTTCTTTGGGATGCCGCGATTAACTGCGCAGCAAGTGCAATTAACATGTAGGGATCTCCTCATATCATTGAAGGCCTTTACATGCAGTCGCTTGCTCATGTTTGACACAACAACATGTGTTTCTTTCCTTCAATTTCCTTATGCAATCGGGTTTGGATACTCGAACCGTCGGCGAATTTTGGTATCGGGATTACGATATACAAACCTGTTGATAAAGCTTCTCGGGCTCGCAATAACAAAAGCATTAAAGACCATGTTAGCAAAATGATGTCGGACCAGATGCCAAAATAGTATTGAACTATACTATTGTACATTTAATGTATGTTCTATGTACATAAAATGTCCATCCAACGATTCAATCGATACATTCTTTATGTACATCTAATGTACATCTAATGTACATCAGTACATCTAATGTACAGCCAACAGTTCCACTGATCTGTTACTGTACATCCAATGTACATCCAATGTACATCTAATTAATGTTCCAATATTAGTACATCACATTAATGTGACAATATTAGTACAACTAATGTACATATGTATGATTTGTTTTGCTTCATTACCTGAAAGTACACTAAAATGTAAAATGATGTAATTTTGATATTCAAGTACATGTAAATGCAGCTGCATGGACATGTAAGTGTTAATGGATGTACATCTAAAAAGTACCTAATAGCGCATCACTGCAAGAGGATTGCTACTATGTAAACAATGTAAAATGCAATACATTTCATGAAAACCATGTGTATTCATTAACAGGTCACTCGGAAGAGAACTAGAATGTACAGAAGAAAGTCATGAAAGAATTTTGGAAGAAAATATAATCTCCAAAATTGAATTAATTCAATTACAAGAGCAAACCTGTGAGATATCAAGGTATTGTATTGCTTGTGTTCTCCTCTTCATGACATCTCTAACCTTTGGTGAAACTTTGGTATTATCAAGCCAAAATTCACGAACGACATTTGTTTGAATCATCGATTCTATTTGATCTTAGCATCCTTCCCGCCAAAAGCCCATATATTTGCTCCACTTAATGACATTATCTTCCTTCTTGCTTTTGCTTTGGATAAATTTCTTGGTACGTATCTTTAGCAATTTTGAAGAAACATTCTTGTTTATATCTCCTTTTTTTCCAACAATCATTGATAACGATGAATGTTTTGCGACCAATTTATCTTTGCTATTAGCGACTTTTACTTCTTGAAGCCCATCTTTCAAGTTTTTGATCATTGATTTCATAACAATAACCCGGAAGGTTTGAAAAAAGAAAAAAGCACATCATCTTGCAACAAACGAGCACAAAAAACTAATCTTTGATCTCGGCCAGGCGTTTACCAACAGCGAGGATGCAATCCACCGACTGTCAACCGCTTATTTTTTTTTTTGTGGCATAACAACACAATGTCGGCATACTTGCGCTTAGAACCATCACTTCCATTGGAATTCTCACCCTCCATGAGCAGTTGAAATTGATTTGTATTTCTTGTAGATTCAATTGGCATGTGTTTGCTACGGAATTAGTTCGGTGTTAGATCACCTGAAAGGGGAATTTCGGAAAGGGAGGGACGGATCCATTCGAATTGGTTCGGTGGTTAGGTGATTAACCAAGAATTTTGGGGGGCACTGTCAGGGATGATCTTGCAATCATTGCAAACCTGACACAAAATGACAAACCAGAGTATCTTGATGTACATCTAAAATGTACCCCAAAAAAGCACAAATTCGTCCTTCAATTCAGTACGATGTACGTACACCCTTTCATGCTTTTACCCAGCAAAGCTTGGCCAGTGGAAAGCCCAACTCCCGCAGTGGAGTTGCCCGAGGAGGGGAGCATGTGGATTGTGGTGAAGGCTGGAATGGATTGGTGTGCCCATTAAGGGGGAATGTTGGAGCATGTGTAATGGGCACACATGAAGAATGACTTAGTGGAGGAGTACCAAAAGTCCATCAAAGGGCCGGTAGCTTAGTGTTAGAGTACTTGGCTTGCAAGCAAGAGGTCCTAGGTTCGATCCCCAGCCTGTCCATCCAATCATAGGAGCAAGGGGGTATTAGCGTCAGCCATAGCATCAGATGGATTTCTTTGGTATTTCTTGAGGTGAAAACAGTGTTCTGTAGTAAATAGCAACAGTTATTATCAAATAATTCTTTTGTGCTAATTCTGACGCTATATCTGACTCTATGGATGACGCTATATCATTTTAACCAAACTAACACTATCACTGATGCTATAGCTGACACAAGAGCTGATGCAATACAAATCAAATGTATTAGCATCAGATTCAAGTGTAACTGCCTTCTGACTCTAATTCTGACCTTAATATTGACGCTATGTGTGACTCTAATATGGGCGTTGAATCTAACGTTGGACTTGACTCTATGCCTGACTTTAATGTTGACCTCTATTCTGACTCTATAGTGACTCTATGTCTCACACTACTTCTGACTCTAATAACGACTCTATGTCTGATGCTACAATTGACTCTATATCTAACCCTATGTCTACGTTTGTTTCTAATTCTGACTCTACTACCGAATCTACGCTTGATGCTACTATTGATTCTATATCTAACCCTATGTTTGACGCTATATTAGTATTATGAACTCTACTGTTCGTGAGTGATCTCATTCTTGTCTGTACACTATCTCTAGATTTGATGCTATCATTGATTCTATGTTCAGTTCTATATCATTGACCCATATAAACTAGTCATGCACTTTACTATAGATTTTAAAACTTTTTGAATAACTAGTTATGGTGCCCGAAGCGTTCTTAGGAGCTTTATTAAGAACTTGAAGAGCCTATTATTAATCAATCAAAGCTTTGGATAGCAAGTGTAATCATTGTTGAAATTTATGGTGGCACAACAATCAGTAGTTTGAATGTTTGATGTGAATTGATATTCTAGAATGGGACTCGCATGAAACCAACAAACCGCCCGGATAGATAGGCTTCTCATTCATCTCAGCAGATTTTCTACAATGGTGGACAGTGGATAGCCGCACACATGCGAACTACCCACGAAAAATAAAGGGAAAATCCAATTATATCATTTGGACCCCAAAACAAATACAATGCTAATAGATGAGTGGCTAATGTACTGCCGAAAAGCTTATCACCCAGGATTAAAAACCCCATTTCGGGTTTTAGAGGAAAAACCCTAGTGATAAGCCTTGGCAAGGGCTTAGACAAGCGTAAGGCATAGAATCGCTCCCAAAAAACCCACGAATGGAGAAGTCGAAAACAGATGCGGCTAAGCTAACTTTGTACGCACATCACCAACAAAACAACAAGACAAAACAAACCTCCCAGTGGAGGGGCTGATTACTGTAGCGTGCCACGCGATAAAAATAAAAAACAAAGAAGGGGGGGTGGGTTCAAAGAGAAATAGGTCTTCTTGCCGAGAAGAGGAAGCGCCCGATGAGACGTCGATCTGAAAACGCCTAAAATAGCGAACTCCCAACTAGAACGGGCATGCGCCGCGCGCATGCATGCAAAACACCGCATGCTCGTCCCATTCTAGAATGGCGATCCGATGTCTCGGATCGATGGGATTCTAGAATGGGACTCGCATGAAAACCAACAAACCGCCCGAATACCAAAGGACTTCCTTACAAACTAAGATCGAGGGACGAAGGTCACGGATCTAAGGCTAAAGGCGGAAAGGACCCGATGAAAGAACGCCAAATTGGCCAAACCGAGGCGGGAAAGAAGCCCCTCCCGCGCACGGAAAACAATTCAAAGAGAAATAGGTACTGGCGAGAAGAGGAAGGCGCCGATGAGGGCGTCGATCTGAAAACGCGCCTAAAATAGCGAACTCCCAACTAGAACGGGCATGCGCCGCCCGCATGCATGCAAAACCTGCATGCTCGTCCCATTCTAGAATGGCGATCCGATGTCTCGGATCGATGGGATTGAAATGGAGCTTTGGGGGGTAAATATGAGTATGGGAGAATCTCGAATAAATACCACTCTATTTATATTTCATGGACCATTTGAGAATAATATGGGGGTTCTAATCTCATTGTTAAATAAATGCGTCATTGTTGGGATTTATCAAAAATATATTCTATTGGGTAGGCTTTAATGATACCATGATTGTTTGGTTTGTTATACTGATGGTCGGGGAAGTGGAAGTGTGTTAGAAACTGATGGTGACCTATGTTTCCATTTCATTTGTTTCAAATGTGGAACTATTTCTTATTCCATTTCATTTGTTTCAAATGTGAAAGTTTCAAGTAACTATAGCCGAGTTGATGACCTTATCCTTGGATTAATTTAGTTTTCCTTAGATCAATTCATTTTTTTAGCTGGCAAAGTGAAGGTTAGAATGCATCGTCATTATTCTATTTTATTCACTTTCGGATATTAATAAACAAAATTGTAACATTATCTGACCATTAAGAAAGGCAAAATTGAGTTGCCCGGCTTTGGCAACAATGTTTTGCATTAGGGTTAGCAAAGGCTCTTGAAATTTAGATGTGCAACAAATATAGGATGTCGAGTAAACTATATATATGTGTCATGAACCTAGGCGATAACAAGAAAAATACGTGGAAATATGCAAGAAATATGAAAGAAATATGCTTGACGACCATATGAGTATAATAAGAAGATGCTCGTCACAATGTGTATGGTGATGTTGCACAAAGGGAAGAATGTTACTACCAACATGTTTATTGATGAAAATTATCCATGTAAAAAAATGTCCCATATAGTGTTTAGTCTATTTGCAAGATGATAATTATGTAGGTTGCTTTATTATATTTTGTGGTGCTCAAATCTACTACAAATGACAGCTATATAGGTGACCCCCAACACTTAGTTTCCATAATATGTGCCTTTGACAAGGTAAATATGTATTTATGTAATGATCCAAGTAAAAAGAATTACATCAAGAAGAAAATAATGTCAATACTTCTTGTCCCAACAGCTCAAAGGTCTAAGCAACTATGCCATGGTGAAACTTAGCTTTGGAAGCGTCAAGCATTGAGCATGAGCTGGCGCATTGTGGCACCTAGACCTCATATTGAAGGGATCTTCCCTGTCACTGGACAGGATAAATATGTAGCATTATAACAGGGGGTTGTTTTTGTATTTTTATACTTTTTTTCCTAAGGTTTTTATATGATTTGATGATAGTATTCCATGAGACGTACTAATCGGTATATCTAGAGTGCTTTATCATCGCTCACTTTAATTTTCGTGACACTTTCCAATGGTTGAATCCATAAATTTTGATATATATTTTTTATAAGAAAATATTCTATGCTAAGAAAAAGTATTTTTCCCTTGCTTTACATGCAAGGCTCGAGACCCTTGCCCATGCCGGATCTCTGCCATATTCGACAGGAGGGCATGTATCATGTCGACAGGAGGGCCTGGATCTTTGAGGTTCAGACAGTTTACATGATCTCGACCTGGAAAAGGTTGTAACCAGGGATCCAGGGTTTGCAGACAACAGGGTTTTCGGAAGTCTTCTCCTGTATCTCGGCTGGATAGCTTGGTTGAACACGAATGGCCAGGTGCAAAGCTTTTCTTATTTGGGTCATGTGCAGATGCATTTGGAGTACGAAATAGTGATATTGATGTATGCTTGGACCGTTGATGAGGAAGATCAAATAAAAGGCTGAGCTTGTTGTTCGGATGGCGGATATCTTGGAAGCTAATGACATGGCAAGTGTTCAGGTCAGTTTTTATTAACAAACAAGATCCTCTAGTTTCATTAATAAGAAATGCATAGTCTCTTGACAAAGGGTTCTTCCAAGCATCGACTCATGCACGGGTACCAATTGTGAAGTTCTGGAAACCATTAAGTGGAATATCATGTGATATTTGTGTTAACAATATGTAATATGCTCGCCAGTAGTTAATTGAAATTGTTGCATGACTATGCAAAATTGATGTCCTGGATTGAGGCAAACCGACTTTCATAGTTAAGCCGGGCAAAATCTCGCCAAGTGAATCGGAAACTTTATCTAGCTAGGCGTATGTCCTTTTACATTCTTGTTTGGTTGTTGATATCGAGGAGTTTTTGCGATTATGAAAATCGATTCATTATATATTGTGGTATGTATTATTATTGTCCATTGAAAGAAGTGGCGGATAGAATCCTTACGGTAATAATTTTGCAGATTGGGGCAAGTAATGTCAATCGATTATTTTGGAGCGTAGCTACTATTTATCGGATTTTGGAGCAATATTAAGGTTATATAAAGGCACTATGCAAAATTGGAATTCATGGGAAAGAGTCAATGTTGGTCATTAGAAACGATTTGGCTGCCGTCAATTTGTATTTCTGTGTCCTCCATATGCAAACCTTCCATGATCATATATATATTAACGCGGGTATGTGTTAATGTGCATTCATTTCCTTCAACAACGTCGCCCCCAATTACGCCTTGTCTACGTAACTCACTTGAAATTAACAACATTTTAAAGTTGGAAAAAGGGTTTTCACATTGTCGACCATTGAAAGAAGTGGCGGATAGAATCCTTCACGGTAATAAGTTTGCCAGTTAGGGCAAGTAATGTCAATCGAGTATTTTGGAACGTAGCTACTATTTATCGGGTTTTGGAGCATGGAATTCATGGGAAAAGAGTCCAATGTTGGTCATTAGAAACGGTTTTGGTCAGAGTCAATTTGTATTTCTGTGTCCTCCATATGCCCCCCTTCCCATGACTGTTACAACCCGCGCCTGTTCTTTTTGGCATATTTATGCCATTTAACAATATGGCTCCTTACTCGAGGCATATCCCCAACCATAACATAGTTACGACTAGGCCTAAAATGAGCCAGATGAAGATAGCCACGAGCTCAACTTGCATCTGATCATACTGGAATGCCACGAATTTGGCAATTTCCGTGCTAGATATTCACATGAATAATTATGCTTTATTGATCAAAAAATTGACATTTGAGGTTTATGATGAGAATCATTCAGGCAATGGAAGCAACCTACCAGGTGAAGGTGAACGATATCTCGGTGAACGATATCTCCTGGGCATATTATGATCGAGTGGACACATTCAAACTGGAGGCTTTCTGAGATTATTTCTCATTTCCGTACAAATGTTTAACTAATATTTACCTCATTATCATGGAAAGTATCATGGTCATCCATCGCGTTCATGAAATATTCAAACACTTATTATGTCATAACCAACACATAACAACCAACACATAACAACCAACACATAACAACCATTAACATTAATTAATATTCTTACGTCTGCTTGTTTTATTTAGGGCCCGAAGGGCCCAAAATTTTTTTTAGTATAATAACCAACACATAACTACCATTGAAACCATTGAATCCAACACATTTAAATTAAAATCCCCCTTAAACCCCCTTTGGTTTGGGTGCATATTCACACGGGGGGTGACGTAGGGCAGCGAGAGCCCTCGTATTTGTATTTTTTTACGTCTGAAAATCAACACCATATAGTATTCCGCTTGAAATCTTATAGTATTTTGTGAATCTTGTTATACAGTATAGCAAATCTTGTACTTGCATACCCCACAAACGAGGAACTTTACGTACGGTGTAGATTTTGGAATAAGGGGTGAATATGCCTATCCAACAGCTCTCGTTGCCCGGAGTCACCCCCCGTGTGAATATGGTTAACAACTTTGACAGAGTATAACATGAGAATGAGAACAGACTGCTTAGAAAGATGCCCTTTCTATTCATCACTTTGTACAGATCTGTATGCATGAATTTGAGATGGTAGACATCAAAGTAGTAAAAAGTGCAAGACAGTAGACATCTAGTCTTTTGAATTTGCCCTTGTTATTGAGACTGGACATTATTGAAGCCACAAGCAATTACATGTGCATAACATGCGAGAACATGCAAGGACGCAAAGGACATAAAAATAAACAATAGGAATGATAAAATTTTCTAGTGAATGCTACATAAACACTGTGGTTGTGCAGTACAATGCAGTTAGCCTGTGGTGTTCTTCAAAATAGAGCAGCTATCTCTGCATGATATTTTGAACAGAAGCTACATGCAATATGATAGGGCCAGTTGAATGTTGCTGCAAGAAAAGAACAAATTTATCAAACTTGACATCAAGAGCTTTCACTTTTAAGGACTTGTCAAGGACACATAAGAGACAAATTCCAACAATCTAAACTACAACTATCAACAAATATTAGCAGCAAAAGGCAGTCTCTCCCTAAAGCCATAATAACAACTATGCACTAAACTGTCTTTAGCATAAGTCTGTCTTTAGCATAACCCAGAAGAAGCCAAGCACTCTCAAGCTATGGACCCATAATCCTTCCATTATATATAACTTCCATGTATAATACCTCTGTCTGTTAACATCTTAAACATTCAACAAATGCCAGTCAAACCCCTAGAAATTTTAAGAGCAGGTGGACCATGACACGCATCATGATAACCATAACTTGTTAATGTGGGGCAACCCATGACATGAATAATATTTCAATGCAATGTTTTACGAAATAAGCTAACAAAATATGTAGAATCTTGAGATATAACAACCAAACATGGGTATCTATTACATGTCTCCATCAACAACAGTCCATATCAAAAGTAGCAGTCCTGATGATAAATGTTTTTAGGAAAGCAACTCTATCAGAAAAACCTTCTTCAAATATGTTCCTTGAAGTAGGTAAGTAGAATTTCAAACTCAGTGTTTTGCTTTTTACAATGCTAATTACAACAATGCAGGAAAGAGCAATTATGTTGTGCACTGTATCTGTCAGTAGAAAAATGGGCAAAACTAACCCCATGAAAATGTATGATCAAAGGAGGTTTGATGGGGCCTATTATGCTGCAGAATGCTTAGATCTACGGCTGCCACTCCATCGAATGATCTAAGTTCACTTTAAGTTCATCAACGTGTAGTTGGAAACTCGGAAAGGGCTTCACATGGATCATTTGGAAAGCCTGTAATAAGCTCCATCCGCTTGGATGGCTCGCTTGGATAAACCCTACTTACACCAAATTGATATGAAATTTGGATAGAACCTTTTTCGATCTATAAACTGATCATATATGTCCCGTACAAATAAAGCTGAGAGTTTACCTTTCAAAAAAGGGAATGGCAATAAACTTGTCCAATAGTTGTGCCTCCAAAATAAACCATGTATCCTTGGAACATTTAGTATCAATTGCAATTATGATAAGATAGAACCACTTGCTTCTTGAAGAATATACTGAATACGTGCAACATGGTTCATTCGTTGCACAAGTAAAACGATGCTTGTAAACCACATAAAAGGTTGCAGAATTTGTAGTTACACCACATAACTAAGTGTTTTAATGTATGCATCCAAAATCATAATTCTAAACCGACATGCAAAAGAGACCAAGCAAGTTAAGGAAAACCTAGAAAACCATGCAACAGACGAGAGTGATAAAGTGACATGTAGAAAAGTATGAAATTATATTCCTGCATCTACAGATTGTGCACATCTATTAGAAGCAAAATTATAAGATGATAAGATGAATTTTTACGTCCACGGGAACCCAACGGGTTATGGGACGGCACATGCAAGGGCAACAACCCATCTAAAACCTGGGGACTAGGCCCCATCACCAAACACAATAACCAAATATTAAAAGACTACCAAGAAGAAGATAATGCTAATGCTAGTGGTAATTTTATGCTTCTAAAATTATCTAGACATAGCCAATCCAAGGATTGGAAGGCCATTGATCTAGAATAATTGCTGCGCCTCCCCTGTACACTGCCCATTTCTTTTGCAGGCGGGCTGCCCTCACATTGTAGAGCTCCTCCTTGCGGTTACATAATTGAAGAGGGGAGAGGTCCTCCTGTACTGAGAAACTAGTCCCTCTGAGATGGTTTCCATGCTGAAGAACATGTAAGCGGCTAAGAATGTCTTGAAACCGAACCAAAAGATGGCGAGGACGATCAGGTCTTGCTGCTCCCACCCTAGTAGCGGAGACAACTCCACCAACCTTCACATGCATGACATCAGTGAAAAAATGCAAAGCCGCATCCATATCAGAATGGGCATCATCTTCTGCCTCTGCAACCCCTATAATACGCAAGTTCAGGCTCCTGGTAACAGAAGATACTGAGGCAGCCTGCTCCTATCTGCTTGCTCGACACTGCGACTCCTGGTCCCATTGGGATTGTGGAGATGTCTGTACGCCCACCTCAACATGTTCCCTTTCCAATGTCTGCACTTCCGCTTCGGCACAATGTTTCTTCTGTGGCTGTAATTCTGTATCTAGTGTTTGTACTAAAGCATCACTTGTGCCCATATACTGGGCCTTAAGGTCTGGAACAAAGGCATGTATTAACTGTAATAAGTGTGTCCATCTCTCAATAGACACGATCATAGATGTGGCCGTCATATCTTGGAAGGTAAATGTACCAGACCTGCTTGTGCCGATATGAAGAGGCCGCTGGGGACCAAAAAGAGAAGATGGCAAATCCATTATTACACTGGAATTAGCTTGCCCCTGACCATGGAGCTGTATGCTAGACCGAGCACTTGTGGGACGAGGAACCTCCTGTGCAAACAATGATTCCTGAGTAGGAGGCTTTTTCTTTTCCCTAGCCATCCTTACACCAAATCTCTCCTTATTACTGGCCCTTTCTGTCATGGTGAAGCTCTCTAAATGAAACCAAAGCGGCTATATATAAAAGTGAAATCAAAGCAGAAGCCTTAATCTAAAAGATCTGTAACACAATATCCAATACTGCAAACCCTACCAAAGCCGGCCGGAACAGGACTGTTTTGACATACAAAATGTAACCAAACATGGGCATACCATACACCATCGAAAAGATCCTGAAGAGAGCTTTCCAAAGCAACAAGTCTTACCTGAAACGGAGTCCTGGATCAAAAGTTATGCTAGAAACTGTGTTGCCGACGCCTAAACTATAGAGTTTAAATTAGTCCCCAAGGCAGGCACCCTGATGACTCCATGTAACTTACGATTCTTACGAAGGATCACTTGCTACTTAGACCATAACTATGGCTTAGATGAGGATGCCAAGTCATTTGGGATGCCATAGTAATGGCATAACGTCGTGACAGAGAAATGTAAGGACTAACATTTCTAGGGTGTACGACAACGTTGAATCGTAACCCCCAAGGATGTGGGTTAACAACATAGGGGGTGCATATAATAGCAGCTTAAAAGCCACAAGGCGGTTAATGAACCTAAAGGAGTGAATGGATTGGTGACTCTGCCGGATAAAGGTCACAACCAAAGGGTGAATGGCATACTGTTGTATGCGCATAAGGGCCAGGATAATGAAAATCGGCCATGGACGTAGAAAACATATTGAAGAAGAGAAGGAATGAAGGACCCTTATTAATGATGTTTAGTCACCTGGATAGAAAGGTTATTACCTCCACGATCCTTGGATGAATGGCATGACTTGAAGGGTAGTCTTTCCTGTTATGCAAAGATAGATTTCCGGCTTGAAAAGTGGCAAGAGCTGAAAAGCTCTTTAAAGGTTTGATGCATGGCTTAGGGAAGAAGACTTTCATTTCTTAGGACAACATGGTGAGTTGAATTCACCAAGAACCTTTTTAATAGGAGAGGCCTCCCTTGAGAGGTCTTTGAGTGGTACTGTCCTTTGGGATATTCACATAATCCCTTGGAATATGTAAGTTCATTTGTGGAACTTAATGACATTTAGGCACTAAAGTAATGGTTGGAAACACTTTGCCCCAACCATATCTAGATACCCTAGAAGGAGGTGATTAGTCAACAATGGTTGGCTGCCATTGGACCGTTACGGTAGAACAACTCCAAAAGAGGGTAGGCCATCGTCAATTTGACAAGCGTGTGGCATAGATAAATAATCACGGCCATATAGGCAGTGAAGTTTGGCACAAAATAATACTAAAGTTTGTACTCTAGATAAATTAGGGTAGAGTGTTGACATTGTTGTGGGGGTTTTAACGCAAGCAGCCACTATATGTTACAGAGTATGTATCACGATCTGGGAAAGTGGTCCATAAAAGGAACACGACCATTGGTTTAAACACTAAAGAGAAACAACATTAATTATAGTTATGTCTATAAAATTTTTACTTAAACCTTAATATATAGCGTCGAATAAGATCTAATATAAAGCATATGAATGCAGTATAGATTGAATCATGGCAAGGCCGGAAGAAATTTTGTTATCAAGAGATCTACCAAAGGAAAAAAATTATTTAAAGCTATAGGTCTAGGAATGTCGATAACTCGACATTGTTGTCGTCGCCTAAAGGATATCGAAGTTGATAGTGGATTAGAATCCAACTTGGAAGTTTCTATCTTACTCCGAGGTGTTGCCTTCCATCGCTCAGTGTGAATGTTCGTCGATATGGTTGTGGGAAACATTCCGAAGTGATGGTAATAACCCTTAGGTTATTCCTAGCTCAACATGGTTGCACAAGTCCGGCGGAGTTGTTGCCACCATAGTGTTGGTTTAGGGAAGGGTGATTACTAGACAGAAGCGTTACTATAGAAATAGAGATACTATTTAAGTAGAAAAAGAGAAGATTACATGCACTAAAAAGAGGCTTATTGTGTTGATAAAGGGTTTGGCTAGGTGGTGGGAGGTCAAGGGTTCAAGCCCCTATAGTACACTTTCATATAAAAGTTGCTATGCAGAGAAAACAAGTATTAAATGTATAAAAATGTGAAATATATCTATTTCATTCAAGGAAGCTTGGCGTGGTGGTAAGCGACTAAGGTTTGAGTTGGGAGGCCACGGGTTCAAACCTGGGTTGAGGGGCAAAAAACATTTATATGAAAAAAAATACAATAAATTTTTTTATAGGGCGGAAATACACGTTTATATACGTGGGCGGCGCTGGATTTATATGGCTTTCTTTTCAAATTCTAAGGCACGAAAAGTATAGCGGCGCCCATCTGGGTTTTGGGCCCTGCTATTGCCATTTTAATGCTGGATGTTGATGCCCATAGGATGTATTGGCGCAAAAATTGCCTCAAGCCGAGTTACCTAGAGAAAGTTATAGCCCGTGGAAACAAGGGACCACTTTTTTCTGTAAAAACTTAACATACTTGATTCTAAGGACTCACGCCTTAATTCCTAACTAGCCTAGTCCTCCCATAACTATGTCAGACCTCCCACTTAGCGTTCGGCACCGCTAAAGGTTCCAATGCTCCTGGAATTTGAAGTTGCTCTGCCTTCGTCTGCTGACACAGCTGACACTCTTTGATGTATCGAACTACCTGCTTCTTCATTCCTGGCCAATAATAGCTGCTGCGCACTTTGAAATATATCTTCATAAATCCTGCGTGGCTAGCTATTGGACTGTTGTGGGTGTCGTGGAGAATCAACTTCCTCACCCCTGATGATTCAGGCACACACAACTTGTTCTTATGGTACAAAAGGTTACCTTCCTTCTTAAAATTCTTGAAGGTTTCCCTCTCCTTATCTGTTCTTGCCTCCTTGCACAAGCTCACCCATACTTCCTTGAAGTCTGCATCTGTCGGCAAGGTTTCTTCGATCTTCTTTCCGAAGTCCCTGGTGAGCGTCGAAATTGCATTGCAGTGAACTCTTGTTATCAAAGGATGCCTTGAAAGTGCATCTGCTACCACATTGAGCTTCCCCCGCTTATAAACTATATCAAAGTCATATTCTTCGAGGAACTCCATCCACCTTCGCTGCCTCAGGTTGAGATGTAGTTGCGTGAGCACATATTGGAGACTCTGATGATCCGTGTCCAATTGGAACTTCCTCCCCAACAGGTAGTGCCTCCAAATTCTTAGCGCCCTGACAACTGCAAGCAACTCTTGATCGTGCGTTGGGTAGCGCGTTTCGACATCGTTCATCTTCCTAGAATCGTAAGCTACTACCCGCTCTTCCTGCATGAGCACTGCACCTGTGGATATCTTACTTGCGTCTGTCGCCACAAGCTTGTCCTTCTCTGGGTCTGGCAGGGTCAAGACGGGGGGTGGTTGTCAAAGCTTCCTTCAACAATTCAAAACCTGCTTGGGCTTTCTTGTGCCAATGATCCGCCCTATCCTTCACTTTTTTTCCCTCGTCAAATCGTTAAGCGGGGCGCTATCTTTGCAAAGTTCTTCACAAACTTCTGTGTACCTGCTAGGCCAAGAAAGCTTCTGACCTCATGGACATTCTTTGGTGCCGGCCACTGTATGACTGCTTCAATCTTGGCAGGATCCGTCGAAATTCCTTCTGCTGAAATCACATGACCCAGGTAATCCACCCTCTCTGTAGTGAAGTGGCACTTCGACAACTTGGCGTATAACTGGTGCCTCCTTAGTTTCTCGAGCACTCTCCTTAGGTGTTGTACGTGTTCTTCCAGGGATCTGCTATACACCAGAATATCGTCAAAGAATACTATCACAAACGTATCCAAGAACTCCCTGAAGATGTCATTCATGAGCCTCATGAACGTTGCTGGGGCATTTGATAAACCAAATGGCATTACTGTGAACTCGTAATGCCCATACCTAGTCCTGAAAGTCGTTTTGTGGACGTCTTCTTCCTTGATCCTGATTTGATGGTACCCCAACCTCAGGTCTATTTTGGAGAAGACTTTTGCCCCTTGGAGCTGATCCATCAAGTCATCCGATCTGGGGAGCGCATACTTATTCTTGATGGTGTGCTTATTCAACTGCCTGTAATCTATGCACATCCTCAAGCTGCCATCCTTCTTCTTCACAAAAAGAATGGGTGCTCCAAATGGTGAGACGCTAGGTCTAATGAACCCTAGGTCAAGTAGCTCCTACAATTGCTTCTTCAACTCTGTCAGCTCTTGCGTCGTCATTCTGTATGGGGCCTTGCTCGTCGGCTTCGTACCTGGTTCGAGTGCTATCTCACACTCGACTCCCCTGTAAGGTGGAAGCTGCTTGATCTCATCTGGAAAGAGATCGTGGAACTCTGTGATCAACTTAGCTATTTGCTTGGGCAACTTGCTGAGCACCTTATCTTCCTTGCTTTCTTCTGACTCGGGCTCTTCGAGCTGAAGCTTGAAGATGTATGCTACCTGCTCGCTCTTTATGCACTTGAGCAGCCGCTTACTAGACATACACCGCATGATGGGGACAACTTCTTTACCGCGGATCTCTATGATCTTTTTCGTTGGTCGCGTGAGGGTCACCTTCCGCTTTCCACAATCAATGAGGGCTCTCGCTGGGACCAAGATACTCCATTCCAATGATTAAATCATACTTTCCAATATTCATTATTTCGCCCCATCCGATGTTGATTCTCGGCAAATCAATGTCGAAGTTTATCCTTTTGCCTGCCATGTGCCTTACTCCCCCGTTTGCTAACACCATGGGTCTCGGCTTTGACTTCAACGGTTTCAGCTTCAACATCTCAACCATTCTTGGGGATGCAAAGTTGTGGCTACTTCTCGAGTCTATCAAGATTATGAATGACTTGGCCTTGGCCTTCCCTATTGTGGAGATTACCCTCGACTTGATTTTTTACGCTTGTTCTCGTATCTATGGCAGCAAAATGTGATACTCACCCCTGATGAAGTCGCAGCGTCGCTCGCCGTCCGCCGCGATGGAGTGTCCCATTCACCCAACTCCGCTAATGCCGCACTCATGACGCCGAGGGCGCATTTATTGTTACGTGGCCGGCCGAAGCACTTTGAAGCAAAGCCAAAGCTTCTCTATGCACTCCTGCCTCTTCTCCTTGGGCATTGCTTGCAAAAAGGACCGCACTGCTTTGGAGTAGTTTGACCCCTCTTGCTTGTCCTTGAAGGACACCTGCTTCTTCTCTTGCTACTTCCCATAGTTGCTGCTATATGGAGCCTTCGCTAGACCTGGGCTAGTTGCTCTAGGGCTATAGCTTCCCGTTGCCTTGCCCTTATCCTGATAGTCTTTGTTGTTTTACCCATTCGAGGCCCCGCCCCTTGCAAGCTTCTCGCCTTGGATTCGCCTCACGATCTTGTTGAGGGTTGGTTGCCCTTACCAACTTCCTTATCTCCTCATTCAATCCCTCAATGTACCCTTCTACTGCGTGGCGTTTGCTCAACTTTGGCACATACAACCTGAGTCTCATAAACTCTTCTGTGTACTTCTGTACTGTTCTGTTGCCCTGCTGCAATCGGTGAAATTGCTGCATCATGTGACACTTATGTTCCCGGGGCACATAATGGCGCTTGAAAGCCTTAGCAAACTTCTTGAACCTACAACTGTCCCTGTTCAACCCATGGGCCTTGGCATAGCCTTTCCACCAAATGCGAGATGCTCCCTTGAGGTTGGCTGTTGCCACCCTGCCTTTGTCCTTGTCCTTCATGCTATAAGCATTGCCATACTCACTCATCTCATCTAGCCAAGCCTCCGCTTCCATGCCTGATCTGCTGTCGCCTGAGAACTGCTCAAGCTTTCTGGCCTTCCATACATTACCCAGCGCTGAGTCTAACTTCTTTTGATAGTCCGAGACCCTTGTGTCTTTGGGCCCTACGGTCCTGCACCTGTTCTGCCTCTTCCTCGGAATCAGAGTCTGAATCCGAGCTTGAGTCGGAGGATTCCGTGCTGGGGGGCCTCCTTCTCTTGCTCTTCCTCTTATCCTTCCCCGCCTTTCGAGCTGGTGCTTGCGGCAACTGGGCGTTGCCATCTGGACTAACTCCTGCTTGTGTTGCCAAGAAGGCCTTTATCTGGTCGAGGTCTGTTCTCATCTGCGATATCTCTTCTTTAGGGGTCATGGGGCCGAATTCCTCGTATAAGCTTCTTGCTGGGTGCAGCCTAGGCGGAGTCTGTTCATCCCTACGGGCTCGCCATTCTTGTTCAGCTGTGCCTGGACCTCTAGCTGCATACACAAGTAGATCATGGCCTTATGGTTATCTTTATTTGCTCTATTGCATTATATGTGTTTGTTGGTATAGTTGTGGAACAAGATATATCAACAAAACATTTACAGTGCAAAAGAAATCATATTTATATATGTATAATATCTTAAATACAATGCCTCCGGGATCAAGAGTCTAACTATTCTTGGAATCGCCGGTAGGATGGGTTATCCTGCAAAAACTTCTTAACTTGGGCCGTTCCTATGGAGCGTTCCAAGTTCCTGAGGATGTTGGTTGATGTCCCGCCCTGCAAGGCTTGTACCAAGTCTTCTACCCTGCGGTCGGACGTGTAGGCCGCGGTCACTGCTAGTCTTCCTTGCTGTCAATAGGGAATGGCGAAGTCGAAGATGTCAAGTGCCATCGTTCTCTTGACTAGGATGACATGGTCGACTGTTGTGAGTAGTCGAGCATGCCTACCAAAGCCGGAGAGTGCGATGAGCATGAACACTCCTTCCTCGCCCCTTGGGCTGAACTTGCGGTGTATGACCGCTATCCTCCCGTCCATTAGCAGAGGTAGGTAATACGTCAATGACCGTCCCCGCCGCTGGAAGATCTTCGCTGCCCCTACCACCAAATTTCTATGTCTTCCGGCATATTTGCCGACGCCAACCTCCTCGAATTCTCTCACTGTCCCCGGCCAAAGATTCGGTGCCCGAGGTCGATCTAGCCTTTCTCTTCAGGTCAGTGTCAAGAGCTCGACATCAAAATATTCGCGGTCTTGCCACGGATCCCAACTGCTCCTTTGATGGCGAGAACTCTTCTTTTCGCTCTACCTTCCCGAACTTCCAATTATTTGGGATGTTGCCGTAGGCTTGGATGTCCAAAGTCGACTCCCCGTTAGGTGTCGCTTCTCTTTACCCGAATCGGTAGTCGAAAAGCTCCCTGACGATGAAATCATCTAGGGTCCGGGTTGTTGCCGCAGTAAGATGCAAAAGAACTGCGTCGAGTGGTACTCCCTGCCTCGTGATTCAAGGGAGGTTCCGGATGTCACCGAGGAGCGGTACTCTTCAGCCGTCGATGATGATGGGGGCTAGGCTTGTGATACCTAGCCCGAGCGGGAGGGAGGGGACGATCCCCGAGGGTCCGTTCCCCGCTCAAAACTCCTAACTCCTCGCTTCAGCTGCCGCTCTTCTTCTGGATCGAGTTTGACGTAGTCCTCGCCCGGGGGGTTCACCTAGATTATGGGGTATGAAACATGTGAGTGCACCAAATGGGTTTTTTTATTGCCTTTCTGGTACCGTATACGTAAGAAAAATATAAGCTTTTTATAGTTTGAATGTCGTACAGATACCAAAGGGAGTGTGGTGGCGCCAGTGTTCGATTCGTATTCATACTGTAAGGGTCCATCATTTTTGGTGAGCTTCTATACTGTTGGGGATTATGTGATAATATGTTATGACTATGATAATATATATTATATATATATGTAAAATAATAGAGATATCGTATATGTATGTATATGTATGGAAGGGGTTGTCAAGTAAAAGTGTTTTGGGCAAGTAATTATATGATATGGGCTGCATTCTTTTACAAATAATGTAGTCGTATACAAAGGGTTTTTCATATGGAACTGTCGTATACAATGGGTTTTTTGGCAATCTAAGGAACGCACATGGCATATATACCTATAGTAGAGGTGAATCCCCTGGGAGTCCTCGTCATCCGATTCCTCGTCTTTGGCTCTTCCTTCTTGCTCCTGTTGGTACTGCAAAAGGAGCTGACCTTCTGCTGAGGAGGCTAAGGGGTCCACATCCATCGGAGGAATAGAGATTTCCCCAATGGGATTCTGGGCGCGGTGGGAAAGAAAGATTGCTAGGGCGGAAGTGTAGGAGAAATACTTGGTCCTGTCTACGGTCAAGACCATGTAGTCTGGCAATCTCTGAGCCTTGTTGGTTAGATACTTGGCGATGTTGGGCATATCGCCTATTTATAGACAAGGGAAAAACCCTAATTTTTGGGTGACTTAGAAAACTCTTGAGGTTGGGCAAATCTGACCTATCTTGAGGTTCAAATGGGGATTGGAAGGCTAATTTGAGGGTTTAAGCATGACTAGGACTATCTAATGAACCTATTGCAACAAACTAGAGGTCAATTGGATATGGCATGTTGGAGAAATTGCTAGAAGGTCTCACGGTGTGCGCCAGGAAGCAAAACCAAAATTTGGTTTTTGGTCTGGGCGCATACCGTGAGACATTGGGCACTGTTTGGCCTAGAAATGTCCAAATTTACTAAAACAAAGGGCAGTTCTTCCTAATTCGACTTAATTAACACCAATAATGCACTTATAACTTACAACAAAACACTTTGTATGAAACAAAATTTTATCATTTACAAAATTTACTGGGGTTCTCCCTTAATGTAGCTGGCAAGTTGCATGTCTTTCTTCATTAAGGTTACCCTCTTAGCATGTACAAAGGTCAAAATCGTCGAATCTTCAAAGTCTTTGTGCCGACCTTTTTCGGTTGCTTCCCCGTAATGCCAGCAAAGATCTCATCCATTACCCTCATGTCGAGCTGTACTCTCATTATAACTTCTCTCACCAACGGGCGAATCGGTGGGAATAAGGAAGCCAAGGCTGGCATACCGAAAATGCCTAATCTCCCCGTAGTGCTCGTTTACGGCCGGAGTTGGCTTTCCTTTTTGTCGGCTTCTTTGGAGGAACCGCCTTCTTCTCGGCTGGCTTGAGCGCCCGCTTCTTGGATGGTCATTCCACCTTCTACAAAAGTTACCTTGTTCTCCTGATAGTAGGAGTTGTAAGCCTCCCACTTCTTCATGAACTCTTTGTGCTCCCTTAGCTTCTTCTGGTAGACCCTAATAGGGTCTATCACGTAAGATTCCCGGGCAGGTCGCGGCACTTCCTATCCCAAGTCGGGTATGGCGGGGGTATCTGCACTGCCTCTCGCTGCTCGGCTCCCCGCTTCACAGGGGTTTGGAGGAACTCCCACCTTCAAGGTTAGGATTGAAGTCTTCATCATCCGAGTCGTCCGACGAGGCTGGTTTGTCGGCTGGGCGCTCTTCGATGACGATCTTCGTCCTCGGAGTCTTCTTAATTCTTCTTTTGGGCTGCTCCACGTTCTTGCCCTTGAGCTTCTTCTTCTCTTCGGCCTCCTTGGCCTCCTTTTCCTCCCTCTTTCTCTTCTTGTCGGCCTTCTTCTTCTCTCGGCGCCGCTCCTTCGCCTCGTGCTTTCGAATCCAGGCCGCGAGTTCTTCCTCCAGGGTCGGCTCGGAGGTCGGCTCCCTCTGTTCTTCGTCCGCCTTTGCCTCCTGCTCTCGCTCGGCCTTATCTTGCTTCTCCTTCTCTATCTGCTCGAGTACTCTCTCGCATTTTAGCCGCTGCCGCCCTCTCTATTTCCTCGAGCTCTTAAGCACGAGGCCTCAAAAGTGCACGTCCTCTTGGTCTACCCGGCCGGTCTATCTCACAGTCGATGATGTCGGGCCGTTATCTTGTGCTCCCTGCTGGGATCCCTCCCCGTTGTGCTCATCTGAAACTGTTCCCTCACTTGAGGAGGGCTGGTCTTCTCTCGCAAGAAGACGTTCCCAAAGCATCTGCTGGAGCTGGGCGCTGGCCGTTCCGTCTCCTCGAGGAATTCGAGCAGTCTGTTTGGTTCTAGCTATATCTTACGATTCGTCGATCGGAGGTCGGGCGCCCAAAAATCGTCTCAAAAAATGGAAGCAAATTTCTAAACAGGAAGTCTACAATTGAGGGGGGGTCTAGGTCTATTTATAGTTTGGCCAATTTTAGGTCAAATTCTAAGTTACTCTTTTGGATGTGTCAAGGCACCTATTAACCTATGACATATACTTACTTCAGACTTTTCTAATCCATTGGTCTCACGGTGTGCGCTGGGAGGCAAAACCAAAAGTTGGTTTTGGGTCAGGGCGCATACCGTGAGACATTTGGCATTTTTGACTAAATTATATGATTTCTAGGTATATCCTGGGTATAACATACAGATCTGACTAATTCTTACCTCAAAACTCAATTTAGCATGTTAGTTTGTTAAAATTCATCATGTTTCAAGGTGATTATGGCCATGTCTCACGGTGTGCGCTGGGAGTCAAAACCAAATTTTGGTTTTTGGCCTGGGCGCATACGGTGAGACATTGCTACTTTTGGTCAAAATTTATTCAACTTTTTAGTTTTCTTAGTTTTCAATTCTCCTAACTGTTACTAGCTTAGCATATACTACAAAAATGAGAAAAAAATTTCCCACTTTTTCGAGGTTTGAGGGTCCTACTAAGTTAGTACTACTGGGAGCATGGTCAGTGCTTTGCTCTTGGTCACCAAGAACATAGCTCTGATACCACTGTGACGTCCCCTACTCATATACAGTGCACTCACCGTATACAAACAGGAGTTCATCCCCCATACCAGCTCCATACTGATACAGGGCCCTCCATGTATCACTGCAACCTCGATGAGTTCCAGTGGGAAGAATGAAGGGGCTAGCTGCGGAAGCGTAAACATACATGTCAGTATACAACAACAACATCATATAACCATCTCGAAGGATGGCTCATCACATATCTGCATAGACAAAGATCAGCACATCACATATGGAGGCCCTACCCAGGGCTCAGACTCGAAGGGGATGACTGACGGCTTGGGTCTCCAGAGGTCATAGCAGACAGAATTCATGGCAATGGATTTGGCTGGCATAAGAACATGGCTTAGGGTAGTCCACTCCATCCGCCCCTCCTGTGCACACTTTGCAGAGTAGGTTGAAAAGTGTTGGGACCTGACTGTAGCCCTCCGGATGCATAGCCCAAGGGGCTATTCCCGGTTGCATCTCCCCCAGCCCGATGGGGCAGGTAGGGATCACTCCCACCAGATATCTACATGCTGACTCAAGGTGACTAGAGGGCCACCGCCTGTACTCGACTTGAACTCCATGGAAGGTGTCCACCACTCCAAGAGTGTCGAACCCATGCAAAGCCCTCACGCAGTGGCAGAGCATTGGGTCTAGTGCACAATGGTCCCCGATAGGCCTTACTACCAGAGGGACGTGATCATGAGTCAGGACATGAACCTCCTTGTAAGCCAGTTTGGCCCCTTCACCCACAACCAGGTGTGGTTCTTGTACACAGGCCGAATTTACAGTGTGCTAAAGATGCTAGCTAGGAGCATCAACTACCAGGCTTTAAGATCTCTACCCACCCTTCCCAATACAATGAGTTCACAGAGATACATCATCCATACATATCACAGAAGAACTAAAGAACAAGATCTAGTCTAAATCACAGAGTTAGGTTCTTTAGTTAGGGCTCGATATCTAGGGATCTAGATGGCTGCTATGAGCAATTTAATAGGCTAAACCTACTTATTCAATGACTGGGAGACGGTTTAGACTGTTAAATTGACAAAATACCTGATCCTTGGCTCCCTCCTCCTGCTCTAAACTCGACCATGCTGTTGAACTGCTAGAAAGGGGAAAACTGATGAGCTAGATCGCTCAGACAGAGTTTGGGAGGTGGGTTTGGCTCTTGGAGCAAGCAAAACAGAGACCTAGAATGCTATGGACGAAAATAGCAAGTTAGGGTTTCCTTTCCCTAAATAGACAAAGGGTTAGGGCTAGGGTTTCCCATTATCCCTTTAAGCATGTGGGATAATTGGGTATGGCCCACTTGCCTTTATTAGCTAGGTGGCATAAAGTGTCCACATGGGTAAATAAATGTGCACATGGGTAAATGTGCACATAAATAAATGCACACACCTTGCAAGTTGCCCCCTAGGGTGCTACTTGCTTGGCTACACGTCGGCGTACACGTCAGTCGGGATGGCGTGTCACGCTGCGTGATTTGGCAGGTGCAAGAATATATACGCCCCGGGACCGTATAATCGTGCCGGAACGTCACGTATGTCTTCAAAACGAACTGTCTTCAAGACCTCCTTAGCTAGAAGAATAACCTAGCAAGGGAAACAAAATTCCTTAGTCAATAAATAACCTAGCCTCCTTCCGATAGTTCATCACAACAGAAAAACCTATGCTCAAATTCATGAAATTGCCTGGAACATCCAGTGTCAGATGAAACTAAAATTAGAAGGAAGGAACCACGACTCCTGCCAAATAATCATGGCTGAACCTGGGTAAATATTCCTGGGTAACTTAGAGCTGAGGAGCAGATGGAATAACCAAACATTTCTTGACAAAACCAAGGAAATGGTTTCCTGCTAATCGCCAAGCTTCAAAAATGCAAGCAGCTTGTGACGACCTGCAAAATAGAAAGTAAAAAGAGTTTAATCTTACACCAAGCAATCAATCAGCCGAAGATTAACACTATGAAGGAGCAACATGCCTTCCCTAAATTCGCCACCTTCACACCTGGATCGAGTTGTCAATGTCATCGTTGCATGTATATCGTGGCATGCATGCCGGAATTTGAAAGGAGAAAATCGATTGAAAGGGCAAAAATCCCCTCTCAAAATCATATGGACGAAAACAAAATTATTTTTTATAATACCAGAAATATTTCTCAGCATAAAAAATTCCAAAACCTTAGGCAAAGTGGCCTGAAAAATAAATACAAAAAGTTTTCCACCAGCCGAGAAAACCAAATTTAAACAATAGATATTGGATTATTTTAATAGAGCTTCGAGTCTCTGTATCTCAAAATATAAAACCTTCGGCGAACTCGTATAGAGATGAATCCCAGTATTTCATATTCCAAGGTAAACATGTATTCCATATTTTAAAATCATAGCTGTCCCCAGTCATAAATAACCATAATTGAAACAAGAGGCCAAAATACGATCTAAGTCGTAGGATGGACAGATCCGACGACTGAGGTAGTCCACGTGCATCTCGTTTAGAATATATAGCACAATGATAGGGGGTTCCCGGGGGACTTAATATAGATGCATAAATCATTATCCCTGAGGCCATAGACCATACCCTAAAACAATTTAATAAGTTACTATCGGGAAAAAAAAAATACAATTGAGAAAAGAAGTATGTTAATTTGTTGGTTGCCAATCCGGCAACTCTGACGTAGTCCAGGGTGCACCTCATTTAGAATCGTAGCACAATTATAGGGGGTTCCAGAGGGATTTAATATAGATACATAAATCACTATCCCTAAGGCCATAGACCATACCCCTAAAACAATTTAACAGGTTATTATCGAAAGAAAAAGAAAAAAGGAAAAAAAATATATAGATATAATAGAGAAGAGAACGGTGTTAGTTTGATGGTTGCATTGGTTAAAGCATTCTTAATATTGAATTACTTTGGTAGAGGTTTGAGTCTCCATATCTCAAAATCTAAGACCTCAGGCGAACTTGTATTCCATATTTCAAAATCATAGGCGCCCCCAATCATAAATGACGGTAATCAAAACAAGAGGCACCCAAAGGCCCCAACATACGATCTAGATCGTATCCAACGACAAAGGTAGTCCAGGGTGTACCTCATTTAGAATACAATAATAGGGGTTCTAGGGGACCACAGTCATAAATGACCATAATGGAAACAAGAGGCACCCGGAGGCCCCAACATACGATCTAGGCCGTAGAATGGACAAATCCGACGACTGAGGTAGTCCTGGATGCACCTCATTTAGAATATGTAGCACAATAACAAATTAGAAAACAAATCAATACCTACATTTATGAAAACCTTCAAAACAAGCTATCATTAAAATGCATTGAATTTGCCTACCTAGAAAATAATTACAAAGGCCTTTATCCTTGTTAACCAAAATTTATCCTTTAATTTCCAGTATGACCAAGGTTGTATATTTGCCTAGGCTACAAGAGTTTTTAAGAAGTTAAAGGTTGCACGAAGATTGATAAAGCGTGTAAGAGTTATTAGTGGGCAACAACAACTTGCACTTACATAGTTAGTTACAATATGTGTACCCATAAAATAAAGCATGTGCTTCTTAGCCCTACGTTGAACTCTATAGCAGCTTCAAACTCCAAGTAAAAAAAAAAAAAAAAATGAACATTTTTAAGAAAGAAAGATATAAAAATGAACCCCATCAAGGTCAAATTTTTACAAAAAAAAAGATTTCTCATCATGATAAAGCAATATTGCAGTTCCATACATCACCATACCTCTCTCTCCATACCAATTTATACATGGCATTAATCCTTCTTATATCTATTCAACATATGATGTGAAGTTCAATGTCACTTGTAATATAAACATGGAGGTATGGTTAACTTAGTCGTCTCTCCAAAAAATAAGGATGGTACATTCCTGACTATGCATGAAGAGTTGTGGTATTTGACACTGGCAAATCTTCATTTGGTCAACAACACTAAAGTACAAGGTGAGAAAAAATATCATAACGGAAATGACATTTTCTCCTTTGCCCAAACTTCAAGAATTCTTAATATATATTCTGCCTGAGCAAAAACAAAAAAAATAGTGAGGACAACATGGTTTTTGCCTTGAAATATGTGCCAATATACCTATAGATATGTATTTGTTTCATCCAAATGGATTAACCTAGTGTATGAGAAGTCAAACATGTATTTGTTTCATCCAAATGGATTAACCTAGTGTATGAGAAGTCAAACAGTCTACGAATAGTTTGTGGATGGAATTATTATCTAATTTATCTTTGAAAGAGTTTATAAAGTGGACCTTGTGTATATTTCTAGCAAAGCAACACCCTATGAAAGAGAGAGAGAAAATAAAAGAGAATTAGAAAATGCTCCCAAGGAGCTAGATTGGCAAAAAAGCATGCCAAAACAAAACCAATTATTTATGGACACATTGATGGGTGTCGCAATACTTTTGTAATTTTCGATGGGTATCACAATAATTTTTGTAGCAGTTGAAGCTATTTCTTATCCCTATAGCTCCTTTGAGTAATTTCGCAAGGTATAATTTACATTAACGTCGTGACTATCGAGGATGTGGAAGGAGAAGGGATGATTGTGCTAACTACTTGAGGATCTGAATTTTTTCATGAGGAAAATGACAAAATGAAGCGCGCACACAAGTCAATAGGATGGCAATAGTGCTTTCAAAGTGGGTGGGCCTCTGGTACGTGAAAAAGTAATTGGTTTATTTGATGGTTTCCATATTATCATGGCAAAACCATTTGGGATTGTATTGGAAAAGAAGATTAGCATGTGGGCAGAGAGGATTCTGGAGTGTCTGGACTTAGAGAAAAAGGGTTTAGAAAGAAAAATTGGAATGCTTTCAATTCGAGGAGGGGCAACAACGTGAGAGGGTTGAAAGAATGTTTATTCTGCATTATTGCTCGCTATGCCATCTGCTAGATAGTGTTGAAAGAATGTTTATTCTGCATTATTGCTCGCTATGCCATCTGCTAAACTGGGTGCATTTCTCCAAGCTTGGTGGGAATAAATAATGTCGCAGATGAAATTGAAGCAAATGGTCTCATATGATGCTCATGGCTATGTAAACTAGTTTTCTTTCGCCTCTGGGGCTACGGGAGTGAACATATGGAGATATTCATAATAAATAACAAGTTATTCATTCCACATCTGCAAAATTTAGATTGATAAGGTTAAACAAAAGATACCTGTGCATGGCTTGTGTTCCTAAGAAGGAGCAACACATCTTCAAAACTTTTTTGGGGCTCACGTCCATTGATAATATTTTGGATCACACCAATGCAAGCTCCTCTCTTGCCTTCCCAATACTCTATTGATTTGTCCATTTTTTCAAGTGCATCAAAAGCCTTTGCAGAATACAAATATTGTCCAGTTTTGTAGCATTCATTTGCGATCATTTGCAGCAAACTTCATGTACAAGAATGGAGATAAAGACAAATGTAAGAACAGTGTATTTTCTATTAAACTTCATATGCAACATTGGAGATAAAGAAAAATGTAAGAACATTGTATTTTCTATACAAGGCCGTTTGAAACATTTTAGCTCTCTAATAAAGTTCCATGATAAAATCTACATGGTGCTCCTCAATAAAGCAATTTGTGAATTGCAACAAGCTACTACGAGAATCAAAATTTAGAGTCTCACATTTTTGAAGTAGCTTATCAAATGTTAGAATTGGTAGAAAAGAGCGTAGAAGAGAAGATCAGAGAATAAAATAGAAGGGTTTTTAGCATCCACGGAGACCCAGTAGCCTATGAGACACAATATAGAGCGCAACAGCCTATGAGACAATATAGAGCGCAACGGATTATTACTATCCGGATTAAAAACCCCTGCTAGACATGACAATCACCACAGGAACACATGTGAGGCGGTATTACATATTATCCTTCATCTCATCGTTTAAACTATGGGATGGCACTCAATAAGAGCCAATGTTAGTCATGACCTAATAAACAAACATGTCTTTATAACTCAAACCCACAGCGTCATAAACGAATATGGCAATGTTCAAATCTATTGATCAATAAATTAATGCAAAGATATTGCTCAATACATAGAGAATAGATAGAAGGTGATAAGATATTGCTCAATAGGCATAGAATAGATAGAGAGCAAAGAAAAGATACTTGAAAATAGAGAGAATATAGAGAAGACACCATAGAAAAAAGATCAGAGGGAGGGAGTGAGGGTGGAATAATAAAAAGACAGAAAAAGAGAGAGTATAGAATAGAACGGGACTAAAGAGAGACGCGATTAGAGAGAGAAATGATATAGAGAGAAGGTGAAGATGAGATAGAGAGAGAATAGGGAGAGAGCGTGGCAAGAAGAAAGAGAGAAAGAGGGAGGCAGGGAGGGGAATAACGAGAGAATAGAGATAGAGAGAATAAGGACAGAAGATATAGATAGAGAAGATAAAGTATCAGAGAACAGATAGAAAAAGAAAGAATAGAACGAGAAAAGAGAGAGTAAGTTATATATTGAAAAGGAAGGAAGGGAGGGAGGACCTGATGGTCTATGAGACATTTGTTCATTACATTCCAAGATTAGTCATCCTAAAAGCATACAACATCTTCCTCTGTCCGGAGAGGAAGATGCCGGCTTCCTGTCTCATAAATGATTCATGATCATCTAAAAGGTCTTTATGGCCTCTAACAGAGTTCCCTCTCAACTCCAGAGCTTCTGTCATAAAACTGCCCACAACCCCTGCAGAAAGAGCAAAGAACTCCACTAGAGTAGTAGAGCTAAAGAGATAGAGGGAGAATAGAGAGAGAATTGATAAAGAAGAAATAGGGCTAGAACTCGTTTTACTTGTCCACCCCTCTGACGTGCACAGATCTCAGCCCTTGAATTTGCAAATTGTGTGGTCTGGATCTGTGCCACGTCAAACGAGCCAGTAAAACGAATGTGTCCCAGAAATAGAGAGAAAATAAAGACAAAAATGTAGAGAATAGAAAGAGTATAAAGAGAGAAAAAATAGAAATTTGATAAAAATAATATAAAAGAGAAGAATAAAGATAGAATCTCTAACCCACAAGACAATAAGATATGGCATTAGAGAGAGACAATCCATAGTGCTTTGGCACGTTGTTTATTCATTAGAGAAGAGGGAATTGAAGTATATATGCTAAAGTTATGGTGTCTCGATAGATTCTCTATGAAATCAATTTTAACCAAAATTGCAAGTTGTGTGACTCTATTAACGTAAATAAAGATCACTACGTGCTAAGTTTTATAACCACTACTATATGAATGGAATGGCTTTCCATACTGGCATCTCAAGGTGAATAGCCGCTCAATTACAGCAAGGAATTTCATTATCTCAACAGCAATTAGCGAAGGTACTTTGAGATAGCCTGGAACAAATTTCAAGGGTCGTTACTACATCCTTAAGTATCATGCATTGTAGTAAAGGTTGAAAACTATAGTAAGGGATAGCACGCAGCTGACGAGCTGCAGAGTTGAAACTCCACACAAGAGGATGCAAACAAAAGGCATGACTCATTGGCATAAACTTCAAGCCCAAGTTGCTTGAACAATAAATTTTGAAGGGAACCGCCACTTCAACTACTAAGTATTGTTGCTTTAAATCTTAGCATAGTTCCGCCTGCCTTAAAAAGTTCTACTTGGCAACCCTTTGTAAAAAATCAGTCATTCGAACCGGTATCATGCACGTATGATCAAGATCAATCTGATATGCTGCAACTTTTATTCATAAATTAAAAACCAGAAGGACCTAACCTGCCAGGATGGGAGGATAAAAGATTAGGCTGAGTCTTGTGCTTGCTTGCTGATATAGTATTGAAAAGAAGGAGCTCTGAGCAAGAGATACAGTGCAATGTGGTGTGGGTGAAGGTTGTCAAAGGCAGCAAAATCCAACAAAATCCTGAAGAAATCTGTGTTGCTAAAGCCAGCAGTTATGACCCATGAAAATAACAACCAGCACATGCAGAAACAACAAAAAACCCACGCCAAATTTCAAAATTATGTTCGTACCTGAAGGAATCATCTGAAGCCGCAAGATGAATAAAATGTTCCCAAGCTGAATGGGCTTTGCCATTCTTTATAAAACAATATAAGAGCCATGCCTGAAAATAATAATCATTTGCATACTTATCACTGGATATCAGTAACAGTTGTTCTTCTGCCTCTTGAAACTCGCCAAGTCCTGCTTTTACCATGCCATAATTCCACTTAAACTCATCTTGGTTTTCAAAGAAAGCCTTTATTGACTGCATAAACCGGAGGGAAAAAGCCTTCATAAGCAACAAATCAAGAACTAATAGATTCAACATTATAATTGTGGAATTATCTAAGTTAAATGCAAGACGATTCCCAATATTGTGCTAGGGCTATATCCTCAATATTGTGCCCAACATCCTCCTCCCTTCGCTCACAACTCCCTCCTCCCCACTCAGCTGTGCCTCATTAACATAAATGTAATACCTCGATTCTTGGGACTAGTTCACAGCTTCATTGAACTTCAGAATGTGGTATTAGAAGACGAGTCAGGTAATTTAAAAAAACTTGTGCGAACACAAAGGAAAATAGTTTACAGCTATGGCAATTGTTATTTATGTTGTTGAAAGGATTACATTGGCTGGAATTCTTGACACTAAAAATGTAAATGCTGATGAAAACTTTGTAGCTTCATTGTCTAATTTGGCTGGAAACAAGACATTTGCTTATACAGCTTGAACCTTTAGATTGAGGAGATGTGCTTGCTAACTGGTGAAGCCTATTTTAAGCAGGAGGAGTAAATAGGCCAAAGTGGTATGACAAATGTGAAGATATATGTATACAACGATATCTTGTATGGCCATTAAAGATTGATAATGATACCATGTATCTCGATTACGGCTCCCCGATCCTATATGATGCTTCCATCATATAAATTTATGGGAAATTCCCCTTCCTTATGATATACTATGTGATGCACCTAGGGGTTTGTTGGGAAAGAAAATAATTTATTTCTTATAAACCTAGGCTAGGATCATTGTTGTTAAACCTTTAACTAGGGTATCCATATTTAAATATAGGAGATATTTGTGGAAAATAGAAGGAATATCTGGATTTGAAATAGCGGAATAACTTGTAGAAATAGGAAGATATCTCCTATACTTGGGGATCGAATTTTATCGTAGGAATTGGCATAGTATTAATAGGCCTTTTTGTGTTCAACGAACGTGTGCGCTAGAGAATTCTTGCAGGACAAGAGAAGAGCCAAATCGGTAAGAAACAATTCTATGCAAAACAAATATCATGCAAACCTGCAATATATACAACTGCATCATTATACTTCTTCTAAAGAGCCATGCATTGTCTTCCAAGTATAGTGTCACACTCTATTGGCGATGCTCCAACAATCTGAAAATACTGTTGTGCCAACTTTATCAACTCTGCTGATTCTACTTCTTGCCCCAAGCTTGCACAAGCTACTGCTTTAACCGTATATTCTAGAGGTGTAGTTGGATCAAATTCTTTAAGAACCTCGTATGCTTGTTGTAGTTCTGGAACCTTCAGAACGATATGTCATTGCCCCACATAATATAAAACTAAGAATGTTAAATCAAGCCTGCAGGTCACCAACATTTTGTAGATAATGAATGGTAAGATTCAAACGTGCCTCTGGGAGAACCTCAATCAATGTAGGAAATACCTGCAGACATATCTTAGAGCAATTTCATGAAAGATGATAGCTTGCAACTGAGCAAAGTCTATTACTTGTAGTGCACCCCCATTTCGAAAAACCACACGGTTATGCCTTAAAAGGTCTTGCTGGAGGGAGCTCCTTCCACTGCCACTGGCTGCCATTATTATAGCCTCCGCAGCCTTCCCATCATATAGCTGAGAGTAGTTGCATGCCTGTATAAATATCAAGAAAAAAAACAGGGAGAGGAGACGAGCTTCACCCCGTAGTCTTGATAAATTGACACTGCATAGATATTTAGGAAAACTACATCCTCAATGAAAGAGATGGCTAGGCAGTCACCTTCAGATTTATAGCAATCGCACTACCAGGATGAACCTGGCAATATCAAATGAGCAAGTCTTAAGATGAAATAAAGCATTATATATGGGAGACACAAAGCACCTATAACTCAAAGGGAGATTTAACTTTCTACCCATCAAGAGAAAAGAAGGAAAGTTTTTATTGCCATCCCAAGCTAATATGACATCATGTAATCAAGTACAGCTAGAAAGCAGTTTAGTGTACCCCAAATGGAATAATTGATGAATCTAGAAGCATATGTCAATTTCCAGGATTATTCTACTATTTCCTATTGTTTCGTCGTCATTGTGTTTCGAAAATATCTATGTTCTCCTGCCATGTGTCAATTGCTATCGCCCTTTCCTAGTACTTGAATCCAGTCTCTTTAAACTGTGTTTCAATTAGCTTGGTTTTCCGCCAAAAATGTCCTATCATAATGCTACATATGTAGGATCACACATCTACTTAGTATCCCCAATGCTAGCACATGTCTATCGAAGTTCATCTCTTTCTAGATGTTGGCATCCTAGAAGACACAACTTGGAATGTCATATCAGGTTCTGTTAACATAATGGGCATACTTGATTATCTGTCCTGATACCTTGGTTATAAAAGGTTTATCTGAAGTCTCTTCTTTGAAATTCTTTGGCCATTAAATCAGCACCCTGCAATGAGAACCCACATAGCGCAACTGGTTGAGTAGCATTGCTTTTTCAGCACACACACAACCTTCTGGCTTTCCTCTAATTGCATAAGGTCTTTTCTATCTAGTAAGAACCATAGAACAAATTGGCATGTGCCTATATTATATGATTGTAAAGTAAAAGCAAGAACATATGAAACAGAAAGTGCAGTTCTACTGCCATCAATGATTAAACATGATTGTGATGGAAAAGAATGATCATACCTGCAGGTAACTGCTTAAAATCTCATGGCTCACGTCATATTGGTCCAAACTATAATAGCAAAGTGCCATATAAACCTCCAAGGCCAGCCATTCTCTGCATGTAATCAAGCCATCTCAAATGATCATCGTTTTACTTGACATGCAAAACGTCCTTACACACTCTAATGGTTATGTTTCATTATCTGCAGTATCATTTCTTGAATGATTAAGAGGTTTCCTTACATTGAAGTAAGGAAAAAGCAACAATATTTTAATGAATACTCAAGCTCATCAAATGAATCTCCAGAGGACTTCAGTTTATAATTACCGGTTCTCGAGCAAAAATCTTTTGTATATTTCAGTAGCTTCCTCATAACGCATTTGTGAAAAATGGATAGCTGCCAAACTTAATTGGTCCTCTGGTGCTGTACCAATTTTTCCATGGTATTCTAGCACCTTCTTCTCATCATTCCTATGATGAGCTACATGAAACAAAAATTCGGGTTCAAGAGCTGAGTCTGGTCCTGAAATGAGCAGAAGCAAAATGAGCTTCAAGTTGAAAAACTAAACCTCCCATAGAGAATCTCTGATGTACCTTTCAAAGCAGCTTCTTCTGATTCTTCATATAATTCCAGGTAAAAGAGGCATGCAGCCTGAAGAGTGTGATACAGAGGCTTAGCTTCAGGAAGGTGTTGCAGCTTCTTATAAGTAGCCTCGGCTTTCTCATAATCTCCATTATGGAAGTAACAAAATGCCAACCACTCTAAGCAAATGTTGTCGGACTCGTCAATCTGATCAAACAGGCAAAGAACATATTACCAGATCATATTGGACGTAACTCATAACAGAAAACAGGTAGTTCATTTCACCAGATGAATTGCCTATAAGCAAGTAATATACCTGGTTCTGAAATTGCAGCAAAGCAATGGCACCAGAATAGTCCCGGGCCTCTATAAAAGATGACAAGTCTGGCAATTTGGGAGACGATTTGCCACGTCCAGAACCACTGCCGGAACCACTTCTATCGCTCTGGCTATTACGTCGGGCCTTAGAAACTAACATACTTCACCTTGCTACAAAGAAACCGGGCTAGCTTCAAGAGAAAACCGTCTACTCTTGTAAATCATGATCGAATGGCTTAAGCCACATCCAACTCAAATTATCCTGTGATGCCGGGAACTATGATCTTGAATTTGATCTTAACCCAGAACGGCCTTCGAATTTTGAAAACCGTCTATTCTTGTAGATCACGATCGAATGATCTTGAATATGAATATGATCTTAATTAAGGGTGAAATAGGGTGAAAAATAGGTAGATAGAAAGTATTTTTTAGATTAATAAGCAATAACTAACTTAGAGTTTTTGACACGTGGATAAGCTAGCCTTCTAAATAAGGGGTCCCTTCAGGTCAAGCTGTTGCTAAAAAAGACCAATATGCAAAACCACTTGTAAATACTATACGAAGTACTAGATAGGACTGAGTTAAAACCTAATTAGTAGCAACAAATCCATGTGTTACATTATACGCAGATATGGTTTATGAGACAAAGATCAATAATATTGTTGTGCATAGAGTGTATGTAGGAAACAATTTAGGACAGACTAGCACATGCATGTCCTATTGCAGTTTTATATATTGCCTGAGTTACCATGTAAATGCAAGAACCTCGAAAAAGAATATGGTACTTGGTTCAATATTATGCTAGTAAATGCACATTTAGAGTTAGCATGAAGATTATTTCTACATACCTTTTCCAAATAAGCTACAAGAGAAAAGACTTAAAATCCTTGGTAATATATTTGTGGTGCAAAAATGTACATGTCAATAAGAACATAGAAGTTTTTAGTGACGAACAGGGTATCATGGACAGTAGGTTTGAGAAACCCATTGCATATCAAATTGTAACAGATTGAGTAGCATAAAAAACTCCTTTTGCATCGTCAAAGGAGAACATACAGAATTTTATAGAAGAATTTTATAGAAGCAACCAATAGAAAAAAGTGAAAGTTACCACCTGATATCCTAGGGTTTGAGAAAAATAGGCCACAATCATTGTCTTTGTATGCCAGGTCAATTCAATGGTCTTTTTTGGTAAAATATTAAGAGTACGTAAAGCCAAAGAATTGAGATTGATGGTTCAAAAATATTGTACACACTATATGACATGCTCTTGACCTATCTAGAGAAATACCTAGTCCCCCGGGGTTTTTAATCCTAGTAGTAATGATTGTACTAGCCCATTGTATGGGTCCCATGACCTATTGGTCTCCGTGGACGTTAAAAAAACTATTCTATTCTATTCTATTCTATTCTATATTACACCATCAAACAAGGGATTGCCTCTTACACAACCCAAAAAAAGAATGCTATTTCAGCCTATTTCAAACCTTCTCCTATTCATGAAGGTTGCATGCTTGCCATGTCGTAAGTCAAACAGACATGTGTCCATCCAAATAGCCTCCCCTATTTCTTTTTGTGAGGAAAATTCTCGCTCTTACCCCAAGAGCTTCCCCGTTCCCTATAGGGAATTTATCACGGTGGCCAAGGCCATTTGCAAACATTTTTTTTCGGCTTATTCAGCATATTTCCGGTCAAGCAATCAACATTTTGCAAGGATTTCATCCCAAAGTAGTAGTTTTGTGGTGGCAAGTGATCCATAGATGCCTCGAGTCAATGTTAGTCCATAAAATGGATAATCAATTTGAGCTCGTCCTTCATGCCGCAAAGGGTTGAGAGTATTGAGCAATGTTTTTTCTTGTCGCGGCGGCTTGGCCGGGCATAGTCTTGGTTGTTGACCCTATTTGGCACGTCTCGATCTAGCCAAAGAAATTTTGCTTGCTATCTATCCCGATGCTTGGCCCAAACTACGAAAACGAGCTTTTCATCTCGCATGTGGTCGGCTTTTTTATGGTCAATCCGGAAGAGAAGGAGGTTGTTTATCTTTAAGGGCGTAGATACTGCAGATGAGATTGTTCTTGATTCAAAGGCAAAAATAAAATTGTTATGGCTTACAATTGTTCTTCTCTTGATCAAGAGAAGAAAGTAATCGATCCGGCATACTTATCTTGATTCATTCTTTTGCATAGGCGGTGGTTGTGCTTTCGGTTGGATCGGTTTGTCCACCGGGGTTATAATCACGTCTTTGCATTTTATGTTGCTCTAGTTTTTAGTTGGTGAATAAAGCTTGTCGTCCTTAAAAAAAAAAACATTTTGCAAGGATTTAATTGATGCCACATTTAGCTCTCTCAATAATGTGACACCTTTTATTTGTTAAGGTCACCACTTCTTTTATATGTAGCCTAAGCTTTGACTATAGTAATGTGGGGTGATATCACAGCCCTACACGTACGGCTCCTCCCCTAAATGTACGTATTTTTTTGGGAGGAGAGGAGAGACAATTGTCTCTCGAAGCTTAACAGCCTCGGTTATGGGCACAATTTTTGTTGTTTGCCGGATTTTCGATCATGCATCCATTCCGGCCGACGAGTTCTTTGTGGGATAATTCGACCGTAACGTTCCATTCGGGCGCCAAATTGTGGGATATTCAAGTCTGTTTTTTTCTTGGTTCGGCAGCCTATGTGGGATATTTCATTTCTAGTTTTGCCTCTCTACGCTTTCAATTCCGGCCGCTAAACCATGGATCCGGTCATTCTTGGCATGATTGCCATGCTTTTTCGGGCTTTGACACTCGGATTTGCATTCCAGAGATACTGTTTGCGGCTATTTGCGCTCAACGAGCTCGAAGACCCAATGACCCTATTCGATGATGAAGTTTTTTAGAATATAACAATGGTTTGCTTTTTTGTGCATCTGCAGCTTTAATGGTAGCGGGTTCCAGTAGGGTTAGAAGACCACCAAGAAGATTTTGGATTGCTTCAAGGCAAAGAACACAGTGGGATAATATCGATAACCATGCTTGGAATTGTCTGCCATCCTTTGAAGACGATATGTGGCACCAATTTTACTGGGATGAAAAGGGCCACATTTGAGAGACCTGTAGGTTTAATTGTGCCTTATCTCGTCAGGCCTGGGATTAAAGTAAGGCATCCTGTTGATCCAAGGAAAGCAGTTGCTATGGTTCTGTATTTTCTAGCACACGAGGATATGCCCTTACATGTGGGACAGAGATTTTATGTTGGGAAAGCAACAGTGCAAAAATATACCAAGAAAGTCACACTTGTATTGGTCTCAAGGCAATCTTTGTACAAAAATGGTTTGTTGCTATGCCTACAGGAGCAAGATTAACTCAGTGTATTAAGGAATTCAATGATGCAACTAGGTTGCCCAATATATATGGTGCAGTTGACCCACATCGTTTTATGGAGGAAACCCAAAAAAAAGGATAATGGGGATGACTATTACAGCAGACATAAGAGGCACTCATGTCTCATGCAAGGAATTGTAACACATAGCAGATTGTTTATAAATGTTTGTGTAACAAGAACAGGTTCAGTCCATGATTCCAACCAGTTCAAAAAGAGCTCTATCTATAATAAAATTGCTTCCAAACAAATTTTGCAAGAACCAGTGGTGACTCTGAGTGGCAGAAAACTGAAGAAGGGGCAGCCTACTGACCAAGAGGTTCAGATAACTATTCCACCGGGTAAAAGCATGTTAGGGTGTACCACTTTTGGAACCTGCAAAAGTACATACACTAGGTACTTCAGAACTGGGTACTTTTTCATTTTTATTTTCATTAAAACTAGTACAAATATCCAAGATAAAAGTCAATGACGCATTAATATTCAAAGTTAAGATAAAGATAATGCTACCGGAGACTAAAATATATATAAAAGTTCTAGAATGTACCTTTTATTGAGATATTACACAGGTACCCAGTACCCAGTCCTGGGTACCTTTTTAGGTACTTTTTTGGTCACTAAATAATACTTTTTAAGGGACACCCTAACATGCTTTTACCCCACCACTACTATTAGGTGATTCAGCTTATTCTAGCAGGCCCTTTCTCCTTAAAGTCTTTCCTCAAAATCAGGGTGCTTATGGTAAGTTTAACAAAATGATTTGTAGGGGCAGAGTGTGTGTAGAAAATGGATTTGGCATTGTCAAGGAAAAATTCAGAATTCTGAAACACTTGCCCGTACATGTTGCCAAAGCCTCCAAGATCATACATGCACGTTGTATTTTTTGGAACTTTTGTATAATGGAAGACAAGGGCTGGGACATGCTGGCAATTGAAGACGATCCTCCACCAATATATTACTATGAAACAGAAGCCATGAACAGGTCCTTGAAAAAACAAGATGATCAAATGAGGCACGTGTTATTTGAGAATCTGGATGGACATGTGATCCTCTGAATGAATTTTATAGCAAAAAAAAATGAAATCCATAATTCAATTCTATTCGATTTGACCTTTTTAATTCTTTGTCCTGCATTTTTACAGAATGATGAAAAGATAAATATGTTTGAAGCATAAGTTTAGAGCTTAATTTGCAACATATAGTTTAGAGCTCAAAAGATTTCATTAAAAATACTGAGCAGCCTGGTACAGACATTGTGAGTCAAATGACTTCACATTAAAGAACAAAGAAGACTATAAGAAATCAAGAGTACATGTACAAGTAGGATAAACTAAGTTTGTATTCATAAGATTTCATTACATGGGCATATGCTGCCCTGTTCAAAACAGTTCAGCATCAGAGCAGCCTGTTACAATCTGAGTGAGTCAAATGACTTCACAGTACAAAACAAACAAGGTGCTGCGCACGGAGGGTTGCCCTCCATGGCCGGAGGGTGAAATGGCTTAAATCGTACTTGAAAGTCATGTTTTTACAATCAATCAAAGTTGCTATTTTAAGACAATGACATTTTTCGAAGGTGATGGTAGCCATTTGCATTAATAACTCCTCCTTAGATGTTGAGCTCCTCTTGGACTAGGATCCAGCTGGACACATGGACTCGAGGTTTTTGGTGTAAAACATATTGTTGCTAGGTTACTAGTAATTATAATAGCAGTGTTGTCAGGGTTGGTTATTGTGTGGAGGAAGTATTTACAAATTTTTCTTGAAAGAAAACTGTAGGTGTTGCAAATCTTAGTTTCCAAGCTTGCCCTGTAGTTGCTGAAGGGTTTTCCTATACTTGATTAGCACAAACTTTACAATACAAAGGATTCGTGCACGGAGGGTTGCCCTCCGGGGGCACAAGAGTGTGTTTTCATGTTTTTTTGTTGTTTGTTTTATGTTGAGGCTTATTAATGATTTAAAAGGGGGTTTATTTTGCTCCATTTTGATTTCTTTTGTTTTTAGATTGCACACATTTACCTATCATGCCCCATCTCGTCTATGCAATATCTTGTACATTAATTAAACTTCACGTGATAATGCACATGGCCATATCATCCTCCTTATTAAAAACAAATGGACCATGTTTTATTATTTAAATATAGGGAAATTATAATAATCTTAACGTAAGTGAATTGTCATGGATTAGAGACTCCCATTTTTTTTCCATGAAAACAAGGCATAGATACCACTCTAAGGATAAGAAATGATCTATATGTGAAACATGTTACAATGATTTGATTATACTTAACCCCATTTTTATAGTTGTTAGGCTTGTCCTTGGTGTTTTCAAACAAATATGAGGGAGATGCTACTTTTAAGGGAATGCTAATGATCATTTCAAAAGCATTTGAGGACCACTATGTCTTTTAAATAATTGCTAATTTAATTTCATTTTCATTTTCATTTCTTTGTCTGCATTCTTTCAAAGCCCTTCAAGCAAGCCCCACAACAATGTCAAATTCTTTCGAAGCTCTTCAAGCAAGGCTCACAACAATGTCAAATTGAAGCCCAACCTCATTAATTTGTTGACGGACACGTCTATCTTGATGTATGGCACTTAGATTTGTACATTTTTCAAGATGCAGAAGAAAGTAAAATTTTTAGGATGCTGTTGGTGTTCATGTAAGATCAATGCCTTATTTGACCATTCCAACGGCATAGCATGGCAATTTGCTTAAAACTTACATGCATTATTCGTACAATTCATGTCCCTCTCATATCTCTCTATGCAACATTACATACATGCATACATCCTTGTAAGAGACACCAAAATTTCTAAGAGTTGCAATAGGAATCGGTCTTCTGGAGGATGTAGCTAATGTATAGTCTATAGGGCATGTGCATGCACAGGGTTAAAGAAAAAGGTCCTTATATGGTTAAAATACTAGAAAATATCCCCTTAATAGGAAAATTTTAGAAACTCTAGGTACACTCCCTACCATATATGTACACTGAGTTCTATAAATTCCTCCAAATCCCCTACTACATTTGTACAATAAATTATCTAAATTCAGCCATACCCCTACCATATTTCTATAATCAGTTTCATAAATTTAGGCGGTCCTTATTCTACACACCTTTAAGGTGCAAAACAAAACCTATCCACAAGTGCTCTTGATCAATTGTATAGGGTTTTGTATATAGTTGACTATTTGATTGACCAGGTTGAGTTTAGGATTTAATCCGCATTTAACTTGGGGAGAAGGGACAATCGTAACTCTAAATGTGAAAATCATATCAAGTGAACCATTAGCTTATTTATTGCCATGTAAATTGGTCGGTTCTTGAACCTAAAAGGAAAGTTAATACATGGTCCCACACATGTTGGAACAACCTATAGACATTTTAAGAGTCACAGGCATAACAATTCTGATTTATGTTAAAAAGGCACATAATGGCCCTTTTGCGGGGGTAGTTCTGGTGACGCTTGACACTAAGGTTTGTAATGCATTTTATTCCTATAGGAATTTTTAAGTCCTTATATAAAGGTGCATGGAGCTACAAATATTCCTGCTCTTGGATCCAAAACCCAAGATGGTCTTTAAAATAATACAAAGGATTGGAATTTTAAAACCATATAATGGGATGAACGTGAGCCAAGTTTGCCACATTGATCCTTTGCAGTTTCTTCTAAGTCATAAGGGCTAGACGAATTGTTTAAGCTATTTTGTATGAGCAACAATGGTTAAAAATATCACCAATCCCGAGCTTTTATTCCAGCAAGCAGCCTTTATATTTTGTTCCATGGCGAACCTTGTTAACATTTACTAAGAGTACCATGCTTTAGGGACCATTCTATTTAAACCGTAGTAACGGAAAAATTTCTCTAGCGTATCTATGTTGCACTCGATCTTTTTTCGTTTAATCCGAAATGTTGATTTTGTTGCGGGGAATAAAAAAGCGTGGTTGCGGCTATGTTAAGGCTTCCTATTAGCCGCCGGCCGGTGTTCTCAAATACAAATGATTGCGTAAATGTACGCATGGGATACTCTTGCATGTCCTTGTGGGTATGGCTACTCCACAGAAATCATCCACGCCACCATATGATTGTGCAACCATTGTGTCTAGTCAACATTGAAGTCAATATGCAAGTCAATGTCATGTGGCACTTTAGATTGAAATGACCACCCATCACTCTTTGCTACATTCAAACCAAAACATGTATGTTACCATGATGCCATATTACCACCCTACCCTCGGATAAGAAGAAGAACTAGAGGGAATTGACCCTCCAGGTATTGCGTTTCCACAATACTTTGTGCGACATAATGTAGGGCACAACTAGGACAAGTCGGGACAAGCAATATGCCCAAGGCAACAATAGCGGTTTAACAACCAATAAAACCACCCCTACTAATCTAATCTATCCATACTCGGACATAACAATTGCGTAAAAGAATGAAAATCTTAAGAACCAAAACGAAACCCAAGATAAAGAGAGTTGTCGCCAAAGCCGGTACAAATAAATTTGGGGTGAAGCTTTACAGTTCTTTGTCGAATGAACCTCTACCTTCTTTGCCATACACCGCGGATCCCGAAGCAATTTAAATAGAATTTCTTTAGATTTCAATCACATTCCATGACATTACTCACATACAATTCGGATGAGGCAAACCCTAGCAAGCCCAGGGCACATTACCATCCCACTTTGAAAACCACCGCTTGACGACCTGAAAAGAAGATTGGGATATTACAGGCGTGTTTTGAGGTTAACAAAAGAGTGCATTAAAACATCGTAAAACGTGGCGGTGGATTCCACGATGCCATCTTCGGTGCCGACAACCAATGCGAAAAAAAAAGAAAAATTTGTAACCTCACAAGGCGGCATATGCAACTTACGAGGCGGTGTAACCACCGATGAAATGAAACATGATCGTGAGTGCATCAACTTGTTCCGCGGGGTTACTTGGCACCAAAGGCATCACAAACAAACGAAAGTACATTTACCTCCAAAGCTTCTTCAAGGACATATTTTTTTCTCTGTTTCTTTCGATAACCTTTACTCTTCTTGGTTTCAAAATCTTCTTGCATAACGTGAACCGCGTCGTTCCCATAATGCAAACATTTACGCCTCTCGCATCTGGCTGATCAATATAGAAATGGGATCGTAGGTCATAGCAATCATTTCCAGAACATTGCAAGATGTGAATATTACCTTCACTCGGCACCTGGTGCTCCATTCATCTTTTCAACTATCTTCTTTAGATAAATGCCCCGCATGAGATTCATCTTTCTTGAATGCATTTTAGAATATCAAAGCGGGATCATCATTCAAGCCACCATGCCATTAGTACATCTTTAAATGGACTTCTGCACAAATGTAATAAATACCTCTTCACTAGGATTTGAAAACTCTATTTTATGGTCTATTCTCCGTAGCTGCAATAAAACTTGATCTAGAATATCATATCCTATTTGTAGCCATCAAAACACCGCAAATGCCACATGATTTATCAAAAGGCAAAAAAGGTACCAAGTATCTCAAAGAAAATTTCACTTAAATGCCCAAAGGATAACCATACTATAACCCGGTCATTTGACATTAAATCAGAGATAGAAGGTGCGACCATCAAGAAACTAAATCAATTCTACAAACTTGGTGGCCACATATAATATAGTCAGCACCATGCTTTGTAATGTTCGAGACTTGCTCGCATCACAAGCTTGGAGACGAGTAATAAGGTCTACACACCTTAATTCTTGCTTCCTTTTATATCACAAGAACAATAATTATATATGAAATAAACAAAACAAATTATGTCACCTTGATTTTATTTGATGCCTCAAAACCATCTACTTGACTCAACAGCCCCAGCAGGTACGTTGAACTCTAGAATAGTAAATGCCGGAAGGGCCAAACCATGTGTGATTGCACCAATGCTTCCAATGGCCATAAGAAGAGAATCAAAATTATCTGCATATAGTTCCCAATCGTTTGTGGCAGGGTTGCACTTATTGTGCATTGCACTAAAACAGCTGTTCAAATCATCTTCCTTTAGATGAAAAGCAGAATTACCAAGACTCTTCCACCTTGATGAAGCCGGTTCCAGTCTGCCATAAAACAACCAAAAGAAAGCATGAATCAAGAACTGATCTCTCTTATCCGGGGAAACAGAGGTTTTAGGATTTGCCATCTGCTATACGTTGTACATTTATTCTAAATAAAAACACTAGGATCCGTAATCCCTCACGATTGTGATGTTGCCCCTAATTCCACCATAGCCAAATCTTACAATAATCGGTCTTCTGAGAGTCATCTCCGTTGACAATCCCTCCGTCGGTGTGTAAAATCTGCGAAAGGTTGAGAGATTAAGGGAAGAAAGAAAAAGATACAAAGGGATAAGAAAATACGGAGGGGAGGCCTCAAGTTCAATTTAGCATGTTCGGGGATGTCGGATTGAGATAGCCCACTCAAATTTTGAGAAGAAGGTTATTTGCGGGAAGGCTTTGGGGGCGAGGCAAGAATGAGGAAAATACCCGGAGTAGTCTCGGTGCAAAATTTCCAAAGCGGACTCTTGCTTCTCACCCTTGGCTGAAAAGCAAATAGAAAGCACGCTACATCCCGTTCGGACCGATGCGGGTGCCGCCGCCCGATTCGTCAGGGTCCGAGGTTGAAGCGAGATGTGTTCTTATTCATCGGATGGAGCCGCCGATTACCCGTTCGAACATCGCCATCAAAGCGAACGTAGAGTTTACGATTGCACAATAGGTTTAAGGCGATCACCAACATATCTTGGGTATATTCCGGCGCCTACTCGGGATATGCCATAAACCCATCATCAACAAGGGGTTTGCCCCCCAGGGGCAACCCAAAAAATGCACGCCTTCAATGAGCATAGGTAATGTCTGCATGAATAGATAGACACAATGTTTTCATTTGTCGGATCCCGCAATTACATCAAGCAAAAATGGCATGCATGCCATTCTATATATAACAAAAGCCCATTACAAAAAAATGAACAACAAAAAAGGTGACACTAATCATGATTTTTTTTTTTCTCAAAGCCGGGACATAGCTCGCATTGAAAGGTTACACCGTATTTCATGGAGGCACCATTTTTCTTCATGCCTAACGCATTACACACATTCCATATGGCTGTCCGGTTCTTAGCAGAATTTGAGGCCCAATCCAAAACCTCAGCTTCTATATTCACCTCCATTTCCAAAAAAGCTGTAATGGTCTGCTTGGAGAAGCTGCAATGGATAAGCTTGTGGGACAAGATTGCCACTTCAGGGTTTGGAACCTCGACCGAGGGGGAGGAGTATTGGCTTTCTTCTTGCTCATCAGAAGAATCTTCATCCTGCACCTGGTTCTCCTGAACTAGGTTTTCTAAGCTCACTGGATGATCACTGAACTCTGGAACTTCTGCACTACTATCAGGAAAAATTTCTTCACTAGTAGTCGGCCATGAAGAATATTCAGAGTAATAAGACTCTGAACTAGAAGAAGAAGCAGAAGAATCCGGAGTCAAGAAAGAGGAAGAGGTCTTGGAGGAAGATGAAGAGGAGCTTGGAGACCGAGGGCGTTTACGGTTCACGATTCGAACCATGTTGAGGAGCGGCTTGCATGCAAGGAATTCAGAAAGCTTAAATAGCCTTTACGAATTTGGGTGATTGCGACTCGAAGACAATAATAATTAATACTAAAGAAATAGGCCAGTACAAGTCATTCAATATTTAGGAATACTAGTGGATTTGAGACAGTTCCAAAATAGAATTTCTAAAAAGCAGAAAACTGAAAACGAACCTCTAATCCTTGTTCTTGGCAGCCAGTTTAGCAATTTCGAGCAATGTCTCCTTTGTCATTTTACAAATGCTTTGAGTCATTGCAGCCATGGACTCGACAATTTTCAAGCCGTTGGCCGGACCTTATTGTTTCAATTCCTAACCAACTCAATTTTTTCATGCACTTTCTTCTTTCGGAAATCCAATTTCTTTACCTCGGTGTCCCCATATTGCTTGCCATTTGTGATATTCCCATCGCAATGTCCTCATCTATCGCAACCTGGACTTTTTTCTACTTGTTGGTTTTCCACAAACTCCAGTGGTTACATCACGGTGATCTAGGACTTGAAGAATCTGGGACCGCAGTTTCTGTTGGTGTCCTATTTCTTGGAATGTCGGGCATGACCGGACCGCTTTCGGATTTTCCGTGGTGTACAATATTATTTGAATTGGGTGGAATGCTTTTCGATGGTCCTTAAATGTCAGATCTGTTCCAACAGTTTAAAGAAAGTGTCATTCATGAATGATTCTGAAATTTGTATGCAAAGCCTGCAGCCTCAAAAGCTTCATTCCCAAATTCACATCGTCCACTAGCCCTCGAATTGGATTATCTGAGGTCACACCATACTTCACCTATTCCATTCATCATACCCTTTACAAGCTGAAGGTTCATAACCCGCCCGCCAAGCCTCCTTCTCATCTTTGGATTTAGCTTGGAGCTTATCCCATTTGTTCTTTAGTTGTCTCGGCTCCACTAAACCCCAACTATAGGGCTGCAATTTGGTCATAATTTCCCTCCATTGTGTGTTAGAGAGGTTGAGGGAATCATTAGTTACTAATTTCATCTCGTTTAAGAGATTGGGGAAAGTGGAGACACCTTTGATCCGTCCATTGCACGGAGACTTTCTATTCTTTTTTGTCTATCACTTTTGAATTTTCCTTCTCGCACAACAAGAGCCAAGGCAGCTTAAGATTCAAAAGATTCACTCACAATATCAGAGGAGGCTTGAATTTCGCTCAATACTCGTTTGAATCTCCTTTCCTTTGGCTGTCTTGGTGATGGAATTGGCTCAGAATTTGTCTCCAAATGCACATCCATGGAGATCTGGCTTGTCATTTTCCAGGTCCTTCTTGGTGCCATTTTTTCAATCCGAGGAGGTACGAAAGGCTTGCTGCTTGCTGGCAAAGCAGATCAAGAGGCCTTAGACATCTGAATCCAAATAATTGTAGGGGAATAAGGAAGACTTAAAACGAAATTGAGGTTCAAAACTTAATGTATGAATGCTCAAAAAACAGAATGCAAATGGGTGCGAAATCTGACGAATACCTGGATCGTAATCGGCTAATGGCTTCGAGAAATTGGATACTTTTGCAAGAATTAGGCGGCCTTGAAGATCAAGAAGCAGGGAAAATGACGCCCCATTTTCGGTGTGGGAAACATTTCGGGCAGTTTTTTCAGGCAGCGAAAATTAAGCCTAATTGTATGGTTAGTGGGCAATGAAAACGCCCCTAACGGCTGTTAGGGGCGAATCATCTCTCAAGGTGAGAGTTGGATTTTCCCACTCTCACCCATCTCTCATCTCTTCCCCATCTCTCATCTCTGCATTATTGTCTCTCGTAATCTCTAAGTCCGCATGTGGCTCATCTCTCTCTCTCTCTCTCTCTCTCTCTCTCTCTCTCTCTCTCTCTCTCTCTCTCTCTCTCTCTCTCTCTCTCTCTCTCTCTCTCTCTCTCTCTCTCTCATGTTTGGCCATCTGATGTTAACAACATAAATGAGTTGCTTACGAATATGCTCATAGGAGCTGCAAAAAGAATGCTTTGAATAAAAAGAAGAGCAAAGGGTTGCCTTGTAATAGTTGGTTTGATAGCGAGTGCAAAAGAAGCTAAGGGACTTTAAATCAGCAAAAAGAAAGACAAAGATATGGTTAGAAGGAATCTTGCATTTTAATTAAAAGGAAGAAGAGGGCATATGTAAGTCTGAGAAAAGCGAGAATTAAAGCCCGATTATTACAAGATCCTCGCGTGATTTTGGCACGCTTGAGAGGCAAAGAAACAAAAGGCAAAATAAATGACGGATGTGGATGCGCTCATCACAGTTCGTAAAAGCTTTACCATATTCTTGGATTAGATGATAAGATGCGAAACAAGGTAATGTTTTAATTCTCAATGAAGACGATGTCAAAGAGGGTATCGAAGACCGGCATATGGCGGGGCAGGTCTGATTGGCTTATTAGCGGAGATGCTAAAGTGGGCGGGTCCCACGGTGCTTGCAATAGTGACCAACATGATGAATGATGCATTGGCTAATGGCTTTCCACCCCGTGGCAATTGAATAGGGTTGTACCGTTGCACCAAGCGGGTGACATATATGATCCGGGAATTATAGAATGATAATGATTGGGAGTACGCTCCGCTAAATTGTATGCAACAATAATAGAGAAGAAGATTAAGCGCATGGGCTGAGAGGAAACATATTCGGACCCACAGGCAAGCGAGGCTTTAGCAGGGGAGATCCACTATTGACCATTTGGTCACCATCGGAAACCATTATGGATTCTATTAAGAAAACAAAAAGCCAAAGTATTTGCACGTTTATAGATCTCAGCAAAAGCATTTGATACGATGAAAGGGGGAATATATGGACTTACATGGAAAAGATAAGGGTTCCAACAAAAATGAGAAATGCCGTTGCTGATTTATATGAGGCTGTGGTAGTACAACTTTCTTTTCCACTCAATCAACTTTGCCAAGAGACTGTTGCCAGCAATATAGAGGTTCGACAGGGGTGTCCCCTTTCTCCCACTTTGTTTGGTATTTACATTGATCAATTAGAAAAATGGATGCAGGAATATGGAGGAATGGGCACGCCACTAGCATGGTACATAAAATGCCAAGCTATTATATCTTTGATGATATTGCAATATTTGCTAGAAGTGCAGGAGATATGCAAAAACATTTAAATGCATTGGCTAGATTTTGCGAAACGAGTGCTATGAAAGTGAATCTCTCCAAGATTAAGATCTTAATTTTTGGCATAAGATCCCGAGATGGATTTCATTTTTATTATAATGGAGAAGAAGTAGAAGTTACTAGCACATATAAGTATTTAGGCTTGATTATTGACCACAATTATAGCTGGAATAGAGCGGTTATTATTGATTGGGATTTGATAAAAAAGCTATATATAGCACTTGTTAAATTTGTAACCCTATACGGTTGTGAAGTCTGGGGGCCAGGATTATCAGACGACATGTGGAAGAGGATAGAAAAAATTCAGAAAAAGTCTTTGATGGCTGAATTAGGCATAAAAGTACAAACACCATACCATATGCTTTTAGCGGGATCGGGATTAGTAGCATTGGAGGAAGAAGCACTCATTCGGACACTTAAATATTTGTTGCATACTGAGGCAATGGACGAAGAGAGATTACCATTTTAGCAATGAAACAAAGCATACACAAGGGGTGGCATATGTGCATCACGACGTTGGTTAAGGAAGTGGAATATGGACTTAGACAATTTGTTCGATCAAGATAAAGTGGCAGCATGGGTAGGGATATATATATCGTCCACAAAGTATGGAGTAATCGGGCACCAAATGGCACTCTACAAGGATCACATAAACAACAGTTTATCAGAAGCACCACACCTAATTGAGTTTTAACTTCTTACTACAAAAAGGCATTTAATATGTCGAATGCGCATGAGCTCCCACCATTTTGGAGTTGAAGTTGGAAGATGGGGAAATTTCCTAGGCATCGCAGGTATGCAAAGTATGTGGTAAAAGACGAAGTGAAGACGAGGAACACGTAATATTACATTGCCCCGCATATCAGCTAAACGAGAAAAAGGTTGAGTATCTGGCAGACCACGACAAGCACATTTTTCATGCTTCCCCACCACTATATAGAAAATTATGAAAAGCTTACGTTATGAAAGAACGCAAATGAATACTTGATATTAATGAACATAGAAATGTTTTTGAGTTGGATGATGCTCTTGATGAACATGAGAGAATGGAGGATTTTGAGTTGGATGATGCTATTGTCTTGATGGGTGTGTAACAATAAACATTCATTTCATTTCATCTCTCTCTCTCTCTCTCTCTCTCTCTCTCTCTCTCTCTCTCTCTCTCTCTCTCTCTCTCTCTCTCTCTCTCTCTCTCTCTCTCTCTCTCTCTCTCTCTCTCTCTCTTAATAAACATTTCATTTCATTTCTCTCTCTCTCTCTCTCTCTCTCTCTCTCTCTCTCTCTCTCTCTCTCTCTCTCTCTCTCTCTCTCTCTCACAGGCGTTAATAAAACATTATCTTATCTTATCTTATCTCTCTCTCCCCTCCCTCCCTCCCTCCCTCCCTCTTCTCTTCTTTTCTTTTTCTTGTTGTCGTCATTTTTTTTTTAAGATCACTACCCTTTGTTTACAATGTGATGTATGAATATCTAAGCTTATATTTTTTCCCTTTCTTTCCTTTTTTTTGAAGGACAAAAAAAAATATTAATTCTCATCTATATGTATAAGCACAAGAAGATGCCTGCGAACATGAGCACGAAGCCTTTGTGTACTTACTCCAATAGAGGAAACTAGTGGTAAGAGTTAATTTCAAGGTGCTACATCCATATATGGTCTTTCATGTCCGGCTCCAAGAAGACACATCTAAACGCTTATTAGTATCTTCAGCCAGGCTATAGCAATGACCCCAAGAGCGCATTAATAAATGCTCGAAAATGTAGTGTTTTCTACGCTCCCGTATTGAAGACACATGAGCCACCTAGAACTAAGGTGGAATATCTTTTGCTTAGTCAGGGGTCATGCAAAGTTGTAATATTCCAAGAGGACATGTCGGTTTATACATCGCATCATTAAATAAGCCTTGTAGCCGTAACTATGCCGATTGGATTTACGGACAAGCAAAAAGGCAATGCTCAATGGAAGAATGGGCATATTTTAGGCGTGCTGGTCATAGGATGCCTCAAGGGATTAACACACATGCAACTATGGATAACTTTTGTCGCCAAAACACAAAATTTGGAATGGAGCAACTTATCCCAAAGCCAATGCCATGTATGAACTCAATTGGGTTCTAAAATCTCGCAAGTGTCACCCATTTGATAGTGGGAGGCTATGGAGATAAGAGGATAGAATATGTAGAGTTGACAAGGTCCTTGCCTTTGTGAATATTCCCCGTGAGAACTCCAAGCCGCCTTTCTAATGACACCAACCTCCACTACAAGAGATAGATTCTCTATTATCTTCTCCCCGATGGACACATCCCAATGAAAGGGTAAAAATTTTACCGAAACTCAAACCAAGACAATTGGCGATCACCTCCATATCGCTCTTGAATAAGAACAATACCTGCAAGGACCCATCATCTTGGTGTAAGGGAATGGACGGATGCAGTAAGTGGAGGCGCTGAGAGGTTTGGTGGCAGTGGTGCCCACCACCACGGAATCGACAGGGCATGGCCAAAGAAGATGTCTAAGTACATCCCATGCTGCTAATAGTCCATGTAGAGATGGAGAAGCATTTGGAAAAGGTTGCAAATGATGAAAAAATGCCCAAGGCAAAACTGGTTTAATGTCTTCTTGCTTAGAAATACAATGACTAAGAGATTGTTTGAGAAGGTGTAAACTAGGCGTAAACTGAGAGTCGTTTGAATAACTTAAAGTTTTTGAATATACAAGCAAACAATAGAACTTTGAGATCAAACTAGTTCTTTATCCAGGCAATTGTTATAGGATAAAGGATAAAGTATTTTATCATCCCGTTGACCGGGTAGGCCATCAGACTTATGTAGTGCCCGCGAGTCTTCTTATACAAGGACTACTAGCCATGTGACACTTGGATATGTAGCCATCCTATGGGTTGAAATTGGTCTTTAATATCACAGACCCCCGCTTTCCATTGGCTTTATGGCCATGGGGCGTCGTTGCTCAAGGCTTTAAGCCAGCTATATTGGGCTTTGCTCTTCCGCATACATTTCATTCCAGACCAGAGTATATGTCGTTTTCCATCCCACACTTTGTTAATTGTCTTGCATGAATTGTTTTCCCTAATTTTCCTAGTTTCTCCCATCCTATCATATCTATATTAATGGTTCTTATTAGCATCCTAGCCGGACGTATCCCTCTCTGCATCTATGATGTATTCCCAATCAGCACTCCCTCCTCAACCCCCATCTAAGCTTGTAGTGTATTCCCCTCTCTCTGTGCTACCTCCCTTTAGAATATGCTATTATTCTGGTTATGACTTTGTTTCCCTTCTTCTGCATGACCACTCATATGTGTCCGGTAGCAGTTTGTTCTAGCACAGCACTTAATAATCACCCAAATCGATCCATCTCCAAAAGACTATACTAGCAAAGCTATAGCTGGTTCATCTGTCTACATGAATACCGCAATTCAGCAGTCTTTGAGTATAAGAACCAAATATGTTGGCTTATAGGAAAGGAATAGTAATCTCAATCTTCTATAAGGATTTGAGACTCCTCTTCAATTATCTGAATGGTTAGGAGTAGCAATCCTGGCTTAATAATCACAATTGCTTTTCTTAACTCAAGAGTCGATGGTCTCCTTCTTATTGGATTTGCAACCTTGTAAAATTGGCAGCTTCTTTATAAGACAATTGGTCGGCTCAGCTGATCATTATCTGCTGGTTCACTAAAAGTAGGACAGATAGTCACTGCAGATGGTCAATGCTCTTTATAGTTGGTCGCAGGTCTGAGTCTTTATTAATTGATGCTTCTCCCTCTATACGGGTCCTCGTATGTTACGGTGTCTCATTTTTAGTGTCCTTTTGTCCAGCCAAATTAGCACTATTTTTTAGTATTATGGGAAGAGGAAAATTCAAAATTAACGAGAATATCGGGGGGTGGTTGATTCCCCCTTTCTTGAGGGAGAGAGATCTCATTTCTTTCTTTCCATCCATTTTTTGTTCAGGCTTCTTGTGATCCAATGACTAATGACGAAGACAGAGGCGGGAGGCCCGAAATGGCGTTCACCGGAAATAAAGAAAAAAGCAAGCAAGGTGAGGCAACAATTGTCAAATGAAAATTTAGATTGGAGTATTGAGCACTCAAAAAAGCAATTGCAACATGCAGCCTCCATAATCACAAAAACGTTTTTGGATTTGACAGGTTCGATGTCTACAGACCAGAAGAAAGAAGTATGGCATCTAGTGGAGAACAAAGAAAGTTATGCGGGTTGCGATTAATCCGATAAGGAAAAGATTGTTCCGCAAAGAAATTGTCGGTAGCATCCAAGAAACCATACAAAGATGTGAAAGGAGGGAGTCCAATGACAAATTAGCGACAAAAAGAGCAAAGATTAGTCATGGCACTTGGGAAGGTCGGGCATGGCAAAAGAAAAGATTAGTACTAAGGCTTTAGGAATTCATCCAAGGAATTGTTCCAGAGCTAAGAAGCACCGTGGTTGCACTTAGTAATAAAACGCATTGTGGGCTCTTGGGGAAGGAAGAAGAGAAAGGATTCCCGAGCCAAGAAGTGATTGAAGAAGTTGTGGATTATTGGACAAACTACACCCGTTTTTCGCCTAACTTCAAGGACGTCGGTTTGGTAGAGGAAAACATCCTAAGCATCCAACACTTTACCTTGATCGAGCGGGGTATACTATCTCAGATCGGGCTTTTTACTAAGTCTTTTTCACGTTTACTAATACTAATATTTTTAGCACACCAGCCCTACCGGGCCTACAGCATTTTCTGCAATTCTAGCCTATCCACCTGTCACCTCCACCTCATCAAAATCTCACATGGCATTATAAAAAACCGTTAGATCTTCATTTTCCAAAATCTAAGGCCATGAAAATTAGATAAGCTTGAAAAATTGGCACGGAGATGACATCCGACGCTGCCGTTTGGTGAAGCAAAGCTTGTTCTCCACCAAACGTGCTTTAATCTAGTTTGTTTTTTCTTTTACTTTTCCTCTACTCTGTGCGCGTGGGCAGCCGTTAGTGTATGGCAATACAGATGGATTAGCCTATTTTTCTATCGGACAGATATAAAGAGCAGGCCAAGCGGCCAAGCCCTAGCTATGCGATGATCACCAAATCCGATGGTGCAGTTCGAAGGTGGCCCTTGCTTCTAAAATGGGCATGTACGCAAGGAAAAGGAGAGACCCAACAGCCAAATCCAGCCAAATCCTGCCCAGACTGAAGATAGCTCCTCCCTACCAGTTGAGTCTGTCAAGGACCGAACTCAGGATGTAGCCAGTGATGGAACTGGCAACCGAAATAATATGCCTAAAGAAATCCGAGGCTCCCCAGGCCGTGAACCTACCCGTCATTGTGACTGGGAGAAGGGAGGCAGGTGCGCTGACTTTTGATCTCTGTTTGTTCAATCTAGAGCTCTTTTGTATTATTTTCCATTCGATCATAACAAATCAAATGCCTAAGTTAGAGAATTTTTAAGATAGCTTAAATTCAAATCGATATTACTCTCTCGTTGTGGCATCATCATCCATACAACAGAAGTTTTAACTAACCTTGAATTTGTTAGAAACATCATTCTAGTCAGATGCATATTGCTGAAGGTAGCTATTAGCTTCTTCGTGGATCTGTACAACGCCAAAATGCAGTTTTGAAAGAAGACTATTGCTTGAGCTCTTCTCTTGAGAGTGACGGTACGCCAGTATAAGTGCGTAGAAAATGAAAGCAAAGGCCTATTTGAGCATTGACGCAATATGGAAAAGGATTTCTGTTTTAACTGTGTTTCTTCACAACCTAGTCCTTTATCCTCTTCCGTACTAAAAAACAATGACTGTAATCCATAAGAAACTAGAGTTAGTTACCTGTGCTTCTGCCAGGCAGATGAGGTGCATCATTGCTGCCATTGATGGTGTAACTTCAGGTGGTCTATCATTAGGTAGCTTTGTAATCAATCCTGGTAACAAGTTATGTGCTATATAATGGAAAACACCAGCAGCCTTTCTAAGAATTGTAGCCAAATTAACCATATCTGCAATTATGAGAAATTCTCATCATTGGACAGAACAAGGAGGGCTTAGCAGAAGAAAGGAACCTTGCTTACCAAGTGGCAGCGTTGATGTTGCCTGTGCACAGGAAGTGCAACACAGGGGCAGTTAGCCTTTTGTTCAAACCGAAATCAGAGCTTTTCCAGCCTTCCACAGCTGCATTGAAATCTCTGGCTATCCTTCTGGAGAACACAGAATTATATGGCCCAACACAGGCCAGTTTCAAGTAATCTGCATATTTCCAATGACATCTTTTCCTTAGAGCAAAGCCACTACACCAGAGCTTGCATGCCTTTGCTTCTTCAAGAAGTCACAAAAATAGAAGAGGCTCTTTCAGAAACTATCGGCTCCAATCAAAGGCATTAGCCATATTCCTGGTGAATAGGAGCAATTTCACCATATACTGTACGTCCAACATTGAACGTTGTTTCTGTAGTCTGATCTGGTGCCAATTTCAGTTTGAGTATTTGAATGGAATCTGGTACTCTGTCAAAACATTTCTGATATAAGTAACCTTAAAATCTTGTAGTTAGGATTAAAACAAATTATGCAAGTTTTTCAATAGAGTCGGCATACCAAGCTGTCTTTTGACAAAAAAACATCTCTTAGCTGCAGCCCATGCTTGCATTCAACCCATGCTTGGACTTGAGTGATGCCTATCCATTTTAATAGCTTTATAGTGTTTCATTCTATGTGCCATGCAAATGCAAGAAGAAAGATTCATCTGAATACTAAGCTGGCTATAGAATTGTCAATCACTTACATTGTTGAAGGTATTTTAGCATTTTCTCCTTGTCTCTCAGAGAAACTTTACTGTCTGTAGAACAGGTACCGCTTGAACATTTGGGATTTACGATCATATTGGAGAAATTATTGTGAACAAACAGATGGTCTTGTCTGGGTTGTGGATTGTTCTGATCTACGGCGACTTGATGATTGCAGAAAAGAACTCCAGGGTCTTTTAAAAGAGGAGGTACTCTCTAATAACCATATTGATGTTTTCATATTGGTAATGCAAATTTTGTGCCATTCTGGATCTTTTGTCACAGTTTCTCATGGTGTAATTTGTATGCCACTCTCTAAGATGATTCCTCATTTGCAGGCAAACAGAGATGCAGCAAAAAGGAGATCCAACTAAGGAATCACAAAAAAGATATTAGGGTCACATGTACAAGAAAGGTGAATATGAAAACATTTTTTGTTTTTAAGTTGCCCTTAAATGCAAGATGTCACACCATTTTGCTTTTGCTCCAGATCTCCTATGGATAATAAGATCTTCTTTGTGGGGTGATCCTTTGCAATGTAGCATTGACTCTACTTAAACTTATTTGAAGGAATACTTATTTCTAGATGCTTTCTGGCATTTAGTTCAGGATATAAGGTTGAAAATTGGTCAATTCAGTAAAAAATGTAAGGTATACTTTACACGCCTTTCTTTTTGCAGGCAATATTCAGCTAAACTAGTGTGGTCAATATAGGGACATTGGAACAAAATCCCTTATTCATCAACTTGGTCCAAACATGATTGAGTAGATAAAACATGTGTCATTATTGCAGTCATTCTGGTAAGTTTCTAAACAATATGTCGCAGTTACTGTATGGTTGCTAGTGAATTGAGGCATAAATTTTTTCTTCTGTAATTTTAGGTGTTGATTGCCAAGGATAGCAAATCTGGGAGGAGACACAACCAATGCGGATTCAAGTTATATATCTGCAAAACCAATTTTTACTCCAGATTTGGTCATACGCAATGTTCCCAAAATATCAAGTAAGGAGATCTGGAATTAAAACTCGTTATTGCAAATTGTTGGCTTGGCTTTGTGTGTTGCATTAGATTCCATAGCCAGACCTTGCATCAAAAGGCAATCAGACGATAGCATTTTGCTAAAAGGCAATCAGACGATAGCATAGATTGAGATTCTTGTTTGCTAAGTTTCTTCTTTGATAACGGTGAAATGCCATTGTCTGTTTTCATGTGCATGGCATATTGTGTTAATTTTATTAAAGCTTTTGCAACTGGTCTTGTAGTATACTTTTGGCCTAAAAGCGACTAACAGTTATAATGCAGATAATTTGGAAGAGTACCATGTTAGTTTGAAATATTTTTTTCTATTACAAGAATATGTTGATCCACCTCCCAATCTTTTAGGCAACAGATAGGATAATGGATGTATTTATTCTCATGCCATAAATGGAGTAGGAATGCCATATTCTCATGCCATAAATGGAGTAGGAACGCCAGCCAAAATGAAGAGCTTCAGCAAGATAATACAAGTATTACCGGCAAGAAAAATTTGGCAAAAATGCTCCTTTATACCAAGGACTGACCTCTTGTCTCAAGCTTTTAATATCTATCATCATGGCATGGACTCTAGATAGTGGGAATGTAGATAAAACAGGTTTATGCACATTCTTAACACCTGCAAGCAATGAAGAATAACAATATACAAAGATGGTTCTATCATAAAATATTTTATACAACTTTATTCTACAAAACAATAATAAAGGCATGTTTTCAACCAACAAAATTGTTGCATCATGCATTATTGTTACAGTAATGGGGTTTTATGGGCTGATAAACAATAGACCGATTTGAAACTAACAATTTGGATGTTGAAGCTAACAAATGCTTGACATCATTCGGTTTGAACAAAAGTAAAACCCTACATGTCATTGTACACATGTCCTTTCCTAACAATATGTCCAAAAATGTATTACATGCACATCAACTATGCAGGCAAGTGGTCTCTGCAGCTTCCGGGTTCTCGATGGCGCTCGGTTTGGACGTGGACATAGAGCTCACTTCCCCAATCGGGTTAGGGGTGCTTCGGTGGCGGTGGTGGCATCACCAGATGTCGGGGTGAATGCCCCTTGTGAGTTTGGTTTAGGGGGTGTGAGCCCTCTGCCCTTGTTGTGGCCTTCATCGTGAGACCGGGAGCATTGTGCGGTTTTATGCCCTCACTTGCGTCGCCTGGGATTGGGTTAGGGCTCGCTTCGTGTGAGATTGACTAGCCGCCAGCTCTTTGCTTCATGTGTATCCTCGGTGCTTGGGTCAGCTCTTGCGGCGTAAGAAGCCTTGCATCCGTCGCGTGGCTTGGTTGGTGTGGTTGATTTGGAAGCGGTTGTGGATCTTTCAAAGGATTCAGGCACCGCAGCCTCTCCGATTCCTCGACTCGGGTACAAGCTATTTGAGCTTTCCTCGGTATTCCTGAGTAGTAGAGCGGAAGTTTGCCATTTGGCATGGACTTCTTGGGTGTTGTAGATGGTGATGGTCGGTTTGTACAAAGAAAGTTAGTTGCGCTTTTTCTGCGAGTTTGTTGTGGAGTGTCGATATAAGTTTTGAAGTATTGATTCTAATATGATCTGCTAATGGAATTAATCTACACGTTCTTCTCGTGGTAGCAAGTCTTAGTGCTATTGATGGTTGATAATGGATCATTTTTTGATATAGTGCTAAGGTTTCTCACCTTTATAATGTTGGCGCCACGTAGTAATTGTGTTGATGTTAGTGCCACTGTTAGTGATTTTGTAAATGCAAGTGCTAATATTACTAATTTCGTTAATGTTGTTCCACTGTTAGTAATTTTGTCAATGTTAGCACTAAACTTAATCTGTAGTTAGTGAAGCACCACCTATCACTACAGATTAGCGATGCTTTCATCTCAATGTCCTAGCACTGGGTAGTGGTTTGGTTTGCTAAGGGTTATGTTGTAATGCTAATGGAATCAGTAATTAGTTCTAAGTTGCTATTCATTAGTAGTTGTTTTTTCTAGTGGTATTAGCATTAGCATTTACTAAGTAGTTTTCTATTCTTATTCTCATTGGATGAGAATTCTTCACTAGTTTCAAGCAAGACAATTGGGATGTTCAAATTAAGCAGAGAGCCTTCGAGAAATTAAAGCCTTACTTTGTTGTAAAGCTATCTGAATTCAATACCTATTGTTGCGTCTATCATGAGAGGATGTCAATGCTGAGGGAAGGGGTGAAGAACATGAGGAAAAAGTCCATGGTGCACGGTCCAGATTGCACCTGTGAGTGCAAGATATGTGACCACACGGCAAGCCAAGTAGGGTGCAATGCAGCAAGACATGTTTGGCAGTCTAACAATGACATATGGAGAAGCATGGTTTGCCCAAAGCCTGAAGGTGAGGAGTGGCACAATGAAGCATGCTTGTCAGGAACCTGCAAAGAAATGTGGTGTGGACAAAATGGAAAGGTGTCCAAAAGAAGAAACAAAGGACAAGAAACTCAAAAATCACTTGGGAGAACATAGATTACATTGAAATTAGTAAGGATAAAAATGGCAAACCCCAAAAAAGAATTGAGCATCAATATTCACAGACCACCCAATGTTTTGATGGAAACCTTTAGATCTAAAGCAAAGGAGTTTGTGACACATAATTTCGTGTATAAATGGCGACAAGCCATGTTTAGACAACTCTTGAACATGTTTGCTTGATGATACTATTGTATCAGTGGTTGACTTTGCAGAGAATTACTCTCTCAAGGAGCAAAATGAAGTCCAGTTCACGCATTGGCATAATGAGCAGATCACTATTCTTGTGTACCTCACATATAGAAGGGATCCTGAGACACAAGAAATGATCAAGGAAGAACATTTTTATATATTTGATGACAGAAAACATGATTCTTTGTTTGTGCAGCATTGCTTTCTCTTACACAATCATTGGATGCAAGAGAAGGAAATCACTTTGAAGAAGCATTATGTCTTCTCGGATGGTGTGCAACCTCACAATTCAAAGGTAAAAATCATTTTACTTTGATGCTAGATTTAAATCTTTAACAGTTTTAGACATGATGTGGAACTTTTGGTGCTCACGCCATGGGAAGGAGAACATGATGGTGCGGGGAGCAATAATAAAGAGGGCTTTGAGAGCAAAGACGGTTGAAGGGCAGCAAGATGACCAATGCACACGAGGTGGTGGAATGGCTAAAGCGTTACATGTCAACAAAGAAACCCACAACATATAAAAAGAAGATTCAAACCGTAAGTAGAACTTTTGGGAGGTTGAAATAGGACAAGTGGATGAAAAAAATCGAGTGGGAAGCATGTCCTATTGAAGGATCTAGAAACCTTCATTGTTTCCATGGGTGTTCAAATCACATGACACATTTACAATTCGAAAACCTCTCTTGCTTTTGCACATATTGTTTAGATTTGAATTGGGAATCTTGCCCCAATTATCATATACTAAAAGTTTGAACTAGATGTGGTGACCCATCAAAGCTATTATTGAAGAAGAAGTACATGATGAAGGAGAAGAAGCATATATTGGCGTGACTTATGACTTATGTAGCATGCAAGTATCTATAAGTGATGTCTTTGCGATGGTGGCTCCAAATAACAATCACGAGAATGTGAAATTCTATTTTATCCTATGTACCAAAGCTAAGTAGTTGGTGTTAGAAGACTTTGTAGATATGCAAGGGCGTAAGTTTGTGAAAGGGGATGAGGTCATAGAAGGACATACTATGAGAAGTTGGTGAATTGTAAATCCAAATACAAGTTTTGTAAAGGAAATAAAGCAATTGTTTATGCCACTCAAGTTGCAAAGAACAAAGTCAGGTTGGTTCAAGCAAAGCACGTTGTTAAGCGGGGGAGTGGCTTACACTCTAAGTGCCAAAGAAGAACGAGATATTCTAGAGAGGCTTCCCACGTTGTTGGAATAGTGGAAAGAGCAATTGTGTAAAGGGTACTGTATCAGTACTTTTATGAAAAGAAGTTTCCGTATTTTTCATTCTCATTTTTGATGCTTGATTCTGAAATTTTGTACTCGAATGTTGAATGAATTCCAAATTTCAATCAATTTCAATTGTTGGTGTTTCATAGTATTTTAAATTCTTTGGGTATCTGATTGTGGGGCGAGGCCAATTTACAAGGTAAAACATCTAAGTACAAGGTATAACAAAACCAATTTACAAGGTGAAACATGTAAGTACAAATGTAATTAGAAATTTTACCGCGAAAATACTTTAGAATGTGAAAATAAATAACCTATACAAGAAATTTATCGTGTGGCCCAAGGCATTTAAACATTCTCTCCAATCGAATATTGTTAAGTTGAAAATATGCCAGTTCTAGACGTGTGAAAGTTAAAGTAATTGCATTGCTCATGCCAACTAATAATCCCAATCAATTTTCAAGTATAGTATGCCCTAGCATAGTGAGAAATTGTGTAATGCGTTGACACGGGGGGCATAATTGTGAATTGGATGCCAACTCCGGTGGTCTTAATGCATTGACCTAAGAAGCCATAATTGGTAGCTTGCACTTGTAAGGATGCTTGGGTGTCTCAGGTGCCCTATAGCATATGGGTTTAGTATCAAGCTTTGCCTCTGTGGGATCTGGAGGTATCACAAGCTTCTTCCTTCTCAAATTTGCTTGCATTTAAAAAATTCTTTCTGCTCCTTCCATCCCTTTGTGATAATCCTAGAAACAAAGCCAGATGATGAATCTTCTTTGCCTAAATCCATGGCCATGGCTGATCGGACGGCTTCTTCCCCCAAAAAATTTGCCATGGTTGAGTATAAAAATTAAACAGCACGAGTGGATTTGGACGTAGCTATAAATTGAACGGAGTGGATGATGAAGAGGTGTCGTATTTGTGTTTTTTTATAGTGACAGAGCAAGAAGATCAAGAAAAAAGATTTGTCCTAGTTGTGTGTGTGGACACCACATCTAGAGGCATCTGTTTTTGAGGCATCTGTTGGAGAAATGGCTCCTCCAAAACATCCGAAAATAATTAGGATCATTTGCATAGGTATATTCCCCATGAGATCCATCAGAGGTTCTATCCAAAGGGTTTCTAATATATCCATTCCAGGCATAGAGGATCATAGGCTCAAACCCCTATAAATGGAATTTCAAAGTTTCAAAGGATGTACTTCACCAGTAGCACTTTTCTTACACTTGCTTTATGTATGGCTCCTTTGATCAAGGACACGACTGAAAGCCTCCCTTCATACAGAAAGCATGGCAAATTTCATTAGAATTTATCCTCAACATATTTCCATCACGAGACTCTCCAACCAACAGACAGACAGATGGACAGACGGACGGACCTAAACAACAAAAGGGGCATGGAAGCCTAAAAGTATAAAGAAAAAGATAATGCTAATGCTAACAATAATTTGTGCCACTTAAATTATCTAAACATAGCCAATCCAAGGAATGGAAGGCCATTGATCTAGAATAATTGTTATGCCTCCCCTGTACACTGCCCATTTCTTTTGCAGGCGGGCTTCCCTGACCTTGCAAAGCTCCTCCTTATGGTTACACAATTGAAGAGGAGAGAGGTCCTCTTGTATTGAAAAACTAGTCCCTTTGAGATGGTTACCATGCTGAAGAATATATAGGCAGCTGAGAGCATCATAAAATCGAATCAAAAAATGTCGAGGATGATCTGGTCTTGCCGCTCTCACCCTAGTAGCACAGACAACTCCAACAACCTTTACATGCATGATGTCTTGGAAAAAATGCAGAGCCTCATCCACAGCGGAATGAGCATCAGTTTCTGCCTCTGCAACCCCTATAATACACAAGGTCAAGATACTAGTAACAGCATGTACTGAGGCAGCGTGGTCCTGTTTGCTAGTTTGATGTCGCAGCTCCTGGTCCACTATGGACCGTGGAGATGGATGTGCTCCCACCTCAACATAATCCATTCCAAATTTTTGCACTCCTGCATCAACGGAATGCTTCTGTTGTTGTGGTAATTCTGACTCTAATGTCTGCACTAAAGCATCACTTGTTCCTATATACTGGCCATTAGAGTCTAGGACCAAGGCATGTATTAACTGTAACAAATCTGTCCATCTCACAATAGACACGGTCATAGATGTGGCTGTCATCTCTCCCTCAGAATAAATAGTTTGTACCTGATCACGAAGTGAAGGCAGAAAATCTTAAGTCTGTAGGTCTAAGCACTTTGGAGATTCTCCCGATCTTGTAAGGTAAATGTACCATTTATTGAATCAGAGCATAAAAATGTCGTTTGGACTCAAAAAACTTAATCAATCATGGCCATATTATACATAAGAAATTCCTATGGTCACAGAAGATGATTCTCAATTGTCTCGCTAAAAGCATGAGGAATGTATGTCCCATCAGCTCCTTTATCCTCAAATAATTCTACATGCTGCTTTTTAAAAAGAAGCGACCTACCTTTTCTTCTGGAATAATTTATCTTTCCTTCTACTGGCAACGCAGAATGCATTAAAAAATCTTCTTCTATAATGCAATTCCAGTCAAACTAAGAATGTCTATAATATGGATCAACCCAAAAGTGTGAGACACAAGAAACAGGCAGGGGTGGACGGAAATTTGTGTTGTGCATACAATAAAAGGATGACACTTACTTTATTGCATACCATACATACAAATATGAGAATATCCATTGGCATGCTTTTGTACCATAAGCCAAGGCAACTCATACCCATAGATAAGATCAGGTCACCCATGTCCTAAGCCATCAAAAGTAGGCCATTATATTATTGTTGTAAGTATGGGGTCTGAATCTATATACGACGTGTACACGGTAGGCGAGCCAGGATATGTAGCACAATAACAGGGGGTTCTAGGAGGATTTGATATGGATGTAAAAATAACAAATCCTAAAACCATAGACCATATATCCCTAAAACAATTGAATGGGTTGTTATAAAAAATATATATATACAAGAAATTTAATGCGTCCTACGGTGCATGTTCGAAGTTTTAGCATGTTCCCACGTGCAAAGTTCTTGTAAAGGAATCTCTTGATAGATTCTCTAAGATTCTACTAAGGTTCTCTTAGAGGGTTAAATGAGCATTTCTCTAAATTTTATAAGATTCCCTCTAGATTCTATTAGATTTCCCTAGATTCTCCAAGATTCTATGAAGATCCCCTTAGATTCTCTTAGATTCATTTAGATTTTATGAGATTGCCCTAGGTTCCCTTACATTACATGAGATTCAAAGAGATTCTATAAAGATTCCCTAGATTTCCTTACATTCCCGTAGATTCCCCTACATTCTAGAATGTTCTAAAACTTATTAGAACAATTTGGAACTTTCTCGAAGAATTTTTTAGATCCCCTAGATTCTCTTATGTTCTAGAACTTTCTAGAAGATTCTAGAACTTTCTAGAGCCTTCCAGAACATTCTAGAACCTTCTTGAACTAGCTAGAATGTTATAGTCTATTTTATCTTAATGGGAAACATTACCCTTAAGTATATTTAAAACATAAATTCTTCATGGAATTAATGCTTGGTCTAGTGGTTAGAATGGGGGGTTGGGGGATCAATGGCCAGGGTTCGAATCCCCCACACAACATAAAAATTTTAAAAGCCTTCTCCTAAGGGATGAGCATTCAACTTGGGCCAGGGATCTTGGACTCGATCAAGGGTCGAGATCTCACGCAACATGAGCCATAGGATCTATTACATATAATTCCCAAAGTCATGTACACCGTAGGATGTGTCCCAAAGCAACGTGAGCCGTAGGATCTCGGACTGACGATCAGGATCAAATCAACCTAGACCGTAGGATCGCGTCTATACGAATTATATATAAACTCCCAAGCCATCTGGGCCGCAGGATACGTCCCAAAGCCACGTGAGCCATCGGATCTCGAACGGACGGTCGGATAAGCGCGACAAACATAAGAACATATATAGAGTATATATAGATTCAAGATAAAAATAATTACATTAGCTCACTGGGTATATTTGTTAAAGTAGTTTTATTAGGACATTGAGTTATTTTAGTAGAGGTTCGAGCCCCCGTATTTCATCTCTAAAATCTTAGGCAAAGCCGTATAGAGGTTTGATATTCCCTCAAAAGCTTAGGCGAACTCGTATTTCATATTTCAAAATCATAGGCGCCTCCAATCATAAATGGCTATAAGCGAAACGAGAGGTGCCTAAAGACCCCAACATACGATCTGGGTTGTAGGATCGGCGAATCCAACGACTGTGATAGTCCAGGTGCACCTCATTTAGAATATGTAGCATAATAATAGGGGGTTCCAGGGGGATTTGATATGGATGTAAAAATAACAAATCTTGAAACCATAGACCATATATCCCTAAAACAATTGAATGGGTTGTTATAAAAAAAAAAAATGATTCAAAATAAAAATAATTACATTAGCTCGTTAGGTATATTGTTAAAGTAGTCCTATTAGGACATTGAGTTATTTTGGTAGAGGTTCGAGCCCCCGTATTTCATATTCTGAAATCTTAGGCAAAGCGGTATAGAGGTTCGATATTCCCTCAAAACCTTAGGCCGAAGGATATCGAAAATATAAAGTACAATTCTCTATGTTGTCGTTGCCATAAAGATGCTAAGAAGCACGCATTGCGTAATGCCCTGAATTTGCCTTGTTGGATGCTCTCTAAATATTCAATACAATCCTTCTTCTCAGATACACTTGGAAATAAGACTAGATTTAGCCTTCTGTGTCACATCTCTCTGCATAATCATTCACATACCTTCTTTGGTTGAAGTTCTATGCAGGACTTCAAGGTAGCATTGTCCATTTTCTCTTAGAGAAAGAAGATGAAGGACATTTGCAACATCTTGCATTGCACATGCTTTTGAGTGGCAAGTTGATGTTAGATCTTTTGATCTTGCAAATAAGTACATTAGCAACCAAGAAAGATAAAAAAAAAAGAATTACCCATTGGTGAAGATTCCTCTCATCATTTCTAATCCTTAGCCAGTATGGCTTGGCCTTTGTCCAAAAAATCTAATCGATCCATACTCCAGAAGATGCAGGAGAACGCAGCCCACAATCTGGCTACCAGAGTGCGAAATGGCAAAAAATCACAGGTGAAACTGTCTCTAAGTGCAAATCGGAACAAGGCAAATTGCTCATCAGTTGCCAATCACAGGAGGATCAATTCGTTTCGATTGGTATAATCTTGCTTGGATTTGAAGAAGGGGAGCTTCTGCTGAGCTGAAGAGCAACAATTCTTTGTCGAACCTATTTTTTCCTGAAAATTCCCTTTCATCCCATCGCCGATTGATTAAGGCCCATTATTGGGTTATTAGACCTCCTCATAAATTTGCTCAATCTACTGCTTTTGATACAATGGAAAATAGTACTTCAGGAGCTCAATTGAATTTCAACATATGTAGAGGGCAAGAATAAAAATGTTTATTCTAATGATATACAATAAAATTTGCATAAATGGTCTTCATATTACATATCGATTGGTTTGGAGCTGCTTAATAGATTGAGCTTATAATAAATAGTCACATGCATTTTCATCATGTAGCAAGATTTTAATCCGTGGGGATGAATATAGAAACACCGCACCCTAAGAATTCAACATCAAAGGTCTAGAGGTTATGAAGTTGAGCATTTGATGGAAAACAAGAGGTATAATATTCTTATGTTAAACACTTAAAACCTCACTTTACAATCCCATTCAAGGGAATGGATTTCAAGGGCTTAAATGTTCTTGCCTCTTAACTATTAGATTGGCTAACTTGACGAGTCAACGGGTTGTTTAATCGAAATTTTTCATTTTGAAATGCCCTTGATAATGCTTTTCATCTTGAAATGCCCTTGATAATACTTGGGTCTCGAACTAACACCAAGTCGGTGATAAATTTCTTGTATGGAATAATTTATGGCCTCAAAAGTTGAAGGTTTCAATATGAATTAAGGAAATAATGGCTATATTAAAATTCCATCTTTGAACCTAGGTTTTGATTTTACAAAAAAATATACAAGGCAGCCATTTTAGCACTTCTATCGTACACAAACAAAGTTATTTGGCCTGTAACGAATTCCGAAAAGAAATCCATAGTTCTCCAGCTGTGTGTGAACGTGAAATATATTCCTTCCAAGTTCCAATAACCTCTACAAGGTTGACTTTTTGGTCACCTAACCTGGTCTTCTTCCAGGTTCAATCACTTCTTGCGGTGCAGGAACTACTCGACTCTTGAGGAAGCACTTTTGCATTAAATGCCGCTTATTTCTTCCATTGTTCAACATCTTCCTGGGGGAAGGACTCCAGAATAATTATGCCTTTCTTGTCTGACTTCGGAACAGTTGCTAAAGTAATCGAAGCTCTCCAGAGAACCCCCATTATGGTACAGCATTAGCCAGAGACCTATTGTGGTTAGGATCTATTATGGTATAGCATTATAGCCAGAGATGCACAGATGCATGATAGAAATGCAGATTCCAATCAAGTATGATTATCTTCTGTGTGCCTCAGCCCTCTCCCTCTCATAAGCTCTTTTATAAGATTCGCGCCTGTCATTAGATGCCTTATCCCGTGGGCTTCTGCTTCTATTATGATGCGAGTGGCTTCTGCTTTCTCTATGTCCTCTATCATCATAACTTTTAGAGTACCTATGCTCAGACCTATCTCGTCTGATGCCATCAGCTTCATCTAGGTTCCTTTTCCTGCTCTCTCTTGAGTCTTTATCACCATGCTTTGTAGCGTATTTTGTTTCAGGTGAATCCCGCTTCCTGTCCCTTTGCTTCTCTTTTGATTTGTAGTCGTCGCCCCTCCCATTATCTTCATGTCTTTTATCTTTAAATCTTCTCTCTTCATGCCCCTCTTTTACCCTTTTTACTTCATCTGCAAGCTTTTCATGTCTTTCTTGACTGTTCAATCTATTTCTTCTCTCGGTCCCATTATTAACGTCATCGTCAAATACCATTTCATATCTGAAATAGAAAGCAAGTCATCTTCAAGCAAAAAATATCCAGGGCAAAAGCCTAAACATACAAGTAACATATATTTTACCTTCTACCTGTTCCCCCTCTTTGTCCTCCAGTGTCTTTAAGTTGATAAGTTTGTTTGTCAGCCAACTTTGAGCCCTGGTTTTCATCCTTATCACCTGGTAAAGAAGAACCATCAATATTCAACATGCTTCAGCATTGTTAGCCATATTAAAATACACGACCTTCATCTTTAGTGCCAAAGCGACGAAATCGTGTCCACAATTTGGCAACACTCTGACTGAAATCGACGTGTATACGTCTATCATCAATCAGTACATTGTCCATCTGCAAATGAAAGAAAAGGGATTGAACACCATATTTCAAATGGTCTACTCAATTACCAACGGATATATCTGACCTTGAAATAAGCAGCTTCGCACGCTTCTTGACTCTCAAACTCTGCAAAGACAAGGCCATTGTTGTATAAACAAAACATGTGCAATCACAAAAAATTTACTGTATCATTAGCAAATCAACACGAATCACCATAGTTACCCAAATGACATCTCTTATAGTCATGCACATTCCATCAGAATTACAGTTAAGAAGCTTGAATCCTACAAATAAGCATGCTGCATACCATAACATGGACTGTCTAAAAAGTGCAGATAAGGGAAGCAGTACTACGATTTGCAAGAAAATTATAGCCCTGGTAACATAGCAAAGTAGGATTTAAAAAAAAGCTTTTCAAGTACTCGTTCAAAATGGTCAGACATCATATTCCATTAACCTATAGCATGCACATATACAGGTAAGGTACCCACCAATAAAGCCATAGCAAAGGCTGTCTCCTGTCTTATAGTCACGGATAATATCAGCTCTGCAACATGCACTGTTAGTAAATTGAAGCAGATTCCTCATGGGAAGCAAATTAATAAAAGCCTTACGAGATCACTTTTCCGAAGCGAGAAAATATGATTTCAAGGTCTTCATCCTGCATATGAAAACAATACTTCAGACAACAGAAATACAGTCAATAGATGACTCCAAGTTTAACAGACACCGCCCCAAGCAACCCTTCTACTGTTTTCTTTTTTCCTTTCACCTTCTGCAAAACTTTCTATATTATCATGTCAGGGGACTTAGACATTGCCAGTACCCATACAGGGAATAAGACTACTCAAGAATAATGAATATAATTAATTTTTCTGTAATGGAAAGAACATAATTTAGTTTACTTAAGGTATAATTTGAGTAACAAGTAGCTGTTTTTCCTCGCTAAGCAACAGAATCTCAAAATTATTCGATACGAAATAAGAATAAAAGATTCTCGTGTTTTAATAATAGCTGCTTGAGCCGGATGAGGGGAAACTCTCGCGTCCGATTCTGTGGGGGGGAACTAGATAATAACCTATCCCAATCTTTTACCTTCTAGACCCTGCACATATTAAGTTATGCAACAACTACTATTATCATCTACAACTAAGTCTCAACATACATGTTTCCAAAACCTCTCGGATTGTTAGTGTTTCATGCATGACATTTCTTGTTTTCCAACATTTTTGTCAATGAAGCGTAAAAAAACCTGACAATTATAATGACAACCACAACAAGAAGGAAGCATGAAGTGAAATATGTAAGGCCAAGCCCAAAGTTGCAATCACCTGAGTGACAGGATTCAACTTGCATACAAACAAAACATTTTCTGGAGGCTTCATTTCTGCCTCAGGAATATCCCCTATCTAAAACCAGTAAAAGCAATCATTAGCAGCACAAATGGGAGCCATATAATGAGATGCGCTGCAAATATCCCTGAGCTTCATACCATTTCCAGGACCACAGCTCTTGAATGTGCTTCTCTCTTTCGAATTGTCTTTTCCACCTCTTCTGGTTCCAGTTGTTCATCCATGGGGACCCAATCATCCTCCAGACGCACATCCCCGCCCTGCGAATTAAGTCCCACAGAAGAAACTAGTAAGTAAAATAAACAGACCAAATCAAGATGGCCAAAAATCAGCAAATAAAAAATTAAGTGAACATAACTTAAGCGGACTGTAAAAGTGGAGAGATGAATGAAATGATACCCACGTAATTATCAAATCAATACAATCCCAAATTTGGCATAAGCACCTGTGCAGACCAATTATCTTGTGCTAATGGTTTTCCCATGATCTTAGTGTCTAAAAAGTGTTCCAACCTCATGGAAACACACACACAATGTTCATTAAGACAGGCAATCAAAATGTTCGATTAGAATTGCTGCAGTTGCCTAGCCAGAAGACAACCAAACATAATACAAGACTTCTTATGGTCATTAAAGATAATGCTGTTTACACACATTTGCTATAACAAAAACATCTGTCGTTCAACTCCTGTATTCATTTATTACTTCATCTCCACAGCTTTTTTTTACTACAGTGCCAACTATTGCATCAGAATGACATACCTCCTGTGGTTGCAACAATGGAGAGCTCTCTGGGATCAAATCAACGAGTTGCGGAGGGTCTTCAAAAGGATCTTCCAAAATATATGTGTGCTTTATGCTGCTTGTATTCATCAGACATAGAAAACTTACAAATGTTATCTCAAAAATTACCAGGGAAAAGAAAATAAGATACCAAGTCAGGATGCATACCGAATATTTTTATAAGGGCGACCTTTTCCATCAACATATGCATCATTTATTCTCTGCAAAGTATCTAGGCCCTCCACAACCTCGCCAAATATCTGATAAACAGAAACAAAATGTCACAATGAACTGAGAAGAAAGCATCATCCAGTGACTAACACCTCGTCCGTGATGAAAAAAACTGACCGCTAGAGCTAGCAATAGACACAATAAAAGTGAATCTCGGCCATCCTAATCAACTCTTCAATACACCTCCAGTTCTGCTGATAGGAATGTCCAAGCATCTCCAATGGAATGACCACCAATAGAGCTCTTTCTTTGTTTCATTCATAAACAACATTCTAACCTTCATTTGGCATGATGCAAGGAGGAACTCCTATCTCAGTGCTCTCATTTGCCACTGAAATCTAATATATAGTTGATGTTTTATGAGCTTAAATATGAAATAAGAAAGACATGCGGAGAAAGGTTGCAAAGGAAGGACAGTTTTCACCAACATTTTATATATGTTCTACTTTCATTATTCATTTTTACAAGGACTGTATAAAAGTTAAGCTAGCCTCGTCATCTTACTGTGTGTTTGCCATCAAGAGAATCCAGCTCCTCGCGAGTGGTTATGTAAAACTGCCGAAATAAGAGAAACATTAAGCAAAGGCTCTAAAGATATTATAAGAAAGACCATATGGAGTACGTGTCAGAACAAAACCTGCGATGCATTGAGATCTTCCCCAGCACTGGCCATCCCAACAGTCCCTACTTTTTCATGTTTTGATTTGACGTGTATTTCATCCTGGAAGAACCGCGCTTGGTCACCATACAGGAACCTGTGAGGTTTCAATCATGTAAGCTCAACATAAACATAGTACTCAGTTCAGAAATGATAACGCACCACAATAAAATTGTCAGCAAAACATATCCAAACCCAAAATTGCGTAAATGTCACCTTGCTGGTAAAGCATTTGTAAAATAAATTCTCTAACATGCTCGATGAGTGATAAGTAGGAGATGAAACCTTCTTTCATTTTTTTTTTTTTTTTCGAGCATTATAATCTATGTGTTGCCAAAATCTTCCTGGCCTTATCATTTGGTCTTAAAGATTTCCATATACAATAACACATCTCTCCCTCCCTCCCTCTCTCTCTTTCTCTTCCTTTACATAATTTTAATGCTTTGCTTTTTGAAACCCCATTGCAGTTGCCACAATCTATCATCACATATTGCATGGTGACTTGGTACAAGTTAACTCACTTGTAAATGGAATCTCCACCTTCACCTGTCCCAGTTGGATCCCCTGTTTGGACAATAAAATCCTTTTGGACCGTGTGGAATAAGCAATTGTTGTAATATTTTATCCTACAATATATGGACAATCATAGGTTAGATATGTTTGTTCGCATCCAGAGCTTACACAATCCATCTACGTTAAGAAATTTGTAAAGAAGTGAAGAGATTATAATAATCATCAAGTTTCCAACATTGAAACGAATCCCATCCAAGGATCCACTTGAGAAGGTTCATGAATGGTGATAATGCTTTCCTAAGGTTACTGGCATAAACATGTGAGACATGTGATATAAGGAATGCCTAAGAAACTGTGAAAAAGAACTACATTCGAATGGTAGGTAGAGAAGATAATGTCTCAGATTACTCGGAAGAACATTGCAATGCATGTTGTGGAACAAACAGACCAATTTAATCTGGCCCTACATTTCAATTTCTTATCTTGGCACTTCGGAAAACTGTTTCTTCTCTTTGTGTGGAAGTAAATGAACAGGTTTGGAAAACCATCTAGTATGTCTGAGCAAGAAAGGCGGTAAGGTGACAGACAGAGCTGAACCGATTAACATCAAAATTGGGCATTCTTGAAAAAAATATGTTAGAAGTCTGCTGAATCTGCCAAACAGTAAGTTACGGAACATTCAACATACTTGCATAGCTTGAGAAAATTCTTGCAGGCAAGTGGACAATCCTCGATGTGGAGATCAATAACAAGGTCTCCTAGACTGGTATTAACCATCACAGACATCTTCGCCCTTTGCTACTCGATGAAGCTTGACCTAAGCTCAGTTCTTCAGTGAACGAAATTTGAAAAAGTGAAGAACTAATGAAAACTATCTAGTTAGTTTATCAAGGTTTTAGGGTGGGGTCGGGTCCGGGTTTCCCTTCCTTTTTTTTTTTTTTTTTTTTTTTTTTAGCAGGGTTGCCTAACCCGAGGTAACCAATTTGCTGCGATTCTAGCTAGGCCATGTGTCATGTCACGTCAGCTTATTTTCATCTAAACCCTTAGATCTACTAATTTATGAATCGACGGCTAGGAAAAATAGAAAACCTAGGTAATTCTTCGGCCGGTCGCGGCCCTAACCATTCCGACCCAGAGGTGACCGGATGTCATTCATCGTCTTGAAAAGGGGTTGGACCGGAAGAGCCTATTGGTGTTTCTGGGTTATTCGGTTGCTAAAAAACGGGCATGCATTAGGGATCAACTAGGAGCCTGGTTGGGTTTCCACTCCAGCTATAATTAGTAATTAACGAATTGGATAGGATTTATACTCTTGGTAATTTGAAGCAGACTGTAGAACTAGGTCTTATGTGAGAGGTGTGTACATAACAGACAGATAGATTATATAGCTTTTACACGCTTTGCTCTTGATGAAAGGCTATGACAAATGCCCAATATGTTTCATACTCAAAAGGAATACTTCAGCTGGTGATTTTGTTGTCTTGATTAGGCATTCAGCCTTGGATGTGAATATGACATCTATTTAGTCTATTTGAAATGTTGGTATTAGATAAGAACATACCAGTATATGGAGTGTGCAAAAGCGGATGCCATACTGATCCTTTATTTTGCTGATGTTCTAACACAGATATGGCCTTGCCTCTTGCTGCTGACTAGAATATTTTTGTGGCCAAAATAAAGCTTTCTATGTGTTTTGTATACAGCCAAGTGCCAAGCTCTTATTTGCAAGTACAAGTACAAATAATGGAAAAGGAAATATTCTTATTTGGTATATCCCCTAGCATTTTAGGAGCTAGCTATCAGTTTATTTGGCCCAGTTGCATAGGCTGGTACTGATGAAACATCTCTTACAATAACTTCAGGTGCTCTATGATGGCTTTGTTATTGCAAGGCAAGTTCTTGGTCCAACCACTACTAATCCGACCAGTCCCATAGTATGCAATGGGAGTGCTCACAGGTCTGCCTTTCTAAAATCTCATATTTGGAGTGCTCTGTAAGTATCTTTGTTCTCATATAATACTTTGCATGTGCAAATGAAACAATTGTTGAATAGCAAGTTAAATCTATCTAAAGAAGACTATCTCGGGCATTATTGCAGCCTGCTTTAGTTTGTATAACATGTGTACATTTCTATCTATACAAATTGCCCTTACATGATGTCACTACATTATCAAATTGTTTTATTCTGTCATCTGAGGGCTTCATAGTTCAGCTAACAGAAGCTTAAAGATGATGGTCCGTGCCTATATTTTGTTAACTACCGAGGTAAATTGCCATGTTTATGTGTGCTTAAAGAAGCCTCATTTCCACCTCTTGGGTAAGAGCATGTTAGGGTGTACCACTTTTGCATCTATGTGTAAGTTAAGTGCTCCCCGCAATATATCTTGTATAATATTACAAATTATGTCTTGTACGCTTTTGAAGCACTTCCTTTTTGGTCATTTACCATTCCACATAAATGTCCTGGGGCCGCTAGAAATACCAATATGTTCCCACATTGGACTATTTGCCACCCTATATAGATGGCTACATTGAAAAAAAAAATATGATAGAATAGAATAGAATAGGTTTTAGCCCACGGAGACCAATTGGCCTATGGGACCCAAACAAAAAAAGAAGCGGCAAGCATATCGATGATTAAAAACCCCTCACCAAGGGTTTTCGAGGGAAAAACCTTAGCAGTAATAAGCCCGCACGGGCACACAATTGCCATATAGGCAGTTCAATATCATTCCAGTAGGACACAAACGGTCCGTGGTATCCATAACCTCCCCGGAGGTATGACCCCAACAAACCCACCGACGCCGTAGCCAATAACTCGATGCAACGGCTGGCCGGCACTAAATCGAACATATCGCCTCCGGATATGGGCAAATCTTTGAAGGGTGTCCGAGGGCATGACATTCATCCTCAATCGCGCCGGTGGCAACAGCAGCAAAGCCTTTGCTCCGTGCTTCACGAGCCCAGCGCCTGTTTCAATGCGGGGCGTGTGCCCCGTCTGTCGGAAGCTATAAGCACCGTTTCTTCATGGGTAGTTTGGGTGTACAAATGCTTGGTGTGGGCCTCTTGTGAGCCTAGGGATTGACTTGCCTGTGATAATGTGCCGCCAACATGTGTCGAGGCCTCGCATCCCGCTTCTTGAAGGAAAGTAGCATCAAGGTATAGTTTAAGTGCCTACTCGATCTTTCTTTGTCCCGACCTGGACACATCCTGTTTTACTGCACACCCCGCCAAGAGAACCACCGAGCACGCTTTGTCTTTCAGCAGGATTTTAGGCGTTGGGGACCCATTGCCGCGGCCAAAGCAAAGCCCGGGGCAAGCGTGTATCAGCCATAGCGACCACCTTTTGGAAGTAGCGATATGGCGTTCCAATGCGGCCGTTGAAGGGGTAGAAACTCGCCTCACGAGTAGGATCTGTACGGAATGCAAAGGACTTCACCCCCGTGGGCCCGTGCCAAAGAAGGCCTTCCGCACCGCCTCGAGGTCATTCCGGTGTTGAGGGATATCACCGACCCCAAACTTCGCCCCATACAAAAGGGCCGCTCCAACCAAGGCCCAAACAAATGTGGATCGGTGATCCTGGCATACAACTCGCCTTGTGGTCATTGTTCTCGCATGGCATATAGTGCTTTCCAACCCGCAGTTGACCCGCAACCCGATAGCCGCATCCCAATGGGTGGTAGTTGAGAACTCAATCCCCAAGTACTTTGTAGGTCGGAGCCACCTCTACCTCCCTCCCTCGGTAAGTGAATGTGGAAGCCTTGGATCGACGGATGATGCAACTAGCAGCACCCTAGTTTTGGCCAGGTTAACTTGCATGCGTGAATTGGCAAAAAGTGTCAAGAGCATCCAAAGTGGACGCTGCATGTCCTCCGGAGTATAGGCCATGAGGTTGACATCACAAGATATATGAGTTGCCGGATTGTGTGATGCATGATATGTACCGCAGACCTCCATGCTCGTAGAGCCAATCCTCCAACCGACCAATGTAGAGGCCAAAGAGTGGGGGGAGGGGAAACCCCGACGCACTCCAATGCCACCGGGTCACCGGTCAGGTCGCTTGATGTGATACGCCCCGAGTACGCCCTCGATACCCCTATATACACGATTCCGAAGTCCCCAATCCCTACTCACAACTCCGCCCCATAGCTTATTGCGGGTAATCGTGGTCAATGCCTTTGCAAAATCCATTTAAACAACAAGATAAATTCATTGGGCGATTCCTGCTATCTTCAATCAATGCGCAGAGTGAAGATATGATCAATGGTGGGAATGTCCGGCCGAAAACCTCGGGCCTGTAAGAGGCTCGTACCTCCGCTTCCTCCCCTATATTGTCACCGCTGCTCAAGGATGCCAAACAACGCTGGTAAAAGAGAGATGACCAGCAGAAGTTGGTCGGACATTGAGGGTCCCCCGCTTTGTATATGGGCACTACTCTACTAGTGGTCCATTCGTAGGAAGCCTTCTCGCAATGCTTTATTGAACAATGCCGTGAGAACGAGGCACGGTGGAGGCCCAAATTATTTGAAGCTCTGCACGCATGCCATCTAAATCTGCTGCCTTCCCATTAGCTAGGCGTGTAGGCCCATGATGACATCCCCTCTGTGATAACCGGGAGCCATGCCTATCTCAATGGAGGGATCGTGCGACCCCGTGAGGTCCTGGCAAATTGCAAGGCTTGTACCCATTGTCGAGGTGATGTTCCCTTAGTGGGTCGCAGCTTGCTCAAGACCCTTCTCCGTAATGTCCCGGGCCGGTCCAGAGAGACCAAACATCCATTGCTGATGCTCCGCGAGGTATCCGCCTTCTTGTTCTTGAGAAAGGAACGGTATTGACCGACGGCCCGTGGGCGAGAGATGGGATCAGTGACTTGCCTGGAGTGCGTTTGAGCTCCCGACACTCATCATCAAACCATCGGGTTTAAGGAAGGTGGTGGTTTTTGAGGCTTGCGCGGAGCTGCCTCTCCCAAAGCATCTTTTACGCAGCCGCCGGGGAAAGTGAGTCACCGGTGAGCAGATTGTTCTGAAGTGGGGGAGTTGCAGCGGCCCGCCGATCATGCTCAAGCAAATGGGCATAGGTCCTCAAGACGGTCGTAGTCCAGCGCGCACAGTTTGGGGCACCCAGTGTTGAGGCAAGAGGTGCACGGAGCTTCCCACCGGAGATGCATGAACGAGGCCGCGGTGGTCGGAGTCTACTTCCTGCCCCGAAAGTCTGTCCGATGGAAAAATGAGTAAACTGTGTGCAGAACCCGCTCTCAACCGCTAGATAATCACCACACCGGAGCCGCCCCTTGGTTCTCCCTGGTTTACAAGTGCAAGAAATTGGAAGACGGCCCATTGCACCAACCCATTACAGATAACCAGGTCAAAGATACTACAACAGAATAAAGAATCAGCCTGCCATAGCGTGAAATATGGTATCGCATCCGATATCCTTGACCAAAAGAGAATGGTTGAGATTCACTAAATCATTCATCTGAAATTGATTGAGGAGCAATTTTGGTTGATTGAGGCTTGCATGACAATATGGCTTTAATTAATTATTGATTGAAGTTTGCTATGTCCATTGCATGTCTTTACTATTTCTTGTCTGCAAATGTTAGATAGATTACATTAGAAGCAACATTTTATGGATCGATCTATTGTAGCACTTGAGAGCACGAGTAATAACTTTAAATGATTGAATGATTTGTTTTGGCATTGTGTACTACATGATTTGAAAGCACACACATGAAGAATATGCATTGAAAATCTCCTCTTTGTTACCTTCCCTTAAGCAATCCATAATGAGTGACTTATATGATCCAATAACCCAATATTGGATCTTGCTTTTTCCTATTTCACCTTCCCCTACAATGCATCCGCATTGTTGCGTAGTGTTACGTTCCTAGATACCAAAAGGGATATTCCTTCTACAACAAAACATTAAAGTAAAATTTGCACTACATAAACTCCGTAATCTCAAATCATAAAATTCCATTTCGCTTCAAGTACCAAAACTTCTTAGACCTTGAAGGATTACTATAATTGTTATAGCCATTCTTAATGGTATTATGATGACGGATAAATTGCTTTTCAATATATATTTGCCTCATGTCGATTGGCGGCATGCCCTAATATCTCAAACGGAACATGTTCAAAATGCATCCATACCATTTTCTTATTTGGCTTCTTCATATGTCGCGTTTCATACGTTTCCAAGGATTCGACGATTGCCCTATAAAGTTCATCTCCTTCCCCACACATGTAATGCAATAGATATAAATAGGTTCCAATATCATGCACGCATTGTTCCGCGCAAAAGCAAAATTGAGCATGTATAGAAGGTGGTGCTACACAAAACAATGATCTATGTAATGCCTTCACGTAATCACAAACAACATATACCTTTATGAACAATGTGAATGTAAACAACAACCAAAATGCTAAAACCACCATCGTAAAATGCAAAGAAGCTCGACACAAATTTATTGAAGTATACCAAGTCAACATTATTGTTCGAAAAACTATACTTCAATGACATCAAGTATTACCAACATCTGTTGGTCTCGTGAAAAAATCAGATTCCCCGAAAAAGCTCGACCACAATTACGGGATTAATTTGATACGTAACTTTCTTTATTGTCATTGGATTTTTGCTTTATGGGCATGCCTATACATTTGCATTAATTTTGACATCAACTTCACTTGGTGACCGCTTGGCATCTCCATCAATTCCAAAAATGTTACATTATAACCAAAGTACAACATTGCACATTGGTAATCGTTAACACCTTTTGCTAACACCACCCAACAACTCAAGTAGCCTCATCCTTCTCCAAAGCATCGTGAATCGCTCCAACATTTTGCGACCAAAAAAAGAACTTCAAGAAATTTACAAATGTTAAATGACAAAGAAACTCGCATTAATACAATCAAAGGCAAAAAAAAAAAAAAAAAAAAAAAAAAAAAAAATTCGTTTAAATTCTCCCTTTGTAAGATTCGCTCTCTTCTTCTTTATTAGTTCAAGAAAAGTCATCCATCTCCTTCTTGCTTTCCCAAATTTTATGTATGCCTCCTAAGCATCCCCGCACAAATTCAAATGGCACATATGAGCTTTTTAAAGTAAACCTTTTTAAGCTCGATGAAACCCGGTCGCGAGATGCTTGTTTTATCTCTTCCAAAGAAAAGCTCCCAAGCCTAAAAACATGTTTGACACAAACAAAAGGAACAAATAGAAACAACATCCACATATGAGACCCTAGAAAAAAAATGTCGACTACAAAAACCTGCTTTAGTAGCCTTCCTTTTCTCGATTCGACGACTAGGGTTTCCCCTTAGGAGGAGCAATAGGGCAATGGACACGAAAAACAAACTCCTAAAGACCACTTCAACAGATGAGATTAAGGAGCACAAGGGAAATTGCATGAATATATATTGCAAAATAGGAAAAAAAGGGGTCCATAGGATACTTTTACCTTTATTTTTTCTACCTTCACCTTTTAACTTTATTTAGGTTATCTCTTATTAGGCATAACCTAAAAACTTTACCTTACGACCTCCATCGCCCCTATATCCCAGGGAATGCACTTATACATAAAGGGGATATCGCGATCTGCTCTCGAGGGTAGCTTAAAACCCCTTGTATACACGTTTTTAAAAGGGAATTTGACCCCTATGTGTATAGATATTGCTCTAGATCAGTGCCTAAAAACACCCCTAACCCCTAAATATACGTAGGCAAATAGTCCAAAAAACACCCCTTCGTTGAACCCTCATGGGTTATATGCTAATGAAAGGTGAATCCCCCTGGCCCTATATAAGCATCACCCGAGCAGCTATTTTGCATCAAAACTCCTTCTTGGTTTGGTGGCACACAAACAGGTCTTCAGCTGCAGCACATCGGAAGGAACAACACCCATAAACAACTTTGAGGAGATTACCACGTTGTCTCGTAAGCTCGTTTTCATTTTCACATTGGTATTATGACGATATATGTAGTTTTTCAAACTGAGATTTCGTCTTTAATGAATAACAAACTGAATATCATCTTCAAGGCTAATTTCTCAAGAATTTTCTTGATCCAATCCTGTCTGAAATGATCCAAATCGGGATCTCCCAAAGCACAGGACAAAGACTCCACATTTCTGAAGGTAGGTCTTGCAACAAGCTGTCTGCTAATTCTCTCTTTGCTGACCAGTTATTTTAACCTAGTGCAAGCCCAGTTGCAATCTTTATCATCAGGAGCTTCTAGAAGCACCCTGATAAGTAATTCAAAACAATGTAGAGGCTCACCTGTACTGCACTGTTTAGCAAAGGTTTGGAACCCCTAACCCTGTAACACATTCCAAGCCTCTACTGTGCATTTGCAACTCCTTCAGTTGCTAGTTCTTTGAAACAATATGCTCCATGATCAAAATCATGATTAGGTCCAAGCCAATTTGTAGAGAGATCTGCTACTAATATTGCCACTTCACAGTAGCCAGGTTATTTTCTAACTTCATTAACTGAACTAGTTAACCATAACAGAAAGATTTGCACATGCATGGAATAGGATTTTAGGGCTTCATCTGTAAAAAGTGCTCTTTCAATGCATGATTGCTTGTCATAAGATACTTGCTAAAGTTTTCAATTGAGAATAAAGCCATGGATGCGCTTGAATCTGCAAATATTAGTAAAAAGTAATGTCTATGATCAGAAACTTTGCTGGGGGTTTTGAGTTTTGCTTTTTTTTAGTGTGTCTGGTCTACAGAAAGCCACCATCTATATCATTGAAATTCTACTTGAATCAGACAAAGCCAACTTGTTGTATAGGCAGAAATTAATACAATCTAAGTAGAAATTAATACATTAGTACAATCTAGGACACATCCATATTGCCTACTGCCACTACTATGTTTTGTACTCCATACAATTAAAACTAGTTTGCAATAATATGGACATAGAGGAAATTGACTAAAAGAAATTGTGTTATGTTCAAGAAGATTGTCTACATTATGACATCAATTCCCATCTCAATAATATGGACATAGAGGAAAAGGAATGCAAAACCATGTAAGACGTAGGAAAGTTGCCTTAATGACATAGCCATAGCCATAGCCATAGCCATAGCCATAGCCATAGTGATGAAAACATGTTTCTACATGCCTGGCTGAAACTGAATATCAAGCACACATATTAAATTGAGCCAAAGCATTATTATTTAAATACTAGAGAAACCCAATCAGCAATAAAGAATTGAGGCCATGTTCCCATTGTTTGCTGTGAATCAGCATTTATTGATTACTTAACAGATGCAAATGGCTGGGTTTGGGTGCACATGCATCTTTGCAATTGTTAAATTATCTTGTCCCAAATGCAATTGAAATCAAAAGTAACATTGAAATTAAAACTAGATATAAAAAGGGGATCAAAAAATGCACTTTATGAGCACAACACTTTCAAAATGTATTATTTCTTCTGTCCAAAAATCTTTTGGTGGAATAGCTTAGCCCTATCAGGGTTACATATCTTGATTATTTGAACAAAAAATGTTGATGGTTCTCCACTTGAATGGTACAATGTGGAGAAGCATAACACAATATAGTTTTTGCAGGTTGATAAACATGATCTTTTGTTATTATGTACTTAAAAGATAGGATAGTAATTTTGGATGAAGCACCACACACATATTTTGCACAAAGGATAGCAATAATGAGTTGTATTATTTGCTGTTTATACCAAGTTCAATTGAGATGCTTTTGATGCTTTTTTCGTGGGATTTCCTTGAGATTTTAAAATATGGTACATGATTTAGTGTCTTTCTTCCCTATCCATGTTCTAGTCATGCTCTAAGCCATGTTCTTATTATATAGGAAAAAATATGTGGGATGTCAATTATTTTGAACCCCAATAGTTGATTATCCTTTGAGGCATCTGATGAAATTGTTGCGGTGCATGGAAGAGATTATGCATGTAAATTGAGAAATGGCAAGCTTGCTAATAAAATAAAATAAAATAAATACATGGACTTTAATTTAACAATACCTATTATCCTTTTGGCCTATCCATCATAGCTTATACAAAAAGGTAATGCCAAATTGTAAGAAGACTCTACTAAAAGTATCCCTTACACTAATGATTCCTTTTTAGCTATTGCTTATATAGATTCTCATAGCATACATGCCTTCACCCTTCAAGCTTTTAAGTTCATTAGGATTTCGGTTGTTCTATTTGAGAGTTAGCACGCACATCTTGCTCCACAATATGTTCTATGCAGCCTTTCTAAACTTAAGATTTCTATTTTCTTCCAGGCAACCGATCATGGGACGCCAACCAATGCACCAAAGGAGGCAGGCAGCAAGAAAGAGGACCCAGCAGAGCAGGTAAGGGCGATTGCTACCAACAACGAGCGATTGGCCAAGCGTAACTCAATATACGGCACAATGGGAAAAGGATTGTCGAACAATCCAAGCCAACATGCATATGTGTGCGCACTTCGAAAAGCTGACTATCCACAAGAACCCAAAGCGCGTTAAGATGTAATGGCCAAGCACGCGCGAGGAGCACCCACCATCTTGCCTGTTCAACCCCTTCCTCTACAACTACGTGAGGGACAACTCAAACAGCTTCTACACCTGCAACAGTTTTGCCATACATTTGCGAACAACATGGACATCATCCCCTGCATACACCCGAGACATGCTCATTCTTCCAACATTCTATACCCAAATGCTCTCGACAATAGATGTATCCATAATTGTCGAGAGACGAATGAATGGCATAGTCGTAGGCAGGCGCTAGGAGAGAAGCCTATTGGACAATCCCCTAGTCTCTTGGGTGGAGCTCAACCAGCCCGAACTAATCAAGCGATAAAAACAAAGATAGAGCCCCTTCTCTCCCACCTCATCCACCACAACCCGATTGTCGGCAGGTAAAAAACATTGTACGAGCAACCAAACCCAACAACAGGCCTCTACATCATCTCCACCGCAGCCATCTCTGATGTCCTGGCCAGATCACGCGAAGACAATGCGTATGCCACAAGCCAAGACTCAGCATACGCACAATATCCATCTGCGACAGGGCCAGCATCCAAGATGCACTCACTGCCTACCAGCAAGGCGACGTATACCACCTTCTGCCCCTCACCCGAGACAAGAAACCGATAACCAGAACCTGCCAATAATGACGACGACAGAAGGGCCCGTCATTAACCACAGCACCACACAGACACCAGTAACGCTGAAAGGATGCATGTTTCCCTTCTTGTTCCCTGAAGGGCTCGGAATACATTGACGCCCCGCCTACTTCAACATCTATATAAAGTCGTAAATCTCCTGCCTCTTCTTTTCCTTCACCTTGTACAAGTCATGCCTGCTAATGATATACCAAATACGCCAATTGCTCATCATCTCGAAGTCCATAACGACAAGGGTGCTTCACAAGGATATCCAGCACTACAAAACAACACACCCCAACTCTACAGAGCAATATTGCACGTGCACATCATCAAGTACAAAATTTCCAAAAGCATATCCCAAACACCCTTGAATACCACAGGAAGCACCTCAAAGATCTGCTTGTAATGGTCAACAAGTGGGGCGTCTCGACGTTCTTCCTCACCCTCACCGCAAATGAGGTAAGTGACACAAGGTGGCAAGAGATCGTCCACATCGAAGACAAGGCAAGTATGCCAAGACCTCACGTGGATAGATTGCCTAGTTGAATGTGTCATTCTGTTCCACAAACGCCTCGAGTTATTCTTCGCGAAGCACGTGCTTGGAAGAGGCAAACTGTCCAGAGAGCGCCTCCTCACACGCAGTGCCATGTCAACGCTCCACCCCATAGGCAAGGCCCGCCAACATGGACGGCGTAACTTACAAATAGTTCTGGCGCTCATACATCATCGAGCCAGCCACGTCGGCAAAGCAAGCCACGCCCCATACCGCTCTAGGCCACAAGATCATCTCCACAAACCAACCAAAGATGCTTCACCACTACCATCTCGCCCACCACAATCAAGAATTCTCGCTACAACATACTCTTTGACAAAAATCCTGTTCGAAAGCGTTTCCAAACTCCTTTTCCCCAAACAACCACGCACAATTCTACACCGAATGCCGCCCAACAACTATTATCAACCAAAGATGACATCCTCGCCCGCCCAAGCATATGCCAAATACCGCCTCCTCGAGAACGAGGAGCAGCAATAAATCGTCGTCGCAATGCTCCAAAACACCCCATCACTCAACACGCAGCACCATGGCTCACCAAAGTCGACCAAGAAGACCAGCAACTGTATTTAGACGACCAGCACGACCAAGCGCAACATACAGGCCAGCCAAACGTACCAGCCACCTCGTCGGTGGACGTCACGCTGTTGCCCGAGCAAGCACACGTCTACGAAGCAATAACAAGAGAAGTGCATGGGTTTCATGTCACATTAGGCACGCTGAGATCCGAAAAGACCTACCTGACGAGACATAGATACAACACTTCATCAACAACGGGAAAGCGGTGCTATCCACTGCGACCACCGAAATGGCCATATAAAAGCTATGGAGAGGAACGACCACTGCGCACTACCAATTCGCAATCCCAGGTAAACACGCAAACCCAAAATGCGAGCCGTGGCTCCAAACTGCACTAACACACGATGCTCTCTCATTGTGCAATAAAAAAGTAATGGCCGAACAATATTAGGCACACGGATGTAAGGCACCAACAGATACGGGCGTTCCAAGTCCTCATCATCGACGAGATGTCAATGCTCACGTTCGCCAACCTCAACATGATACTCAGGCAAATAGAAGAAGTGACGATGCAACCATCAAGCAAGTTCTTGCGAACATGGGCGATAATCCTCGTCGGCGACCACGCCCAGCTCCCTCTTATATGCAACCACAAAAAGAGGGACGCCGACAACGTGTGCAAGCTGTGCACCCTTGCCAACAGCCCCTACTTCATGCAAGTAAAGAAGTACCACTTGACGCAATCCATCAGACAATCCTCCAACCCAGAGCACGTGACCTTCCTCAAAAGGCCGCCGATCCAGAGCGAGCTCGCACAAACGCTGGGACACCACATCATCGACAAAGAGGAAGCGCTCGGCAAGATCGACAGTCACCACGGCGTTGTTCACCCACCACGAGGATGTCCAACATTATGACGCGATGGACATTATCAAGATGTTCCCCAGCGACCGTATCCACGAGATATGAGTACATACTAATGCAACATCAGAAGACGGGATGAGCAGCTGGACTGATAACCCGACATTCCATCAGATACCTTCCGTCGCCGTGGGATACAGAGTCATAATCGTTACTAACATGGACATACCAAGAGAAATAGTCAACAGAATGACATGAACAGTCACATATATAGAGACCGACGAACAAACAGGAGACGCAAAGGCATCACGATCCACATCGACAACTCCCTCAACCACATGCACGACAAGCGAACGCTGGTCGAGTACAGACTAGGGGCCCAAGACCGTCTTCAAGAGAACATTCCCGCTCGCGCTGGCATATGCCATGACAGGCCACAAGAGCCAGAGCTCCATGATAGAAGGCAATGCAATCATGCTCGTGAGGAGGGCGTTGAGTATTAAGCATTTCATGGTTATGCTTGGTCCAAGAATTACTTTTTAAGTTCTTTATAGATTGAGTTGCTCTAGACCAAGATTCTGCCAACATTCTTTTCAAATATATAATGATGAAGTCAGCCTTAAACACCTTTGAAACCAGAACCCCAGAGTGCCAAATTCTCTTGAATCCTTATAGACCTAAGTTTGTTCTGTTGTTGGAGTTTCTGAATAGAAAGGGGATAATCTGAGCTGTTTTTCAAACATATACATCATTAACTGGAGAAATTATTAACTTTCCTTTCTAATTAAATTATGGGTCTAGATTGCATCAAGCTTACCTTTGGCCATGTGCAATATAGGTCACCCTTACATTCTATGGTATTATTTACTAGAGATACATGTATCCGAACGTTCCACTTTAAACCTTATTCCACTTCCACTAAATGTCTATTATTCATTGGGCTTGTATGTATACAAGCCCAATGAATAATAGACATTTAGTGTTGCATTCATCTTACAGTTTGGCAAAGTTTTTTTGTTACTTTTGGAAAGTAATTAATTCATTAACAAATTGAAACAATCATCGACCCTAAAACCACATGATGGATGGATTCCTACACACGTCGACATGTGCCAGTACATGTGTCTATTGTTTTATTACATGACTATTATTGCTCGACATCTTACAGAATCTTGAACTATAACTATAACCCTTTTAATGTACAACTTTGATCCCACTGTGTATATCTTGCATCAACATGATTGTGTATTTGTCTTTTGCAAGAAGATGATCCAATATCAATCAAATACAACCACAATCGTCAACGTCCCATTCCGCACACACACACACCCAGTACACCATTCTCCAATTTCCACTACTTTCTAATTGCAGCTGTGTTGACAATGAATTGGATTTTATCTTCCATAAAACCCTAAACCATTATAAGCACCTGCTAATGTCACTAACTCTACGCAATCAATACAACTATGAACTTCATCGTCTACCTATTTTATTCTACTCTACACATTCCATTATTCGTACCAACCTCCATAAACACTAGACATTTCATACACGTGGCAATATATTACATATATGGAGACGATTACATTTATAGCTCTTTAATCCACCTATAAGCTCTGTTACGGCTATGGATTTTGCACATCCAGGTAATACCCGGCATCACCGGGCACACGTTTCGAGTGTTGATTGGTTATAATATGTGTTTGCAATATTGTGAGTATATCTCATTTCTAGCACATGATCTCTAATAGTGCTTCGTATATGAAGTTTGGTGATACATTAGTGGAGCATGTATTTGACCTTAATACATTAGCACAATAAAGCTAAATCCTTTAAGACGCGTTTTAACCAAGCGAATACGAAATATGATGTTATGTAATGGTTATTGAAGGTAACTTTATCAATCAATTTTACTTTGCCATTTCTGCGTTTTTATTTAGAGAAAAAAAACACTTCATATTGAAGTAGTCAATCCGATATTTTCAATATTGCTAGACAATTGTGAGTATAATTTTGACAGGAAGGTATAAATAAACAACTCTACATAAGCGCACAACCTATAAAAGCAGCTCCGAGTCACATAACACAAAATAAGCATATAATCTAGTTTTTAACAAAGCGAAGCAAAAGTCTGCTTTGCAACACACCTCTTGTAGTGTTCTCAACTGAACTAGGATCTATATCATATGTTATCAAAATATTTTGTGTATGCATCCTTCGATTGCCTTCTTAACAGTTGTTATTGTTTACCTGCAAGAAAAAAAAAACAACATATACCTTCTTACCAAATTGGTTGTGGCCTTAAAACAACTTCCCGAGATACTCCTTTCTCTAAGTGACCACCATTAAATATACTATTGATTAAGAACAAAAAAGAAAACTTAAGACTAATAAGTCGCATTTAATTAAAATGGGTCACATGCAATTCCCATTTTTTTTTGGAACGCTATTATTCTAGAATGGGACTCGCATGAAACCAACAAACCGCCCGACTTGCTTCTCATTCATCTCAGCAGATTTTCTACAATGGTGGATAGTGGGTAGCCGCACACATGCGAACTACCCAAAAAAATAAAGGGAAAATCCAATTATATCATTTGGACCCCAACAAAATACAATGCTAATAGAGACTGGGCTAGTGTACCTGCTGAAAGCTTATCACCGGGATTAAAAAACCCCGCCCTTTCGGGTTTTCGAGGAAAAACCTAGTGATAAGCCTTGACGCAAGGGCTTGGACAAACGTAAAGGCATAAAAATCGCTCCCAAAACCCACGAATGGAAAAGTCGAAAACAGTCTGCCGCCGCTAACCCGTACACCGCACATCACCAACAAAACAACAAGACAAAACAAACCTCCCAGTGGAGGAGGGCTGATTACGCCGTGCCGCGATAAAAAATACAATAACAAAGAAGGGGGAGGGTGGGTTCAAAGAGAATAAGGTACTGGCTGAGAGAAGAGGAAGCGCCGATGAGAAGTCGAGCGTAAACGGCGCCTAAAATAGCGAACTTCCAACGGAGAATGGGCATGCGCCCGCATGCATGCAAAACATGCATGCTCGTCCCATTCTAGAATGGCGATCCGATGTCTCCGGATCGATGGGATTCTAGAATGGGACTCGCATGATAAGAATGCTTGAAATGATGAGCTAATATGAATAAACTACTAATCACCCAAATATGACTTGAATACATGCTCATGGACCTCCAAAGCTAGAACTTGCCAAAAGGGTAAAGCTTAAAACGAAAAAATATTCTAATTATTTCTTTTTCAAACTTTTTGTTTTATTACTCTACCTCGTCCCCCTCCCCCTCCCTCAATCTCGAAAGTTGAATTTGGTACATATCTTTTGGGCCTTCTCTTTTCTGTCATGGCTCTAATCCTCTTATGGTGATGGCAACAAAAGTTGCAGCCTCTTTTTACTCCTTCTTGAAGCTATTTCTGGCAGTAACACAGGCTTTTTCATCATGTGTTGAGTCTGGCCCGTGCCCAAGCGTTATCTTTTTCTTTAGCCATGAATGGCAAGATCGGATCGAACAATGTTTGAATTGAATTTTTTTTTTTTTTTTTTTTTTTTTATGAACATGGACCTTTATTACTCAAAAGAATACAAAGAGTACATGGGGGACTCAAAACCCAGTGGAGAAGATATCCACTAGAGCAACACTACCCACCACATACCTAACATAGAAAAGCAGAGAACACAGATCACCATGAGCACCACTGTTTGCTATGAGTAGGTGTGAATCTGAAGATATTGCTCCCAAATGACACTTTTGATGTCATCCTTTAAGGAAGAACACTTGTACGCCTTCACAATGCGACTACGGGCATCACTAAGCACTTGCATATCCGGAAAAGAGTCGTCCCTTGAAGATGAGGAGATTTCGTCTCTTCCAGATGGACCAGATGATCCAAGCAGATGCTAAGTGGAAAGCCCTCTTTGCCAACTTGTCCCAAGAACTAGGATAGACTGACAATAGGACCTGCTGACTATTCAAGTCACAATGGAAAAGACTCAGAAGCCACTGCCAAGCAGGTCGAACATGGTGACACAAGAAAAAGCAGTGCTCAATTGTCTCATCCCTCTGCGTGCAAATTGAAATGCACTTATTTAAGAAGTGCATTTGAAAGATTTCTTTTGAAATTTCTAAAATGGACACATTTAGTATCTCTAGTATAAAGATTTACGAAACTGCCCTAAAAAACAGCTTATTTTGGAAGATTTACAGTCTAGGAGAGAAGAAAAAAATGAAGGTCATCATCTTTTAGGGAAAAGCAACCATTGCAAAAAAAAAAAAAAAAAAATATTACGAGGAAGTTCTCTTTGAAAAATGTAGATGCTTTGCATCTTGTTAGTATAGAGGAAAAAAAAATGGTATTATCTAACAAATTTGGCTAAACGACCCAGTTGGCCCAAAAGAAGAACTAAAACAAATATTATAAATTACTAGGTCGCATGGAAGACAAAAAATTGTCATTTTATAAGTAATTGTGGCAATAATCTTACAAAACTACCTCGGTAACTAATTAGTAAGTAGTGGTATAAGATTTGGTTATCATGTTGTTTCCTTATATCGTTTTTCCCAGTCAATTGGGCTTTCATAACCTTTTGCAGTCTCTTGAGAGGACACGAAGCCTGAAGCCCTTGTTTTAGTTTCCGAAGGAGCTTCAGGGGGTTTCTTAGGATCTTTTGCTTCTACTGCTGAATTGTTATCCACCTCCTTCACCACCTTTATGGATGGTTGCATGTGTGAGGCTATATCTTGCCAATATGCAGTTTGGGAGATTGTTTACCTTGGAGGGGAGGTTAAACCTCAATGAGTCTGTCATTAACATCCCCGGCATCACTATGAACCCATTCCTCAACTTTGGGAGCTCATGCGGTGCAAACTTCAATGCCACAAATGCAAGCAATATAATCTAAATCGTTTCATTCCCTCCTTGGTATAAATTTATACTACAGGAACCTGAATGGTATAAATTTATACCATTCATGTCTGTCCTTGCGGTATAACTGATATGAAAGACACTTGAGTGGTATAAATTTATACCCTTCACATCTCTCCTCGGTATGAGTTTATATCATAGGCACTAAGCGACATAAATTTATACTATTCTCACATCTCCCCTCGATACATTTATACAAAGGATAATATAAATTTATAGTACCATCGAGACTTGAATGGCGAGTTATATCATTCACATCTATCCTCGATATAAATTTATATCATAGACACTCCAGCGGTATAAATTTATACCATTCACATATCTTCTTTGTATATATTTAAACAGTGTAGGCTCGATGAGTATAAATTCATACCATTAGGACTATAACAATACTTTGCATACTAAATTCAGAAAAACTCTTATTTTGGAGTGTTTTCTCCTTACAATCGACCAAATTTCTTGAGTAAAAGGCTTCACAAAGTTGCATTAGAAGGCCTTTGATTTGGTGTTGGGAAGTCTATTATAGACTAAAAGGTTAGTAAATTAGGTACAATCTTGTTAAAATTCCACTATTTTATGCCCCTAACAACTTGATATGTAAAGTATATTTAATTACAATACTCAAACACCTATGTTGAGAAAAGCAATCAAGCATATAAATTTATACCACAGGGCACTTCACTGTGAATGGCACATACACTACAACATGAGTAGCACCCTTCATGTATAAATTTATGCCGGAAGGGCACCCCAGGCTCTTGAGCATATAAATTTATACCGCATGATATTCATTGCACTTCATTGTGAAGGGCGCACACACTTTAATGTAAAATGTGCCCTTCATGTGTAAATTTGTATCGAAAAGGCACCCTAGGCTTTTGAGCATTTGGATTTATATCGCACGATCTCCCTTGCACTTCAATATGAAAGGCACACGCACTTCAGTGTGAAGTGCACTCTTCTTGTATAGATTTATACAGGAAGGGTGGGTGCCCTTCAATTTTGAACCCTTCTGGTATAAATTTATCTTTCGAATGGTGCCATTCAGGTGCACATTTCAACTTTGAAAAGAACCCTTCTGGTATAGATTTATACCACATGATCTTCCAAAGATAAATTTATACCCAAGGGTGCCCTTCTCACGCACACTTCAAATTTATACCAGAAGGGTGCCCTTCAGTATAGATTTATACCGCATGGTCTTCATTGCACTTCAATATGAAGGGAACATGCACTTTTCTATAAAGTGCACCCTTCCCGTACAAATTTATACCGGAAGGGCATCCTTCGATAGCCCTTCAACTTTGAAAGGAACCACCGGAAGGGTACCCTTCGATAGTGCCCTTCAACTTTGAAAGGAACCCTTCCGGTATAAATTTATACCAAAAGCATCCACATCCACAAAGACTCGCTATCTTATAATATTACAATTTGAAAGACTCGAACACATAACCTCAACAATGTTACAATAATGAATTAACCATCTATGTTAAATTGCCATACACTTATAACCTCAACCTCATTCTAATTTATACAATAAGTTATGCTAATAAAAAGAATCTGTATAAATTTATACAACAAATCCAAGAGGTGCAAAACTAGACACACTCTATCTACCACATAAAAACAAATGGTTATAAGAAAAGAGATTAAGGAACATCTGTGTGATGAGATACATGCTGATTTAGCTGCAAAGTATAAGTATGTCGGATAAGGCATACATGTAATTAGGAAAGAGCTTGAGTACTGAGGCAGAGTCAAGATGTGTTGCATTTTTGACAATTTTGTAGAGATTTCAAAAACATAGAGTATAATACCTTTCTGTCACTCTAGTGCACTTGCTGCTTTCTTTACTATCTGCTTTTCTGAGTCCTTGAAATTGCAACACTTAACTAGGGGGCAAAAATGGGTATCAACAAATTTTGACTAGAAGATAGGTTCAATTATTCCCTCAGAAAAGGTACCTAAAATGTCTGAATTGTCACACATTTTTGGGGGAATTTTAGGGAATCTTTGAAAGATTCCTTTTATAGTGCGTTTCAAGCAAATTAGTGCGTTTCAATTCAAAATTTGTTATCTGTGAGAAAGAACTACCGGCTTGAGCTTGATGGCCGGAGTTAATACAGGGAACTTTGTTGCTAAAGCTTCTCAAGTAGGAACTGCAAACTTCATAGACATTGATCATTTTATACAGAAAAAATCTTATAGCAAAATGAATAGAGGAAAAGAACAATTCTAGGCTGAGATTTTCGAAGAAAGCTTTTGTATCAATGGAAGAAACGCCGACTTTTGGGAGGTTTGTTTTTCACATTTGTTCTAGTGTTGGTGATGTGCAAGTATAGGTTGGCAAGAGGTAGCAGCGTCGACTTCTCCATTCATGGATTTTTTTGCAGCAATTTTTTCAGCCTTACATTTGTCGAAGCCCCTCGTCGAAGGCGTATCACTAGTTTTTTTCCTCTCTCTCTCTCTCTCTCTCTCTCTCTCTCTCTCTCTCTCTCTCTCTCTCTCTCTCTCTCTTTCTCTCGCCAACCCAAAAGGGAGGGATTTGTTAATCCCAGTAATAAGCTTTCGGTAGGTACACAAACCAACATCTATTAGCATTGTATATTCTAGGGTCCAAATTGTATAATTGGACATTCTTTTTATTTTTCTTTGTGGATAGTTCGCATGTGTGTGCTTACCCACTATCCACCATTATAGAAAATCCGTTGAGATGAATAAGAAGTCTATCTATCCCCGAAATATCCCCGAAATCTACTGTCATTTTCATGTGAGCCCAATTCTAGAATGTACACACTTTAGTAAGCTTATTACTATATAAAGATATTTCCCTCAATCCCTCGGAACAGGGTTTTTATTTATTGTGTACAATAGGCTTATTGTGTCCTCTTATAATGATATTGTGTCCCGTAGACCCATTTAATCTCGGTGAATGATAAAAAACAATTCAATTTAATTAATCTCTCTCTCTCTCTCTCTCTCTCTCTCTCTCACACACACTCACACACACACACACACACACACACACACACACACACACACACACACACACACACACACACACACACACACACACACACACACACACACACTTGGCGGAAGTTGAAGTGGGTCGATGGGGTGACATACTCCACGATCAAGATCTTGCAAAGTGTGTGGATCAAGGGGATATAGAAGACATGGCTCACTTGATTCTCCATTGCCCAGCCTCAGGTATAATATAGAAGTTAATTCCTTAATTAGCTTTTTTAACTTGCCGCCAAAAACCATAGGGGGTTACCTTGTGGAAGTTTTACAACTGAGAGATGCACATATAAAAAATTATAAATCTCTTCTTGAAGATTATCGAGAAGAAGGTAGAGGAGAGCCTAACGATGCTCCATCTGGGAGCTCATTATGAGTATTGTGTTCTATTCAATGTATGTTTATCAGATGTCTCGGAGTCGTAATGGTCTGAAAGGCAAATCAATATATTTCATTTCATTTCTCATATGATAATAAGATATAGCACGACAAAAGTAACCAAAGCACTAATAATCATGAAACTAGAGAATATGTTAAGCATTAAACAATCATAATGAGCTTGAAATGCATTAAACAAATCAACGACTACATAATCATGAAGAGTATGGAATGTTGGATATAAAGGGAATGTAATGATGTTTGGAATGTTAAAATATCAAAATAAGTAAAATGTTTATTGTGCTTACTGATGCTCATAATGTTGATGTGTTGGAATGTGTTTGAATTAATGAAGCTGATCTCGTAATGTTGATGTGTTGGAATGTGTTTGAATTAATGAAGCCAGTAATCAATTGAAGAAATGTAAGAAAAGCACCCAAGACGACAACGAGGATGATTGATCTATCATATCCAGTCACATGAGTGATTGCATCAGGTGTATGTTTCTTAAAGGAAAGAACCTCTCCAAATTGAGATCATCTAGAGGGTGCTCCACGAGTTTTCCATAGCATGTATAACATAGAAATTGCAGCCTCATTAACCAAGAAATTCGTTTTTGCTCTTATGTCAATAAAGCATAGTAAAAAAGCTTGTGGTGCTAGCATCCATGTGAATAGAGTATATCACAATGAAATTAAATAAATTAAAACAAAATTAAATTTTAACATTCACAAAGATCAATATGGCCATGGACGATTTTGCTTCATAATGAGTTTCAAATGTATGCCTATGTCTGAAATACTCGTGGCCTAGTCAAAGATGATCAGCAAGCTCATCATATTAAAGAAGAAGGATGTTGCAGAGGAGGAAGAGGAAACTGACACCAAGAAGAAGAAGTCGAAGGAAGGACCCTCTGATTCCTACCACATAACATTACACTACAAAAAAAATTTGATTCTCTAGTTGGAAAATTAAGGGAGAATCTACTTCTCATTCACCGTGCATTCACCTATAAATCACCTTTACCATGTGAAGAATTTTCTCCCTGAAAATCATGGAGAACTAGTGGAGAATTAATGGTGAATCTTGGACTCGATTCACCATTTGTTCACCTCTAATTTACCATTAAAATTTCTACATCACCACTTCATTTCTAAAAGTTTATGAGCCATATCAGCATTTGTACATTGTCTATATCAGCATCTATACATTATCTACAGTAACAAAATAGAGTAACAAAATAGATAACAGCTCGGGGCATCCTATGAAATATTAATAAGCCCCATCTCAGCTGCAAATCCATGCACCAATAGATCAAATGGGAATACGATAAGCTCCTCCAAATGCTTGCATATTAATCCAACTGCATACAATCCCCTTATCCTCCACAAAATCCTGGATCTAACAAACATGACATTACTTTATACATCAAGTGATTTCTATATTGAACATTCTAGAAATAAGGATCTTACCCAAAGATGCTTTAGCAAGATATGATCCAACCTTGCTGTTCAAATTGTACGTGATACTAGTGGCATAGACATGGCAAGTTGGGTCTTCAAAGTAGCTCTGAGGTCCAATTGCCTGAGCTATTTTACCATCCTCCTAAACACATAGTTTAGTGTTAGACAAAATTCACACTATCCTGTCCATATTCAAATACTACTTGTCCATATTCAAATACTACTGCCTGTATGCCAAAACTTTAAGAATGCATTCCTATCCACAACAAATAGCTTCACAATAAATGTCATAGAACATCTTAAATAATGCGAAATATACCTTAAAATACTTTGTGGCAGTCTGTGCATCAAGTTGGCCATGCTTAAAAATATTTCTTGTAGATGGAGGCGCTCGCAAGTGCAATGTTTGCAGCAACAATGATAATAGTGGCAATCAAGGTTCCATATTGCTGTTAAGCCCATATTTTTTAAGAGAAAATAGTACCAGAGTGATCCACAAAGGTAGGCACCAGGATAAATGCATGTATAATGTATCTCCAATTCTTGCAACGTTCACGACCATGTAATTGATTATTTCCCCACTTGTGTGGCTTTATCTAGAGATATTAGAGAGATGCGTATCTTTCCAATGAACAAATGATGGTAATGCTGACCACACTTGGGAACCTAACAATTGCACGTCAAAGAATCGTTGGCACGGACTCAAATTTTCAGTAACCTTAGCACCAAGAAACAACAGTGTTAAGATGGACATTGTACCAGAAAAGGATGTAATGTTCTTTACGCAATTAATCAGGGTGCCTGTCAGGATGTCAGGATTTAAGTACCATTGTGACAGTGGCAATGTCAAACTTCAATCTATAGAATATTTCATTCTCCAAAGCTTTGTAAGTTGTGAATCTGATGTCACTTTCCTTGAATCCTTTCTTGACAAAAGCTTGTACTGATTGGTGCAAATCCTTGACAGCATCCACGGAACATATATCCAAAAGAAAGACACGAACATATATCAAGAGCCCACCTGCATGCATCTAGAATTGGAAATGCAAGCTGTACAGTTCATTCGGTTCCCAAAAGACATGAACATATATCAAGAGCCCACCTGCAATGCATCTAAAATTGGAAATGCAAGCTGTAAACAGTTCATTCAGTTCCCTTCAGAAAATGCTAACACGTTGCACTCTACCTCAATTGATGATTCACCCTCTAACCGCGCAATAAGAGGCAAGCTTGTATTCGATTCATAATGTGTATCTTGATGGTCTGCTGATGGATATTTTTGAAGATGGAAACGTGTTGACAAAGAGAGAAGTTCCAACTCATATAACACAATTTGAAAGACTTAATGAGCTCATCTAATTTCTCAGGTGTAGAAAGCACGTTATGAGGACCATTATAAGCCAAGGAAAACTCTATTATCCGTGAGGTCCACAAAATTCCAAAGACTTCGCTTAACGGAAAAGAAGACTTGAGGACTTGATATCAACCTTAGACGAGATGCTTGTTGCAGCTGGATAATCATCCAGATAATTGTGAACACTCCATTTGGGGCCAGCAAAGTATCAGATAATAAGACAGATAATATGACGGTATCTGAGAAGAGTAAGATATATACCAAAATTTACAATAGCCTTATAAGAGATCCCGTATAATCCTCTGAGTGCAACGTGATCATTGTTTTTTGACGTTTTTTTGAAGTAGGGCAAGAGCATTTGAATTATGCAATAGTTCATCTCCATATGCCCAATACACCGCAGTCGCAGAGGGCAAAGTTAAAGTAAGGACATACATGGAGGAGAAGAAGTAAACAGATTTGAATTTCTGAGGCTTCCACATTGCATGCATTATTTCCATGTTTCCGTACACTGTAACAGCATGACCACCAAAGGTGTATAATATGTTGGTTGCTCCAGTAAAATATAGAACTAAACTTTCGTAAGCGGTGTTCGACTCCTTCATGTCTTTTAACCACAAAATTGATTAAAATTTTGAGGCCTGCAGTTTAGGAAGCTAGAAACATAAGCCATACCCGTCCATGAATGAGAGCACCAATCGTCATATACCATGCCGTGTATGTTGTCATTCCAACACCCATAAAAGACCAGATCCTGTAGTTGTGGAAGGAAGGCACAAATACAACATCATGCAAAGATGCGCCAAATATGTAGGTCCAAAAGTGCTTGTCAAATTGGTCACTTCTATAATATATGTTGTCAGAGTTCCGTAAATAAATTAGTTACAATTTTCTACATTTGGTGATCATAAATGTAAGCATATACAAGTGAAAAGATCAACCCGGCACATGCAATGAGCTGAATTATAGAGCCAAATAGCAGGAATGTACAAATAAAACGTAAAACCAAACCACTTCCAATATGACCCAAGGAGTCCATCTAAAACTTCAAACCACCGCAACCAAAAGAGAACTTAAAAATCCTATTCAAAAGTGCTAGAAAATGCGAATAGAAGAAATAAGTGTGCACCGAATGACATGGTTTTTGAAGTTGACATTCTCCTTTTCCTTGGGGGGTTCCATATTCTATGTAGAGCCGCCTAACGAGATACGCAGCAATCCGTGAGCCTAACAAACCATATAATATTTGAAAGGTCACTCCCATACTATTCCAAGCCGTGGAAAAACGAGTATGGAAGCGCCAAGAGCACCTAGGCCACCTGGATTCATACAAAGGGCAAATATGATAATTAATACTTTAATAATGTGGCCCATGATGCAGATGAAAATATGACAAATCTCACATATGTTACAATACTTTGTTTAATCCTGCAACCTACAGTTAACTCTAACTGTCTTAAGTATTTTATTCTCTAATTATCTTTTCAAGGGACGTATCTGCGAAATCAAAGGAATCGGGGTAAAGGCGAGAAGTCATTGTTAAGGATTAACAACCATCAACATGTTCAGTATGACAAATGGTAAAAGCTGGAAGCAAGTTCGGCAAATTGGTGGCAAAATAAGCTCAAATCTGGTAAAGGCAAGACTAATCTGAAGAATATGGCTGATCTGAAGCAAGAGACATGTTTATAAGGTCTAACAAGTCCCTACATTTCTATTCTGGTTGATTTGAAAAGAGTAATCACCTGGTTAGAGGCCCAGCTGAACCAGGCATCATAAACAGAGCCTCCATGCCACAGCAGCTTCTTCAAATTAGACTTGACGGAGTTATCAACAAGGCCATCCTGTTGTTTTCGATCAAGTTCCTGTTGTTTGAATGCTGCGAATTAGACGTTTTCTTGTAACAGGAGGATTTACAAGACAAGTAATCCTGCAAAACTATCTTGCAATCTGCTAATCCTGCTGGACTCAAACATAATGTAAAGGCTCTTCCAGAACTATGCAGGTCGCTCTAATTTCATGATTTGAATCTATAAATCTAGAGGATATATCCTATTGCATGAATGTATGAGCTCTTGACCTGTTCAGAGCGAGCGGCAATCGCCAAATCCGTGAGGCGCAGCTTCCCAATCCGTCGCCGCTTCGGCGTCAATCCGTCATCGGCCGCCCAGGCGTCAATCCGTCATCGGCCGCAATTAACGTTCCCCTTATTCTCCACCCTTTACCCTATATTCTCCACGTGGAGAATGCGTGGAGATAGGGGGAGAGAATGTTATTTTTTTTCTAGTGATTAACATACAACTACCATTAACATTATTAACATAAACCATTGCATTTAACACATCTATATTAAAATCCCCCTTAAACCCCCTTTGGTTTGGGTGCATATTCACACGGGGGGTTACGTAGGGCAGCGAGAGCCCTTAAACTATATACACAATACATGTACAAAATTAACACCATTAAGTACATTCTCTCAAACCTTATAGTATTTTGCAAACCTTAATATACAGTATACAAAAACTTGTACATGCCACAAACGAGGATCGCTATGTACGGTCCAGATCTTGGAATAAAGGGCGAATATGCCCATCTGACAGCTCTCGTTGCCCGGAGTAACCCCCCGTGTGAATATGCACCCAAACCAAAGGGGGTTTAAGGGGGATTTTAATCTAGATGTATTAAATGCAATGGTTTATGTTAATAATGTTAATGGTAGTTGTATGTTGATTGTTATATTAAAAAAAAAATTTGGGCCCTTCGGGCCCTAACTAAAGCAAACATAGGTAAACTTTATGGGCCTAAATATTAATTACTAAGAAGCACAATAACACGAAGACAAACAAATTATTTCCATGACAAATGGATTCAATTGATGATTGCATGTATGCATTCTTATATACATGGCATTCAAGTATTACCCATTTTTCTCAAAACAGTCAATAAGCCGCTTAAGAATTTCCTAGCCGCTTAAGGAAGCCCTGACGAGACACTGTTGCAATATCACAAATGATTTCCTATCCTATATTGGCATTTATGGATCACGAGTCGGAGTATGATCTATACATAATACAACCATAGGCCAGGCACAAGCTAATCCTAACCATAGCCAGGAAGTTTTTGTTTCCTCTGGTGAAGATACGTCTGAAAGTAGCAATGTCAATAATTTCTGGAACTCCTGTGGCAGATAAACACTGTTCAATTCCTCATCCTTGCCTATAACCATTTCATTGTCACGACCTGCATTGACACACAGCATATCTTAGGTAAATGCCTTTTCCAACTAGAAAGGGGAACAGATAAAGTTTACCTTGTGGACCTTGTCTTGTATAACAAATTGTAAACTGAGGCAATAACAAAAGAAGTAAGGCATTAACCATAGATTTCAAGGAACTGCAGCTGACAGTAGCGCCCAGCAAGATTTGTAAAGATAGCAATTGCATGGCTAGCTGAACATCATAAGCTCGTGATTCACCAGTTTTCAATTTTTCTATGTTAATTGACGAGATAAATGACCAACAAGTATCAAATTGTTCATTTCCCAGATTATGCAATCCTTGCCTTCTTTCCATGTGGAATCTCATCCCATCAAGGATGATTGCTGCTGATAACCAACGAAGCAACTTTTCAGCAAGGCTTTCTGAGTAGCCTTTTGCATTATTATAAACCTGGTCATGATTGGCCATAGGGCATTCATTCACTAGGGATGATAGAGCCGATATTCCTATGAAAAAAAGCTGGCACGTTTCCTGCAAATCAAAACAATAGAATACTTTCCACTTGCCCTTCTAGAAACAAGAATCCTAACAATATAAAACAGACCTCTTCAGTTGAGACGGACGGTGGACGGCTATGGAGAAGCATACAAAGAGCTAAATTACGGGTCTCGTTCATGGCCACAATATCAACACATGGCTCTGTTGCTTCTGCTTCAACCCACTGGATGATTTCCCAAGCACCTTGAATAGACAAGCTGAAATGTGGTTTGTAGGACTTCTCTTTTTGAGATAACTTCAGTGCTTGCTACATTTTTCTTCTGCGTGCTGCAAGAATCCAAAAATCCCTTTACACTGGAGTAACCTGGCCCTTGTGTCCTCTGAAAAACAGATTTCAATGGAAGCCTTTTTACAGACGAGCTATGGCAAAGCCCTGTTTTTAATATCAAGTAGCTAGAAGACGTGGTCGGGCAAGAACAGGTCCCGGCTTGTGCCTGGCCCTTGAGAGATGAGCAACTGGCATTACCAATCAGACATAGAGGTGAGGAACAGAGATGCGAAGGCAGCAATCAAGCAGAGGTAAGCGAGCAAAACAAAGATTCCTTTGCGCATGATGCTTCCAGAAATCTGCTCCCTGTTGTCTAGGGGGCATTCCCTGCGCTTTGCAACTCCAGGTGAGGAGGGAAGATCAGAAGGTACCAACGGAAAAAGATAGAAGCGAGAAAGGAAGCGGAGAACATGATTGAAGATAGAAGCGGCTGGAAGAAACACATTGCCCCAAATGCTATCCACGAGGCTTGCATGTTCAACCCCTAAAATAAAAAGACCATTGAAAAAAAAAAGCTGAATCAACGACTAAGAAATGGTGCACTCTAGATGTACGCATTAGTACATCCATTTCAATACGCCATGAAATCTTAGGAAAAACCTTTGTGAAAAGCATACAAAAATACAAAAAAAAACCCCTGTTATTATGCTACATATGTGTTCAGTCCTGATCATGTGTGGGACAAATGGAATGAGGTGTGGAACAAGTGGATAGCAGGAGAGCTTATAGGAAAACCAGGGAAACATGAGAAATGATACCTTGAAGATTTTACAGTCACAGACTTGAGGAGTGCATAGGGGTTAAGGAAAGAAAAAATTCTCAAGGTGCTCTAGTTTGTTATAGATGGACAGGTCTTTGTGAAGAAGGTCTCAAAGATCAAAGATGTACCATCCTTTCCAGAGGCCTGCAAGTCCATGAAAGACCTCCGTGTCATGAGGGAGGCCATCTCGAAGGAACTCTTTGAGATGTCTGGAATAGAAAACCTATCTGAGCAAGGTATCTTGGACATGATGAAAATAACTGATGAAGACCAGCTCAGGTACTCAAAGTAGTTGCCTGAATTTATTCAGATATATAAATCCAGAAACAAGGAAAAACCAACCCATCTACCATCAAAAGTCCGTGTGGAGCTGAAATGCAGAGTCAGTGAGGACTTGGACATTCCTGAGACAATCTCAGAAACATACATGGTGAAGTCATGTCAGGGTTCTCTAGTTGTTTCCACGCAGACTATTCCAAAGACAGCTTCATTGTTTGTGGTGGACTGTCGAACATACCTTCAGGATATAGACTACTACATCTCCATGCTCTCAAATTGTCTCAAGCAGACCATCGAAGAATACATCACAATAGTGTTCCTGTCTAAACCTGCAGAGGATCCAAAGACCTTGCAGGCCACCACTCAGATAGAGGCCAATATGAGTGTACGCCACGGGTGCTGATAGATGGGGCGCCTGCTAAGAACAGTTATGTCACTCATGGCATAACAATGATCATTTACCTGACCATAAATAAAGTAGCAGATGCAGTTTACGATGCACACAAGTGTGGTCCCCAAAAGCTTCCTGAGCTGATACTCAGATTTACAAAGAAGAAGAGCTTGGATAATTACCACTGGACTGATGAGCTTACCTCCAACCTGACCGCAGAGGATTGTGAGAAGAATTATAGCATAAATAGGTTGGCCTGAAGGGAGGCGCAGGGAACAAGTACAGACTGAGCTCGAACTTGGCTTTCTACCTCATGGATACATTTGTACCCAAGGCAGGCTTAGTGTGTGACTACTTTGTCAATGGTAGAGTTGGGCATGAAGCTCTAACCAATGGCAGAAAAGTTCAAAGCTGGGTAGCCACTGAGCAGCAGAAAGAATTTTTGGAGCTGCATTATCCCGATGTGGAGAAGCATCATCTGACATATCAACGGAAGCAAGCACAGAGGGAGAATCGACAAGGTCGAAAGGATGCAGAGAAGAAGGAGAGAAAGAAGAAGGAGGCAGAGCAAGAGTCTGATGAGGAGGATGTAGGGGATGGCACTTCAGAAGAAACTATCTTTGATGAAGAGTCTGCTTCTGAAGAAAGTGAAAATGGATCAGAAAGTCCACCATTAAAATCGCCACCAATCATGGATCCACTAACTCAGGAGAAGTTGGCGAAGGCCTTATCAGGAAAAAAGAGAACTCTTGAGGTAAATCCACAGGAACCAGCTATATAGAATGCTCTTGTTCTTCCTGAACAAACTAACACTAGTTTTTTTAGAGCTGAAGAAGAAGATAAGACATCCAGGAAAGGAGAAAAGGCGACTTCACCCACAAAAGAGTAAGTCATCTCGTGCACATCGCGAGTTCTTTTTTGTATTGACCATTTAATGCATGAATTCATTAATTAGATAAAATAAGGAGATTTTGAGAATTTTGAATAGAGCCCTTCGGGTCCACCATCAACAAAATGTGGTACACTTTAATTTGAAATTTGGTCCCGCCCAACGTGGGCGGGAATTAGGTGCATCCACATTAAATATTAAATTTGAGTGGCAGGCATAGATTCTCCGGCCATAGCCAAGGCCGAACCTCATCGCCATAGCCAGGGTTTTCGTACAGGGGTTATGGATCTACAAGATTTTTGTAATGGCCATAGCCAAGGCCAGATCTCAAAGCCATAGCCATAGCTTTTGTTATTGTGCTTCAGATTCTAGAATTTTTTACAGCGGCCAAAGCTGAGAAGCTGAGAATCGGGAGTGGAAACTTCGTGAATGTTATTTTTAAGGGTTTTCTGCAAGAAGGTTTTCTGTAAAGAATATCAGAGCTAGATTCGATCTCATTGGGCTTCTATTCTTTTTTTATCTCTCAATGCAGCTAATCCGCGCAACACAAAGTACTCAGAATGGTCTGGCGATTTAGACGGGCTCTGATTCTATCCTTTCAACAAAAAGAATCGCCTCATTTCGAATTGGATTTTTCTGCACAGATATGGGAAATGCAGCATTTTGTATTGGGCGCCCACAAAATCAATCAGAATCGGCAAAAATGGTCGTGATCATAAATTTAAAAAGGGAAAACATGTTGGGTCTGAGAAGCTGACTTCCAAATCGCTGCATTAATCTGAAAAAGGTCAGAAATCTATGTATTTGTCCACGGCAATCTCTTCTTAGGCTTCCAGATCTTCAGGCCGATAAATGTTTTTGTTTTTTCGTTTCTATATGGATTGCCTTCCTTGCTTCCTGTAACTATTCTTATTTGTGATATGCAGGGCAGAGCTCTCAAATCCGTCTTAGAGAGCCTTCAAATCTGCGATACACAGCCTTCAAATCCTAGGGTCTGCTCTCTGCTTGCCACTCCGTGGGTTAACCACTCCAGGTATTCCACAGATCTCTCAAGGTATTCCACAACTCTATAATCTCAATAAACATCCAAGGTATTCCGCAGATCAGAGAATATTTTCTTACTCACTGGTAAGTTTAGAGAATTCATCTGTCTTTTTTGGTATTTACCATCTAATTGCAATCGTAGGTGATTCTTACCATCTAATTGCAATCTTACCATCCGTACAGAATCTTACAAGCTCTAGTTTATGGAAGCTTTATGCTCCATGAAATCGCAATGGCGATTTGGATGAGCACAACCCAGGGGAACACATCTATATTCCATCTATATTCCTGTTCAAGCAAATCGCCACGTCGATCTTATTGAGAAAAAAAAATTGTTTTTTAATGTTTTATTTTCTTAAGATTGTATTTCTTATCAAGCATTTTCATTATTATTCTTATTAAATCATTCTTATTTTTATTATTGGGTACACAAAATTGCATAAAATGAAAATGTTATTTTGTCTTTGGTTGTCTAGTATGCACTCATTTCTTGTTCTAGAAGATCGCAATGGCGATCTTTCGGAGCCCATCATGTGCAATATCTACGTCAATTACAATGCTATATATTATAAATAAGGCGTAAAAATTAAGTATATTGGTCTTCCATGTGCAAAATGATCGCGATCGCTATTTGTCCAACCTTTTTTGCCTGTTTTTGGGTCACCAATGAGGTGCTCGTGAATGTATTTTTGCGATTTGTATGGCCATTGCAACCTATTTCAAGCTAAACGAGAAATCCAAATTTCTCAAAATAATGAATTCTTGCTTTTTAGTTAGTATATCTCATGAAAATACGAGTGTATTATTCTTGAATTTCAAAAAAATTTGTTAACTTAAAATATGCATTGTGCAGAGAGGAGACTACTTCAAATAACGACAAACTTATCCTTTTCAACCTAAATGGAGTTCTTATCAAATCCTTCTCCAAATGAGAGTACTATGCTGCACCTCCTTTTCCTAGAGGGGTTCTAGAGACAAAGACCAAATGGGTGTATCCAAGACCTGGTGTTGACAAATTGTTGAGCCATCTGAAGGACAGAGCCACCATTAGTATATGGTCATCCATGCTGAGAAATAATATATTAGAAATTAAAGAAGTTATTCTAGAGCTGAAGAACTTTGAAATCAAGGTAATTGTGGGATTGTTTGCCGACCACAACATGGAGCAACTAATATCTTCATCAAGAATATACATGTGGCCTTGGAGGTGATAGAAGAATTTCAAGAAGAGCAGATATGTGTGGTGGACGATGGCCCCACCAAGTGTTGCGTGAACATAGACAGCAGCATAAATCCTCCGACATGGCACCCAAATAATGTAAATGAAGAGAATTGGGTATCAGCAGAAACATTACAAATGTTTGACTCTCTGATATCAGCCCCTACAATGGCCTGCTTTTCTAAGTAGTAGACCAGATTTGCAAGGAAGAGCGAACCCTACAGACTATGATCTGGTTGTAAAAAATTACTGTCAATGAAAATGTACTCAGATTTGTAATATATCTTGTATATGTACATAACTTATATACAAGATGTTTTTTGATACAAAACTAGTTTGGTCTTGGCTCTTTCTAGTCTATCCTCTATTTTTTGCCTTGGTTTTGTTGTCACCAATTTCTAGCACACTCAATAAATGGTGCAATATTGCCACCAATTCATATTCAAAAAAAAAAAAAAAAAAAAAAAAACTTTAAGACAAGACGCAATTTCTTGCTCAAAATATGGGGAAAAAAACACGAGGTAAAAAAAATGAACAGTGGAATAATTTCAAAATAACGAAATCGTGGTTGTATGAGGTAAAACGTACAATCTATCTATTTTCAAATGCCATGTTTGTTCCGATGCACAAATTCTCCTTGATGCTCAATGCAACAAATCAAGATGCATAAGTGCCTCTAAATTGGCAATGAAGTAAAGAGTTGGAATTGTCAAGGTTATATTATTCGATGCGATGACTTTGGTGGCGATTTTTCACAGATGTTTTCGTGTTAATGTACTTGTCCACAAGTTTGACCCTAGAATATCAAACCATCATTCATTTAAATTGGATTTATGTCTGTTCCAAAAGCACGCCACTTTTGCATACCTTTTTCTCAATATAGTGTTTTGTTGTGTGACATGCTGTTTTGCATTGTTGCATATTTTTGCATTGTAGTAGTGGGTGGTTTAACATTTTCTTGTTTTAGTAAGAAGAATGTGGTGTTTCAATAGCATTTGTAGATAATAACACATCAATATACACAGAACACTTTTTACATTGTATTCACTTGATATGAAGATTACATGTTGAACCTGGTTCCCCATCCAGGCCAACACCCATGAGACATCAAAATTTGCACAAAGATAAATATTTTTTGCAATAAAACATGATCAAAATACAACAGAAATCCCTTGCAAGGGCCTTCAATCAAATGAAGAGGAGGCTGCCACCCTCCTCTTAGAGCACTGCCACTACTCCATTTCTGAACGTGAAGGAAGAGGAGGAGATAATATCTCCTCAAACTATTTAATCTTTACACCTCTTAATCCGAACCATTGTTTTCCACCTCTTCATCACAACCATAAAATTTGCCTCTTCATCCTAACTATCCACTTCCACCACTTCATCCAAGCCCTTAAAACCTAACCATTATAATATGCTCAAATGGTCTACAAAAACATGTTGAACCACTTGTGGTTCAACATTATGCCCCAAAAAGAAGCGGGCCGGTCCCCTCGGCCCAACACATAATATAGCACTTAAGATACATTATGAAGTACATAGAAATGAGCTGGGCACATCCACACGCCCGCACTGGCTACTTTGGCTCTAGACCACGCGTGGATAACCATACTCAACAAGTCCAAGAAAGGTACTCCCAACGTCCGCACTGGCTACTGTGGCTCTGGTCCACGCGGAAGTAACACTCCTTGGCAAAATAATAATGTAATAATAAAGTTCTATAAGATAGCATCATTAGTGCATGTCACACGTTGGCAAAGCCTTAGGGTGTCCCAACAAGAACCATGGGGTGCCCCAACAAAACCATGGGGAATATCCGCAATAGAAAACAAAGGGTCGGGCAATGGTCGAAGTGTTAGACAAAACCGTGGGATGCCCCAAAAATAATAGGCTATGGGCAATGGTCGTGGAAAATAGAATAATAGCAGGCAACGATAAATATTTAGGGTTAGGGCAAGAATAGGGCAAAAGATAAAGCAAAAATAAAGCAACGAAGCATGAGATTTCGGCCGTTAACACAGATCGGTTCATAACAAAATAGCAGGCAGAGGTTATTTTGGGAAGGATCTGGAGGTAGAGCTCAAGGTGGCGTATTCTGATGCAGCATAGAATTAGATGCAAACAATTGAAAGCAGATGCGAAATCCTTTTGACATATCTTGCTAGAAGGCGGTAAACATATTCTCAGAGATAAGAATGCAGGCTCGAAATTAACAGAAAGGTCCGGTCATGCAAGCTTTTAGATCAGAGAGCGGGCAATCAGAAGCCACAAAATAATGAACATAATCTGGCAAAGCTTCCAGAGCAGGCTATGGCATGTTTTTCAATTTTGAAGAAGCAAATGATTGTATGATTGTATCAGAGATAGACGGCAATGCTGCAGAATATGTGGCAAGAAAAATCGGCAAGGCTACCTCCGTTTGAGTCTTCTGGAACAGGGAATAAAAATAACGCACATTTCTCAGTGATTCTGCATATAAATTTCTCCTACGTCGAGCCACTGGTATGCTACAGAGCAGACTTTCCCTTGAGATTAATAGCAATGCTGCAAGAAGTCAACACATTGATGGAAATATCATCATAAAGCACTTGATATCTGCGAGATTTGTTGCAAATCCAACACCTTGATGAAAATAAGCACTCTGATATTCTGATTTCTGATACAGAATCTGCTCTTTTGGGGAATATAACTCTGCTCATAAGAACAGAGTCCCACCAGGAGTGCCATAATGTTGAACCTGGTTCCCCATCCAGGCCAATACCCATATAATTTCATCTGAATACCATAGCCAAAAATCAAGACTTGCAACAAGATTTATCTTTCAACAAGATTTATCTTCCATTAAAAGGAACTAAATACAAATACAACAGGAAACTCCCTTGCAAGGGCCTTCAACATAAGGATGAGGAGGCTGCCACCCTCCTCATATGAGCATTGCCACCATGCTCCAATAAAGAAACGTGAAGGGAAGAGGAGGAGAATAAATCTCCTCAAAATATTTATAGTTTTCACAATAAAATCTGAGCTTTCCAATATCCACCTCTTTATCAAGACCATTGAAAGCACCTCTTCATCTTCTCCCTTCAATTCTTCACCTCTTCATCTCCACCATACACTACCCCATTAACCATCCAAATTACACTTATAATGTTGAACCACAAGTGGTTCAACATGTTTTTGTAGACCATTTGAGCATATTTGGGGCATATTATAATGGTTAGGTCTTAAGGGCTTGGATGAAGTGGTGGAAGTGGATAGTTAGGATGAAAAGGCAAATTTTATGGTTGTGATGAAGAGGTGGAAAACAATGGTTCGGATTAAGAGGTGTAAAGATTAAATAGTTTGAGGAGATATTATCTCCTCCTCTTCCTTCACGTTCAGAAATGGAGTAGTGGCAGTGCTCTAAGAGGAGGGTGGCAGCCTCCTCTTCATTTGATTGAAGGCCCTTGCAAGGGATTTCTGTTGTATTTTGATCATGTTTTATTGCAGAAAATATTTATCTTTGTGCAAATTTTGATGTCTCATTCAGTTGATATTCAATTGATCTTTTCTTGAGATGATATTTTATGGGTGTTGGCCTGGATGGGGAACCAGGTTCAACATTATGGCACTCCTGGTGGGACCTGGTCTTTTGATCAGGTTTTTTCTCCCCAGTAGAAGCTTGGTTGCCGATTTATTGAAGGCTAGATGCAGCAAATATGGTTGAAGCGCTTGTGCAGACAACATAGATGATTTTCAAAGCCTGTGGATGGAGCAGCAGATAATGCAGATAATTTCAAAGCTTGAGGATAGAGCTTTTACCTAAAGATTTCTGCTACTTTCACATCTCTGCTACAGCGATTCCTTGCATAAACCGCCATAGCCACAAGCCTACTGCCTGAAATTTTGCCCATCTTCGGATTTTTCTGCCCAGACCCTCACCGCCTTCTATCTCTGCCAGAGCCGAAATTGCATTTTGCTTCAATGCCTTACATTTGCATGATTATTGCAAATCCCTGCCACAATTCATTCTGTTTCTGCATCACCGCCTTCAACGTCGAAAGGATTTCGCATCTGCTTACAATTGTTTGCACCTAATTCTATACTGCATCAGAATATGCCACCTTGAGCTCTACCTCTAGATCTTTCTCAAAATAACCTGTGCCTGCTATTTTGTAAACCGAGCTGTGTTTGAACAGCCGAAATCTCATGCTTCGTTGCTTTATCTTTTGCCCTATTCTTTCTTGCCCTAACCCTAAATATTTCTTTATCCTTGTCTGCTATTATTCTATTTTCCAACCATTGCCCATAGCCTATTATTTTGGGGCACCCCATGGTTCTTGTTGGGACACCCTAAGGTTTTGCCAATGTATGACATGCACTAATGATGCTATTTTATATAACTTTATTATATTATTTTGCCAAAGAGGGTTACTTCTGCGTGGACCAGAGCCACAGTAGCCAGTGCGGACGTTGGGAGTACCTTTCTTGGACTTGTTGAGTATGGTTATTCACACGTGGTCCAGAGCCAAAGTAGCCAGTGCGGGCGAGTGGATGTGCCCAACTCATTTTTGTGTACTTCATAATGTATCTTTAAGTGCTATATTATGTGTTGGGCCGAGGGGACCGGCCCGCTTTTTTTTGGGGCATAATGTTGAACCACAAGTGGTTCAACATGTTTTTTGAAGACCATTGACATATTTGGAGCAACCACAAGTGGTTCAACATGTTTTTTGAAGACCATTGATATATTTGGGGCAATGGTCAATAAGTGTAATTTGGGGCAATGGTTAATGGGGTAGTGTATGGTGGAGATGAAGAGGTGAAGAATTGAAGGGAGAAGATGAAGAGGTGCTTTCAATGGTCTTGATAAAGAGGTGGATATTGGAAAGCTCAGATTTTATTGTGAAAACTATAAATATTTTGAGGAGATTTATTCTCCTCCTCTTCCCTTCACGTTTCTTTATTGGAGCATGGTGGCAATGCTCATATGAGGAGGGTGGCAGCCTCCTCATCCTTATGTTGAAGGCCCTTGCAAGGGAGTTTCCTGTTGTATTTGTATTTAGTTCCTTTTAATGGAAGATAAATCTTGTTGAAAGATAAATCTTGTTGCAAGTCTTGATTTTTGGCTATGGTATTCAGATGAAATTATATGGGTATTGGCCTGGATGGGGAACCAGGTTCAACATTACATCATGGAGGGACTAGTCCTTTCTTTGTCAAATAACTCTCAAGATAGGGATCCATCTCCTTAGTCCGATCTAGTTCTGGATGCGTTTTGACAACATCTGATACTGTTTTACCAGAAGCCAAGCCACTCATGATGGACATGAATAGTACTAGAAACTCATCTGTTGAGTAATCTTGTGGAGTATAAGTTGGTGGATTTAGAGCCTGACCTTGATTATAAAAGCACTTAAGAGCATCATCATCTACTATTATGATGTCCTCTTTCTTTTGAATGCCAAGCTGATCCATCATAGTACCAAGATGTTTCACGAAGACCGGTTTGCCATCCGGATCTCTTGGATGTGGAAACTTTATATACTTACTTTGGTCCCAAATCGTCACAAAGTCTCGATTCATGCCTCGTAACACCCTAAGTACTTCATCAACATTTCTGCGTTCCATTGAGGACCAGATGGCAACTCGAAACAATCTGAACGCCTCATTCATCATATCTTCTAAGTGTGGACGAGGATAGATCCACTTAGTATTCGATTCTAGAGGGACTTGCTCGAAGTCATCCCCGTTAATAAGCTTCTTAGGAAACGTTTTACACAGGACACCATTCAGATCGAAGACAATGATTTTGTCACAAGCAGGTGGAGGCCTGAACCATGGAAAACAAAGAGTTAGCCATGCAAAAGTGTTCTGCAATACACGCCAAGCGCGTTTTATCCTTCATAAATAAGCTACATATCGCGCCTGGCGTGAATTACCTTTCATCGTCGTCGTCATCCGCAGCAGTCTTAGCGTCTACTTCACTCCGAGGATGCTTACTGTCAGAAGCATGAACGCCACCGTTAAGTTCGGACACGTTCTCTTCTATGAAAGCTACCACAGGGGTTTGATTCCTAACCTCAGTGGTTGCATCTGAGCTTGCATGATCATCCTGGCTGCTATCAGCAACTGCCGCAGTCGTATCCCCAAGCTGGACATTACCAGTTGGAATGTTATGAAGCATGGACTCCAAATTTTTCTCCATGGTCTCACGTTCCCACTCTAGCATTTCGGCCTTCTCCTCGGGGGTTGCATTGCTTTTTGAACATTCCGAGTTGCAAATGAGGCTTTTGTGAACTAGTATTCTGCTTCTGCCCTTTGTAAGGTACCAAAGCCCACGGGTTTTTATCTTTGACAGGACCCCAATCAGCCGTGGCTAGTACCTTTTCGAAAAACACTTCAAGGAAATCCCCGGATCAAGTCATCGTTGATTTAAACTTAAACATCTTCTTGATGTCTTCGTGGCCTCTCTACCAATATACCCTCCAACATGCAATTCACGCTAGTGGTATCAAGTGGTGCAAATGCCTCAACAAGATAGCTTGCCGATTGATTGCAAACCCATGTTTATTCAAGGGTCCCTTTTCTTTTCATCAATTCCAGAGTGATGTCTTTCCCTGTAGAGGTTAGGAACATCAAATTCCTCGCCTTCATTTGCTTCATCCTCATCATCCGCTTTGTAGAAGACATTTTTCAAGTTGGGTTTATCCAAAAGAAAACACCGCCACGCACCTTTATCCGATGCCCCTTTGCTCTTAGCTACCTCATAGTTGTCATCCGCACAAGGGATATCATTATGAAGATTATACAAGCGCTTTTATATCGTGATCCTCAAATCAAGATCCTTTGTCTCAAAGAGAAGAGAGCCTTCCCCAACGACCTTTAGGCATTCCAAGTCGTGTGAAGCCACCAAAGCATGCATATGAGGCTCTCCCTCGGGGCATATGATGACAATAGTAAAGAGCTTCGAAGTTGTTAAGCCTATGCGGCTACTAAAAACTGCTCAGATACTCTGTTGAGTCATCCCCTTCTCTCCTTTTTGTCCCGCTATCCAATACAAACAGAAAATATTACGAGGGCCTATTGTTGTATCGGTAGGAGACCTTTATAGCCAGAGACCGTGTATTGGAGTGCAGGTAAGTCACCACCAACATCTTTCAGGACGGCAACCTTTCTTCTCAGCTCAACCATCACCTTATCAGATAGCTTTGAGGTGTGCTGTTGGTTCTTTGATTTCCTGTTTTGCAGAAATTCCTTCGACCAAAAGACGTATTTCTTGATGTCATCAGCAGACACGCCATACTTGTCTACAGGCCGACTTCAGACAATGTTACATCACCAGATAGCTTCTGAAGTTCTTCACCAACTGCTACCTTCATAACTCGCATGTTCTTTATATGAGTGCAACAATCAATGAAGGACATTTTGTCCTTAACTGAAGAAGCCTTCTTGTACAGAACTTCTTTGTTTATGCATTGATTTAACAACCAAATGATTTCATCATCTTGAAGGCCCTGTACTTTCCTCATCTCGGTAGTCTTGAGATCAAATATTGAAGTATCTTGAGGAGGCACTCGTCCCATTGGGTCTGGTAGTCGCTTTCGAGCATAGGCATCCTGTATCTGCTCCACTTCGCCTGCACTTCGCCCCTTAGCGAAGACGATCTTGTAGGCATCTCAGGGGCCTCTGAAGCCGCTTCGCACGCCTCGCCGCTTCCTCCCCAGTTTTTTCCCCGCTTTTGGCTCTTGGTTTCCTATCTTGGATTATAGTCTGAGCCAAGGTCTTTTCCAATGCCTTAAATTCCTCAGACTTCGTTCCTCCCTGTTTTGTTTGCAGGGGTCTTCCATATTCTATCCATTACTGGCGGGCATGACGGAGTTGTTCCACGTAAGGGCTGCACGTGTAAGGAAAGCATGTCGCCAATATGAGCGGGGCATACAAAAATTAACCGCTTTTAGATCAAGCAAAAGGATAATCAGAAACGCCAAAGGCGTACCGTGCCAATTCGCTACCGGGCGTGAATTCATGCTTTATTCGGGCGCGGAATTCATGTTGCCAATTCACGCCTGGCGTGTATTCGTCCGCGAATTGTCAGCATGAACACACGCCACGCGCGAATTGCCAACGCATCGCTGCGACTCATGCCGCCACTTCGCTGGCGGGCGAATTCATGTTGGCACCGCGGGCGTGTTTCATGCCGACAATTCATGACGAATACACGCCAGCGCCGAATTGGCAGCATGAATACACGCCAGGCAAAGAAATTGGCAACGATCGCGATTCGCTGGGGCGTATTCGTCACCAAGAAAATGCAAGATATTGGGCGGTCGCTGGGCGTATTCATGCCGACAATTCGGACGATCGACACGCCAGCGCCAATTGGCAAAGATGAAATCACGCCACGTGAATTGGCACGCCTTGACACACGCTGGACCTAGTCTACTACTGTTATTGCTACTTGATATATCTGACTCTATTCCACCAAATATACTAACCTTTTATAAAGAAAGACTTCACTCATTTCGCTCAATGTTGCACTAATCTCGCCGCATCCTCTGTAGGGTATGGGGGCTTAGAAACCCACACCTCCCGTGGTTGTAATGTAGCGTATACATTGTTTGTCCGGTTTGCTTAGCCTAGTTGGATAGGGATCGTTGTGCCTCAATAGAATGTCATTCCGGCAATAATAAAGAAGCATACATTAGGGTTCTCCACCTTAGCTCTTCTAGTGTTGTCCACCGGAGTGGAGCATCCTTTTTCTTATCCCAAGGAAGCACGCCACCGGCATAGGAACTTGCCCCGGATTCCTCACCATCGCCCTCAATATTTCTCTTGCATGCTCAGGATCATACCTCCTGCTAACAAGACTTGACTTATGTGATCTCAACGGACGGTCAACATGGATGGGATGTGTAAAAGATTGGCCAAGTGGGTAGTTGTCCCGATACTTGACTACCCTACTCATTGCCTCCAGCTTTTCGAATTTCTTTACAGTCATTTTCTGAGTCATTTTCCGCCAAAATGCCATCAAAGATGATGATATATTTGGATGTCCTTTCCTAAGTCCAACAATCTTCTACATCCCCGATATCATTTTGATGCTTCATCTCCTCCGTTTAGTAACTTGGAGAAGGTCCTCGTAAAGCTCTCCTCACATTTTTATGCAGACACCCCTTCACTAATAGAAACCGGAGTGAGGATCCCCGTATTTTGAGGCCATCCGTATTTGAAACATAACTCAAAGACTCACGCCCTTCTTCATCATAGACCATCTTTTGAAAGCCGCTTGAAACATCTGGCATGTGTAAATCTTTGAAAGTGACGAGATCTTTCTTGTGGTTCTTCACAACCTCCACTAGGAGTTGACAACATATGTCATCCTGCTCCTCACAAGTGATAAGAATACCTTGTTTCTTCATAAGATCGGTGTCTTTCTTTCTGGAGTGTAAAACAAGATCCACCTTACCATTTGTTTTGCCTACATCAACATACCACTCCGCACTGTCATCCATCTTCTCCTCGGGGCATGGAGGATCTGTGCGTGCTCTGATAATGGATCCGCTATCATCCATCGATAATGCATAGGATACTGCATCCTCATTGGGCTTTCCCTTTTTCTGTGAGCTGGAGCTCGCTGGAGTATCTTCCGAGCCTCTTGCTTTCTTAGGAGGAGGTGTAGGAGCTACCATTCGGTTTTGTCTCTTCTTCCCTGCAAACGAGGGTGCAATACACGCTTAGCGCGATTTCGGGTGGTCATCAATTCCGGCCAGGCTAAAGTACAGAATGGCATACAGTCCCCAATTACAGACATGCACTCATAAGGCGTGCCACAAAGATGCCGAACGTATTACACTTTCAAGCAGGCCAACTAAACACGGTCATACTACTTTACAAATTATAGAACAGTTAATCACGAGCAGGACAATTTAACACAGGAAGGACATTTATTATGCAGATGCAAATAAAGTCACTGCAGAAATGAGCAGCTAAAGAAATGATAGACAGGAGTGTGAGCAGCTATAGAAATTTAAGTCACTGCTACAGAAATAATAGACAGGAGTATAGGTAGAAGATACAGAGCAAATACAGTAAATACATTAAATACAGTAAATACAGAGCAAACACTGCACACTAATCAGAGCAATGAACAATGAATGAATAACACACAGAATGATGACAATATCGACCTTCAAAGACCTTCTCTCGCGTCCGCCCGAGTTTGAGCAAAGACGACCTTTGGGTGGCATCTTCGCGATGATCTTGAGCGCCTCGGAGTTCTTGAGTTCTTGAGCGCCTCGGAGTTCTTGAGCGTCTCGGAGCAAGTCGACAATCAAAAAGCAAGAAATGGAATTCAAAAACTTATATAGATTTCCATAAGGCGATTAGGTCGGCTTTCGATCGACGGGTTTCATTCGGATCGACTTTTGATCGACGGTCCGATAGAAGCGAGCGGTTATTAAAATTTCGCGGATCGACTTTTAATCGACGGTCCGATAGAAGGGAGCAGATATTTAAATTTCATGGATCGACTTTTAATCGACGGTTAGCAATCTTACGATTGGGCCTAATGGATTCGGGGCCGATCGACGAAAGAAATGGCTCTACGACCGTCGTATTGTCAAATCCCATAATTAGATTTCACTCAGCGGCTAGAAAAGCAGTACAATTAACGGATAATTTGAAACTACCACCTAATCTTGCCGCCAGCCTTTCTTGTCATTCGAACTCGAAAGAACTTGGAAGAACAGGAAGAACTCGAAAGAACTCGGAAGAACTGGGAAGAAGCCGGCGCCTGAGCGATGTCGAGCGCCTTCATGTAAGTTCATCTACTCTTCCATAACCCAAGCTCCAAATTAATCCCATGATCTTGCGACATTGAACAGCGTTGGAGAAGAATGCTACATACCGACGAATTTAATTTGAAGAGGAGGGTGGGAAATTGCAAGATAGAATCAGTCGATCCGGAAGCAATCTGCCATGGAGTTCCTCTTGGAAATGATCATGTGAAGATTCTAGTAACCAGTTGCCATTTCAACGACGAAGCATTACCCAGAAGGCATCCCCGATGGAGACACAAAGGGTGAAAGCATCTAACCTTTGTTGCATGGCCGCAATTCGCTTAAAGAAGGTGAGTTTCATTTTCTTGGAAGACATAGAGGAAGATTGAGTGCTCATACTAAAATGCACAAGCTGATTCTGTCATATGTATGAAATTAAAACGCTTGCATGCCAGACCATTCATTCAATATTGCAAAACTATAAGGCCTGCGGACCCGGAGCATTCGTGAATTTAAAAACACCAGTATTCTTTACATGGATGGGATATTCTTTAAAAACCCGCATTCTTTACATTGTTTTAATTACATCTGTGTGTTATTCATCTATGTGTTATTCATCTGTGTGTTGTTCCTCAGTGGTCTCAAATGCTGGCACAATAGTCTCAAATGCTGTTGAAAAAAGATAAACTGGCATACAAGATTCGGGCAACTAAGATGGTGCAGCTATTGGGATATTACCCAAAATGGCTTCGAGGTCTGCAACTCTAATTATCAGCTTAGCATTCTCCATTTCAAGCCCCTAAATAGCACGACACTACTCATTGAATAAGCTTATGCTTGTAGCCTATGCTGGCACAGGAGGAACTTCAGTTGAATACGCGCCATGCGTATGTTTAGTTGAATACGCGCCAGGCGCGAATTCATTGAAAAAACAAATTAGTAATTTCGCGCCATGAGCTAATACCATTCACTTGTAATTTAAATGCCATGCGTGTATCCTGTATTGTACTTTAAAGCAGTACTGTAATTTCTTCAGAAGCTGTACTGTAATTTTTAAATTCGAGAGAGCTGAAGTGAGATCACGCCATGCGCGAAATATGTTTATGTGCAAAATGTTTATATTGTGCAAGTCCAATACACGCCTGGCGTGAACTGCATAAAGCTAATTACTGTATGCAATTCACGCCAGGCGTGTATTGGACTGCTTGACAATTTAAACATTTTGCACACAAACAGATTTCGCGCCTGGCGTGATCTCACTTCAGCTCTCTCAAAATTAAGAATGAAAGAGCCAGAACTCAAAACAGCTTCTGAAGAAATTACAGTTATGCTTACAAGTTAGAGTTGACACTAAAGAAACATATTGCAGTCATTAATCCTTGTATTGCTGTGACGTTCCAGGCATTTATACGGTATACGTATGCACGCCGGGACACGTCACTAGGACATAAGGGGGTAATTGTCTAGGTGGGAGTCGACCACAATGGTTTTATTTAGCTATGTTAATAAATCCATTGTGGATAATTATAAAGTATATAGCCTAATTACCCTAATTAAGCTGAATTAGTTAATTAGCACCAACAAGGGGGTGCCACTTGGCCCAAATCGATTGGGCAAGGCATGGTTTCCATTTTGGACACCCAAATTAGGGCTTTTGTGCCCAATTCGAATTAGGAGCAGCTGGAGATGGAGGAGAGGAGCTGCTGGGCGCCCAAGGAGCAGTTGAGCCCAAGGATCATTCTTTGGCCCCAGGGACCGCTTTGACCCCGAATCGGCGGGACACCCACTAGCTGTCGCTGCCACCCTAGTTACAGCAAGATGGAAGCACCCCACGATAATGGTTCCAGCCGAAACACTGGAGTCCCATTTAAGGCGTGGGCCGAATGACCCCTTCGTGTCCTTCTTTCGGGCACCATAATATGGGTGGCCGGAATAGACGGAGGGCCCTGCTCATGGCGAGGTGGTCGCCATGGGAGGGGAAAGTCCCCGTGATGTATACGTCCGGGTCTTTGATATATTCGTGGAGCGTCCATTGGTATCGTGAGCCATGATTCCGGTTGACCTAATCATAGCACCGCCCAAACTCTAACTTCGTAGTTCGCCGGGCTAGGTAGGAGGCTAAGCTAGTGTGATTGTTAGTTCTTTGATGTTTGGCTTTGTGTTAGGTTAAAGTAAGAAATTGTAAGTTTAAAGAAGTTAGGGCTTAATCGAGGACCCAAGTTTGGAGGGGCTATAACTTTTGTAGGTAGCCGGATGAAGGCGAAATGGCTCCATTGGATCGGGCGTACCCAAATACCCTAGGACAGTCGTTAGCTGGTGAAAAATGGTCAAGGAGGGGCCCCGAAAGTCAACTCGGGCGCCGCCTGCTTTTCGGCGACTCAGAATCATGGTAGGAGCGCGTATAATGCCGTCGGCGCCCGACCGTATAAAACGCGTATTTCTGCCGTATAAAAATTTTCGTATTTTTTTTATGTACATATTATTTTGGCGCCCCAATCCAGATTTGAACCCATGACCTCTCAACTCCAAGCCTAGGTGCCTACCACCACACCAAGCTCTCTCTTGAATATAATATATGTATTCACATATTTCTTATACACATATAGTACTCTATTTCTTTGCATAGCAACTTTTGTATAAAAAGGTACTATGGGGTCTTGAACCCCTGACCTTCTGCGCCCAAACCAAGACCTTTACCAATAAGCCAACTTTTTTCTTGAAGGGATATAACCCTTTTTCTAGTATTTATAGTGCATCTATTTCCCTATTTAAATTAGAGGCATGCCTTTGGTAAACCCACGAAGTGGAGGCGCCATAACCGTCGGAGCAAGCTTTCTCGCCATAGCCGCAGGAGCAAGCTCTCTCGCCATAACCATCGGAGCAAGCTCTCTCGCCATAGCCGCCGGAGCAAGTTCTCTCGCCATAGCCGCCGGAGAAAGCACTCTTGCTATAGCTACGGGATAGTCAACCGGATAACTGTTAACCATATATAAAGCTAGTATCCCCTAGGAATAAACCGACCAAATAACACGACGTAATCCAGCAAGTCCGGCCAACTTGTTATGATAACATCAACTCACTTGGTGGGACTAATTCTGGAATTTAATTAACGACAGAGCAACTCTCTAGAATAGCAGCATGTGTTATATCCTTGGATATTCTTTAGGCGACGATAATAATGTCCAGTTATCGGCGTTCCTCGGTCCATAACTTTAATTATTTTTCCTTTGGTAGATGCCTTGATAACACAATTTCTTCGGGCCTTGCCATCATTCAATCTATACTACATTCATATGCTTTATATTAGACCTTATTCGACGTTATATAAGTAATGTTTTATAGACATATTTATAATTAACGTTATCTTGTAATGTGTCTAAACCTTGACTCGTCTCATTTCCTAGAACCAAGGGGCGGCTTTCTTTTAAGCCCAACCAACTAGGGACGTTACCATTTTTCCATCGGCCCCTCTACACCATGGGTAGCTTTTCCACCTACCACCCCTCACTACTTCTTCCCAATGGTGCGTGTTCTTTTTATGGACCATTTTCCCCCCACCACGGTACAAACTTCTGCGTAATATGGACCTTATAACCCGTTTTCTTTGTGATTTTATACGTTTTTTGGCATGGTTTTCCCACATTTCATGAACAATTGCCGCGAGGCATACTAATCAATACATCTAGAGTGCACCAAGTTTTTGCATGCAATTTGTGCAATTTTATCTCATCCTCCTCAATGGTTTGATGATGAGTGTCGGGAGGCTTACAAAGAAAGCTCTTTTAATTCAAAAAGATCCAAGGGCTTATAATAAAAGCCCTTTTCTCAAGAACAAGAAGGCCGAATTAGGGGCACGGTTAGGGTTTGTGGCGATTCTAACGTGGTGTTGCACCCTCGGGCTTTAATTCTTCCCTCTGTTCCATCCAGGGTGGTCCTTCTTGAGTTTTTTTTTTCACGTTTTGCCCGGGGATCAAGGGGTAGAGTGGGTTCCCCTTTTTATTTTCCATTAGGGTGTATTCTGCGGGGATTTCTTCATGGGTCACGATACCGGGTAGATTTTTATCACGTTTCTTATGTCATCATGGGCCCAATTGTTTAGCTAGGGGGCGAGCTAATTTATCTCGGCATGGAGCTCAAATTGCGCGGCCTCCAATGGGCAAGCGGATCAAGCAATAAATGGGCACGAAAGAGGATTTGCTAAAAATGGAAGACTAAAGATTTGTGGTGCCCAATATTCAACGGGGATCATCAATGTCGGGATCTACGGGTTTTATTTCAGAATCTGAATCGGTTCTCATTATGATGGGGATTTGAGATGCTTAAATATGAGCGGCTTGTTTCGGAGCACTTCACCCAAATTCTAATCTCGGATGCTTTATTCCACCATTGATCATATCTTAAATCTTGCTATCCATTATTGAAGATAGCAGGATCGCCAGCAGAACCTGGTTGGACAAACCAAGTCATTCGAGCACAAATACCGTATTGATCGATGTTGCGGGGTATGTGGAGCATGAAGCTATTGCCATCATGTGAAATAAATTTGCTTCTTGTTACCTTTTGTTGATGCGAAGATTGGGGCACAGCGGTGGCTCTTTGGATTAAGGGTCGGTCGCTTACCCTCTCCCCCCCATTTGTCTTCTCATTGAGGTCTAAGATAAAAATCTTTCGAGCATGGTCCCTCCCTTTCTTAATTACAAGTGGACTCACAAAATGCATCTTCTTTAACCTCATGGTTCTCAATTTAAGGAGATAAATGTGAACTCTGGATGCGAGTTGTTCTTCACTTTTTGCCAATTCAAAGGCATGCAAGTTAACATAAGGCAAAAACTAGGGTGCTTGTTCTTGACTAAGTAATTACAGCAGCTAAGGCTTCCCACACCAAGCACTAGCCGAGGAGTAAAATAAGAGCTTCAAGTTTATTAATTAACATAGTTTAACTTGTTAAATTGTTTTATTCATGGAGCAAGCTTCTTGAATTGTTTTCCATTTTGTAACAACGGTTCGGGCTCTTAATGTCATTTCAAATGACAAAAGTTGGTGTCCATGCTTGGTTTTTCATTTGTATGGGGCGCGGTTTATCTTGCACAAGGAATATGGGTCAATACACGGAATGACCTCGGCGGCTTGGCCTACCACTCTTCTTGTTTGATCCAAAGACCACAAGATCGTTAGGGAAGAGCAAGCGGCCGTAATCAAGTTTCGCACAAAGCACTTGATCTTGTTTTTGGAAGGCATTGCCTTCCCAACCCTTGTTCCTAGTTGGCTTTACGGTTTTTACGTTTGGTTGCACCATGCCCGGAAAGGTTGCAAACTTCGTGTCTTGATTTTGTTGGTTTAAAGTAATCAAAGGTCCGGTGCCCTTAGTTTTTTAAAGGCGTTGACTAAACTAGAAAGACATTAAACTAGAAAGACATCAATGTCGAGCGACATCAGCAAAGAGGTATATCTGCAACCTCACAAACATGGGATCTCGGGATATGCTGCAAAAGGGAAGGCTACTCTAAAGATCGGCTGTGCTTTGCACATAGTTCTTTGAGAACATGCAACGGGAGGGCATAATGCTAGACCCGATAACACCCTTAGAGGCGGGGAGAGAACATCCATGAACTTATTATTGGGCCGGAAGTTTAGGTGAACATTGTCCTTGGGAATAAACTTTGATAGGTATTCCAAGTGTGCAAAGCTTAGAGGATCAGAGAGCTTTTTGACAAGTTGTTGGATAGAGATATAGTGTTATGGATTCATAGTGTTTCAGCACACACACATGAGCACTTTATTTGCCTTCACCCTTAGCAAATGCTTTTATTAATAGGCGTTGGTAGTGGAGACAAATTTTTGGAACTCCCAAGTAATGGCAAATTGGTCTGTCATTAGTTTTACTAAGCTATTCTATTCTATTCTATTAGGTTGTTTTCTCTATTTAAACCTTGAAAGTTTATTTCGTTTGCTTTTTTAAGTTAGGGCAACTAGGGACCCAAAAATTTTTCAATATAGCAATCAACACACAACTACCATTAACATTATTAACACAAACCATTTTTTCCCGCATTTAACACATTTAAATTAAAATCCCCCTTTAAACCCCCACAATATTTGGTTTGGGTGCCATATTCACCATCTATATGGATGTCATTAATTATCGAGAGCCCAAAATTTACAATACATGTACAAAATTTTCACCATTGAGTACATTCTCTCAAACCTTATAGTCAAACCCAACCATTGTTGATTACTCACCTCCTTCTAGGGTATCCAGATATGGTTGGGGCAAAAGTATTTCCAACCATTCCTTTAGTGCCCAAATGGCGTTAAGTTCCACAAATGAACTTACATATTCCAACGGGTTATGTGAATATCCCAAAGGGCGTACCACCCAAAGACCCTCAAGATAGGCCTCCTCTATTCCGAGATCTTGTGTTCAAGTCTCAAGGGGTAAATCATATGTCCTCATGGACGCTAATGTGGCATGACATATAAATGCTATCTACCTATCTATCTATTTATTAAAAATGTCCTTGGTGAATTCAATTCACCATCTTGTCTTAGGACATGGAAGTCTTCTTCCTAAGCCATGCACCAAATCTTTAAGGAGTTTTTCAGCTCTTCTTTGCCTTTCAAGCCGCCAAGTCTACCTTTGTATATTAGCAATGACCACCCTTCATGTTAGGTAATAACCTTTCTATCCAGTTACTAAATATCATGCATCGGGGTCCTTTATTTCGTCAATATGTTTTCTCGTCTATGGCCGATTTTTCGATTATCCGGCCCTTACGTCTGCCACATCGTTTACAAATCATCCTTTAGTTGTGATCAATATTCAGTAGAGTCACCAATCCAATTACTCCTTTACGTATCCGTTAACCGTCTTGTTGATTCTAACCGCTATTATACTATCTATCTATCTATCCTTATGTTGTAAACCTACCTATCATTGGAGGTTATAATTCAACATTGTCCTACATCCTGGAAATGTTACTCATTACATTTCTTTGTCATGATGTCATCTTTGCTATTTTGGCATTCCAAATGACTTGACATCCGCATTTAAGCCATAGTCATGGCCTAAGAGCGGGTGAGCCTTATTGCTCATCGTGAATTACCTGGAGTCATCAAGGTGCTTGCCTTGTACTTTGTGACCCTTTCTACAATGGACTTGTATCCATGTTCGAGTCCTATATATATCCTAACTTATACCTCCATGTAACCCATGGCGTTACCTCTGCCTGATCCAGGTATGGATCATGTGGGAAAGCTAGTTTTAGGTGTCTACTCAAGACACATTTTAACTTTTAGCATGTAACTCCTATTTGATACCTATCCTGGAATTGTACTATTGTACTACTCAACCCCACTACCTTAAGTTTTATTCTATTGGCCGTTGACATTTATTTCAGGTGCCAACTACGACATCCTACCTTAGCCTACAACCGAGTGAATGTTGTCTTTCTCTCCTTGTGTCGCCACTTAGATTAAAGTCGTATTTAATTAAAGTGGGACAAATCTCGAATTTTGGGAATTTTGGGAATTTTTCTCGAATCTCGGGGGGGAGGGAGATGGGGCACACCTTGATAAGGAGAAGGGTAGGAGGAGAAGGAGGGAGGGGCCCCAGTTGAAGAGGGGAAGGGGCTAAGTAGGAAGAAGAGGGAGAAGCTAAGTTGGAAGAAGAGGAGGGAGAGGAGAAAAAAGGGCAAAGGAGGGGCGGGGGAGGGATACGTTGGAAGAAGGAGGAGGGAAAGGGGAGGGGAGGGAAGGGGCGGGGGGAGAGAGCAAAGAGGCAAGCGAGGAGGGAGGGTAGAGAAGAGCAAAAGGGGCAAAAGAGGAGAGGTTGGGGCAAAGCGGGGCAAGGGTCTCCCCAACCTTTCCAAAAAATAAATAAAAAAAGGAGAGAGGGGGGGCAAAGGGGGCAAGGGTCTCCCCACCCTTTCAAAATAATAAATAAAATAAATAATAATAATAATAATAATAAATATATAAGTATTAATAACTATAGCTTTATTAATAAATAAATATTAAAAATACATTAATAAACTAAATTATTATTATATTAAATATAATGACAACAAATTTTTTTTACTCGCCTCGCGAGGCGAGAATGGGCAAGCCGACTGGATCAATAAGCCATCAATAAGCAGGAAAATAGGAAAATGAATCTCAAAAACCTTATATCCTCGGGAGAAAAATCTCAAATCCTACCTCAGTATTATTTCTTCTTCCTTTTATGCAAACAATCCGTCCAAATCCTCAGCCCATCTGGATTGGCAGTTCACAAATACAGCCAAGGGTTGCAAGCGCTAATTCGAGATCTGGGTATGGAGGGCGCCGTGATGCAAACAAGGGTTTAGCTGGGTCTGTTTTAAGGGTGCAAGCGCCGGAAAGAGCAAGAAGGGTTCTAAGAAAGATGATTACGTCCATCGTGCGATTCCACGGCGGGATTGCCTCGGTCTTGGCGATCGGAATCGGCGGCCGCCCCAGCTCATCCATCTGTTTGCAAAAAAAGCTTTCCATAAGTTCCGGTATCTTCATCTTCCTCTATCAAAATATCAATCCCTCACAACAAACAGAGGAAAAACAGGGGATTTGGAGTTTCGACAGAGTTCTCTTAAGCAGATCTGGCAGGCTGTAGGGGTTCGGATTCCACTATCAGATCTTGCAGATGCTATGGCGGCTTCTTTCTTGCCTTTATTAATGCAAAATCTTACCTCGAGCTTGGCTATGGCGGCAGTCTGGCGCTTAAATCCGTCGCTTAAATTGTTGGCGCTTAAACAGTCTGGCGCTTAAATCCGTCGCTTCCTTCCAGTCTGATTTTCAAGGAACCCTTCGATTCTGTAGCGGACTCTCCATAGCTGTGAATAATGAAGCACCGGTTTAATCGATCGGTTTGAGAGGTTACACGCAGCAAGTCAGATAAGGGCAAAACGCGTCAGGGGAAAAGAACAGGAGGTATAAAAGGAAGCGGCGCCCAGGGAGAAAAGCTAGAAGGAGAATCGATTAGAAGAAGATCGATTTGCTGAAAGCAGACGGGTTTTGGATCCGGTGGGGGGATAGGAAGCACCGGTTTAAAGGTGAAGGCAATCACAGGATAATAAAAGCGAGACAATGATTCATTGTGCATCAGGCTGCTTGGGCTCTCGGCTGCGAAATCAAAACCGCGAATCTGCGGTGTGGCTTATTTACCTTGATGAAGCTTTTGGTTGCGGGTCAACTCCGGTGGAAGCTATGGCTATGGAGCTTCTTAGGAAACAAAGAATCTTAGTGGTACAAAGGCTTCGTCTCAAAGGTATGTACCAAATTTTAAAATTCAACCATGGAAAAAAAAAGGCGGGGTATTAGAAAAGGGGGAAAATAATACGTACCCTTCTTTTGAGGTACACTCTGCCCCTTTTTCAAATTTTTGGGGTGGCCCCACTTTAATGTGGAGGTCACATTTTCGTACCCTTTTTTTTTGCCCCCCTCCCTTTCCATTTCCTTGACATTTTTAGAGGTGCTCTCCTCTTTTTGGAGGCCCCCTCCTCTCCCGTATAGGGAAACGTATATGGTGGGTAATAAAATGGCACATGTGGCTGTGCCTAATATTTCACACGTTAAACATTATGTTGCCATGGTGCATGTTTTCTAGGCATATATTCTTATTCTAAGGGAAAAATTTAACACATTAAATGTGTGCTAATTAGCACACATTAAATGTGTGCTAATACTAATGTGTGCTAATACTAATGTGTGCTAAAACTAATATGTACTAATGTATAAAAATGCTAATGTGTGCTAATACTAATTGTGGTAGTATAAAGTACTAATTATGTGCTAATTGTGTTTCTATTGTGGTAGTATAAAGTACTAATGTGTGATAGAATAATAAACTATGGTAGAAAATTAGATGGATAGATAGATAAAATGATGCTCCACAAAAATAATCTCTGGCCCTTGAAATTGCCTTTTTTTACTCACGGTGCCTTTCTCGACTCGCTGGTCGAAAAAGCCTCTCCCTAAAAAGCTGCGTTTTAAACTTTGGTTGCCTTTCTCGACTTCGCTGAGTCGAAAGACCTTTCATTTCTAAAGCTGCGTTTTTGCTTTGGTACCTTTCTTTCGACTTCGAAGTCGAAGGGCTCTTCAACCCCTAAAAGCTGCGTTTTTGAACTTTGGTTGCCTTTCTCGACTTCGCGGTCGAAAGACCTCCCGGCTAAAACTACGTTTTTAAGCTTTGGTTTCCTTTCATTCTCGCGAGTCGAAAGAACTTCGACCCCTAAAGCTGCGTTTTTAAACTTTTTTGAGGCCGCCTTTCTCGACTTCGCAAGTCGAGAAGGCTCTCAGCCTGTATTTTCAAAATGGCCACGAGGCGTGTTTTTTATTTCATTTACTAGGCTGTAGCATCACTTGACTAACTTGATTTTGTCTTTTTCAGGTCCTTATCTCGACCAGATAGTACATGCTTGGGAGCAATGAAAAAGACCAGTTCATTGAAGAAAGATCTTAGAAGAGGGTGGTAGCATCGGTTTGACATACAACCACGTGGCCTATGAAGGAACTCCTCATACAAATTTCTATCGTCCGTAAAGTTGCTCGTGACTTGGGCCCATGAGCTCCATACCCGTTGCACTAGGTGGTTCATGTGTGAAGAGGGTGTAATCATTGTGATATCATATGGCCACTATGGTGGCTTCACCTTGTAATATATATTGTAATAAGCCCATTTATAAATATAAGGTATCTCAAAACTAGTATTTTTTGGTGATTAAGTAAACAATTTGCTTAATTTTTGTTGAAATTTGTGATCTCTTGTCTACCCACCTAAGAAAATAGAGCCAAAATGTCTCGGTAAAGGAATTCACCCTCACGCGAAAAACTCTTATTTTGAATGACAAATAAGCCCCAAAACAGGGACTCGACTCGCTATCCAAGAAAACTGGGAGAAAGCTTGGAAACCGCGATGTGAACAAAAATTCGAATTAAGGACAGTTTTCGGGTCGGGGTGCTCCTTTTTGTGTAAAATAACAGGGTTCCGAAAAAAAGTGGGAATGGAATGAGTCCCACTTTAATTAAATACGACTTATTACCTCTCCAGCATGTTTATCGTATGTGTACATATATCCTCATCCCACAATGCTAGAGCTCTGCTCTAACTTAGCTGAAATGTAACCTTTGTAGTTCTTATGATGTGGCTGTACCACCTAGTTCCCAAATGGGGCCAACTCTATGTTGGACTTGTACATGCTGATGTATTCACATGTGCGAGGCCGATGCGATCGTGACACGCCCATGTATAGAGGTTTTCTTGATGGCCCGACTTTTCGGTTTATCTTATCTACATCATTTACCTTTTTGTTACGGTGATGTTTGATATCGGACTTCGGTCCTTAAACCTTCTTATGATAAGTATGTCAAATGCACCTTGGTGCTTAAACTCTTCTATGTTTTAAGCTTTCATGCTATTACCTTTGGAAATAAGGAAATTACCTTCCTTTTTATGTATACTTCTTCTATTGCAGTTTTCGATTAACCGGCATTTGTTTAACTAACCCCAATCTTTGAGGGCGGCATTATTTCTAAGAGGGGAGAATGTGGCGTTCCATGTATTTATCACGGTATATGTATAAATAAAGGCGACCGTCACCCAATAAAGATCGCCACCATGGAGTATCTTAACCTAAGGGGTTGACCTAAAAGGGATGAATTTAAACTTATGGTACTTTAACCCCGTACATAAACTATAATTTTCCCATGGGATTATGCCATAGTTCCAAAGGTTTCTACCACAGTCCAAGGCCTTTTCTAAAGGTTCCTTCAGTTATTGTCACGCCTAACCTATTTTTTTCTTAAGTTAGCATGTCAACCTCAACTTTTGATCCCTTTGAATGTTGTCGTCTTTGGCTCCCTCATAGGAAAACCCAATGTTTCAATCTTCGTTAGTAACCGCCATATGATTATCCAATTCCTTACCCTCTTAAGAGTTTCGAAGTCATAACCTCTAAATGGTCTATGCCTCAAGGCAACGAATCCTCCAGCTTCTACTTCTGTACCTAGAATTGTTCACCGCGTGTAGGGTAACTCTTCGATTATATGGACTACTGGTCTATTTCTGATCAATACATCTCGTCTTGATTTTATCGGGACTTAGAATTCCTATGTACTGCCCTCTTCTCGGTTACCCCTAAAGGTATAATTGCCAAAGTCATCGTACTCCTTCTTATCTTCCATCAGGGGACGCAATATTCTTATATATCTTTTCATTCCCAAAACCAAATAAATGCTCTTAGCTTATAACGTTGAACTAATACATTGGTATCTAGAACCTTTGAGTAGTTAAGCTCTCATTATCCGTTGTTACAATACCGTTCCAACCATCCTCGGGATGTTTTTGAACGTAACATCACCGTATACGCTAGACTTACTCTAGCTATTCTCACTCATTTAAACTTTTCTCATCTTCCTTAATACGATGTATTTAGGATAATCAACTCCAACCATTGGGATAGCTTAAGTGCATACCTTAACCCAATATCTTCGTATATAAGCATATCATTATGCTTCTTCTGTAAACATATCATTATGCTTCTTCTGTAAACATTGTCACGTAATATGCCACCAGCCCTGTACGAATATTCTACCATCTTCCAATATGACATACATCTGGATGTCACAATCGACATCCTTGATATCCTCGCTAGTGTAGTATGTAATACTACCAAATCCTTCAAACATCCGAAACCACTACGTTGTTATTATGAGATATAGTAACATGTGTGCACCAACCTTAACTCTAGACTCATATATAATTCGTTGACGTAGCCCCTAGCTGCTTCTCCTATATATGCTGTGGATTTCACACCATACCTTCTAGACTCTCTATCCTTAGGTTGCCTTGGTCCTCACGCTCTAGTCCATAGGGGCACATGCCACCCTAAGTTTCTAGTGGACATACTTAATGTCTACTATAGGAATTCTTATCTTCATTACCTCCGTATTCATATATGTGAACTAAAAGTTCTAGTATATATCCTATCTTTTTCTAGTTATGTTCCTAGTAAATGGTCCTAATACACATCTACCAACGCGGAACTACTCCTCGGGATGCACACACAATACCAAGTCCAGAGCACATCCTCCTTGGCGAGATGTTCATTGGATGCCTCCCTTCTTCATATTCCAGACTTTGGTCTCTTCAAAGTGTCCCTCCAAACTCTCTATATTTGAAACGTTGTTTACAACAACTTTCAAGCACCTCTTGTCTCCCACTTGTCGTGTGGGTACATTACTTGCCTTCCTAATGTATCATTAGTTCAACGTCAACTTTCCTTCATAGAATAAGCTTCGCCAGAGCTCCAACATACTTTGTAGCTTTCAGACGGTTGCACCTTTTGCTAGCAATTGTCGTCTTCCATTCTAGCGATCTTCTGAGAATGCTTATTCACCTTATACGTCGGTTCGACCTCAGCTCTCTTCACCTTGTGGGAAAACTACGTTCCACACTATTGTCCAGTCTCTTATCCGGCGTCTACATACCCTAGGCCGACATAGGATCTGGCCATTTCCTTAATTTTCACCCTGCATAAGGATCATGCATTTGACCAACGTTAATAAGTGTATTCCGTGCCTCGTGGTCTTCTTAGTCGTCTATAATCTTGCGTCTTTGTTTCACACCTCAGGAACATCAATCTCTTTACCAAACACAATATATGCATAATTTATGGATCAACATCCTCATACAACATTATTCTCTACCGTTCCACGAATCATACCTCGCTTCACGTAGCAATAGCTATACAATGTCGGTCGACATTCTATGCTGCACCATCATGGTGAAACCTACACTTTTAAAGTGTTTTCCCTCTCGAGGAGCTGGGTACTTATAATCCGGTTTCCACCTTAGTATAGTACCTCCTTAACATGGTCTAGTAGATAATCATAAACCACTTCTCCATCGGATATATGGAGTGCTATATCTAGTCTCCTTCTACATTGAATAGCAATCTAGATGTAAGCATCATACATCAATCCTCGTAATTTTTAGGTCGATGTTTCACTTACATACCAAACAATCATACCAATTTTTTCTCGGTATCCATCCAAAATAGAGACATCGCAACACTCCTTATTCCTAACATTCAGCACTTCTACTTCAAGTAGGAGCCCGGGACCTCCTCAGTCATCATCATCTAACAGGCTCAGGCCAGACCACGCATGGTTTCAATGCTTCCGCCGTGGACACCACAGTCACAACTGGCCTTCTGTGATACAGGACGATTGCATAGCCATAGCACTGCCGGATAGCGACCGGGGCGGTACCAATTAACGTCGAATGTATATCTCGGTTGTACACATGCCCTATAACTATAAGAGTGTCTCGTATGTGTCATAAATTCTGAAAATAACAATGAAATAAATAAGTAATTCAAATATAAGAATATCGGGACGTCTGGTAAATGTACAAACACAACCAATGAATTAATATGTGTCCTCATGTGACTGTAATCTATGCTAAAGATAGAAAGTGTGAGTGTGGAAACATTAAAGATAATCGAAAGGAGCAAGTTATTTAAACACATAATCAAATATAATAGAAGGGGATAAGTATATAATCTTACACAAACTCTAAGGAATAACGAGACTTAGATAATGTTATAACAAGGTTATGAGAAATAAATAAAAAACGTCTATCGTAATTAATATTAACGAAAGGGTAACTATAAATGTCAGGGGCATCTAAACACTCCACGATAGCAATATATGACTTGTTAAAATTGTAACAAAATAGGAAAACAAAATTTAGATCCAAAATTACATTAAGCCTGGCTGTAATAAAATCACTTGTAAAGTGAAGGGAGAATATAATACATAAATACACAGAACTTAATATGATTAGAATGACTTTCTATTAAACAGTGCGAGGTTAATAACTCTGTATTATAATATAACAACAAATGGAAGTTCTTTATATTTATACATCTTTTTAATATATAATCGAGTTACACGTATCTATAGAAAGAATGCTTTCTAAAATAGATAGAGTGTGAGCTAAATCCCACCGGATGAAAGCATTGAGACTTCCACAAACTTTGGCTTGTTCACTTTTGGCCGGTCCTAAGCGATGATCATGATGTGTTGCCTGCAACAACACTAGTCTTGATCTTTGAGGGCGGCATCATTTTTTTAAGGTGGGGAGAATGTGGCGTTCGGGCATTTATCACGGTATCACATTATGCCGCGTCGGGACCGTCACTAGGACATAAGGGGTAATTGTCTAGGTGGGAGTGCGACCACAATGGTTTTATTTAGCTATGTTAATAAATCCATTGTGGATAATTATAAAGTATATAGCCTAATTACCCTAATTACCCTTTTAATTAGCACCAACAAGGGGGGTGACACTTGGCCCAAATCGATTGGGCAAGGCATGGTTTCCATTTTGGACACCCAAATTAGGGCTTTTGTGCCCAATTCGAATTAGGCTTGGTGGAGATGGAGGAGAGGAGGAGGCTGGGCCCAAGGAGCAGTTGAGCCCAAGGAGGCTGTTCTTTGGCCCAAGGACTGTTTCTTGACCCCCAGAATCGCGGACACCCACTAGGCTGTCGGCGCCACCCTAGTTCTGACAAGATGGAAGCACCCGATAATGGTTCGGTAGAAACAACGGTTAGTAGTAGTTTAGCTTGTGAATTCTAGGGTTGCCCCCTGTTGGGCACTTATTGTGTTGTTTTTGTGCATTCTCTCGTGTTTTAATGGTAGGAACTAACCCTTCATTGTAAAAGGTAAGTTCTCTTTATATTACGATTACGGTTTGGTTCTTAAAAGGATGGATTGATAGTTCTTTGTATGGTATCACTCTTTGAAATGGGGGAATTAAAGGGGGGGGTAGAGACCTCTGAACTCATATCACGATAGTATGTTCCTAGATAGAACCACCCAATAATTCCCAATAAATTAGGCTGTGCACAAGAGCCCACGGGTCATAGGCGCTATGGTGCGGCTTAGCACCGGACAAAGGGACTTGATGGTGAAGTAGGGGTGGGGTCTTGCACGAGCATAAAAGGCTCTGAGACTCCCTCTGATGGGGCTAGGCCTGATAGCCCGTCGTGGAGGGCCAGGTATGGAGTCTGACACTCCACAGGGTGTAGTGGTGTGACCCGTATGGGGCACCATGCACTTTGAGTAGAATTAGGGTGAGTAAGTCGGAGTGCGGATCACGGGGGTCCTTTGTTGCGGCCGCGTATTCTCTAGCTCATCCACGACACCTGCTGTGATCACGGAAGGGGCGCCTCCCAGGCCTGCCTCATCGGACCGGTGTCATGAACACGGAGTAGACTCAAGGGTGATCCCTAGAGCTGCGTCTCAGGAAGGCTATAAGCGAAGCCATAGCATGGATTGACCCATCGCAAAGTGTGCACGGGGAGGGATGGAGTGGACAACCCTAGCCGATGTTCTATGCCCGATAGCGCCATGCCAAGACTTCGGTCTGCTGATCTCTTGAGGCCCAAAGTCGGTCGATCCTCCTTTGGAGTCGAGCGAGGGGTAGAACACGAGGTTTGGGTGTTTTCTTAGTTTTAGATGCATATTCTTTGCCGTTGGTATTTGGATGGATCGCCACCCTTAAGTGGTGGTTATTTATATGTGATTTATCTTGTGTGCTAACCCTTGTATTCATGCTTCAGCGGCGTAGGAGTCCCATTGAAGGCGTGGGCGAATAACCCCTTAAGTGTCCTTCTTTGGGGCACCATAATATGGGTGGCGGAATAGGCGGAGGGAGCCTGCTCATGGCGAGGTGGTCGCCATGGGAGGGAAAGTCCCCGTATATGTATCGTCCGGGTGCCGTATATATTCAGGGAGCGTCACAATTGCCATTGAAAATTTTTACATAAGGCCTTTTATTAGAGTTGCGAATTCAAAGCGACCTGCGAAATTACGGTTACGCTTTTCGGGTTAGAGTAGAAACTAAAGAAACATATTGTAGTCGATAAATCCTTGTATTGCCATTGAAAAATTTGACATAAGGCCTTTTATTAGAGTTGCCCGACTACGTGTTACAAAATTACAGAAGTTCTAGGCAGTTTAAGGAGATGCCTAGCTCCATTCATAATCCTCATTTGAGGCCTTTTTTGGAGATGCCCAACTCGCTCTTCTGAACCAAAAACTAAATAACAAAAACAAAAAAAAAATCAGCCCTCTACCTCCTCCTCTTCTTCCTCCTCCTCTTCTTCCTCTCGAGCTTTCATCACGCCATCTCCTCAAGGATGGCTTACGCTTTAACTTCATCATCGGAGGAGGAGAGAGCGTCCATAATCATCTGCTTTTTTTCTTCTTCTAATTCTTCCCCATTCTTCATCACCTTCCTCCATTTCTTCTTCTTTCTCAATCTCGTTCTCCATCTCCTCATCTGAATCAAAGGGGAGTATGGGGGACTTCGAGAAGCTCTTGGTCTTTGGTGCTCGGATAATCTTTTTCGGGCCCGAAGCTTGCCACGAAGAAATAACTCCTGCGCAATTATCCGGATTGTAGTGCGGAGAGCAGCCCGGCATCTGGGGAGGGAGGAATGGATTTCTTTATCAATTTTTTTATCGCCTCTTAAGCCTCTCGGGAGGCGTCAGTCCCGCGATGGAGGCGGGGCCCGAGGCGGGCAGCATGGCTCACCATGGTAGAAGGAAGAAAGGAAGAAAGGAAGAAGGAAGAAAGGATTGGCGGTTGAAAGAATGGAGGGTTTCTTATAAGCGCATTGTAATTATGATTCCATCACATCATACAAGATTTATATCATATCTGAATTACCTATCATTACTTCTATTGAATTAATTACGCCCTAGGTTATCATTAATTCTCTATAGACTTACCCACATGTCGACTATACTTAAAACCTATGTTTTCATTAATTTTGTATAATTACCTAGACCCGACTATACTTACAACCAACTTTGGCCCATCTAGATTTCGACCTATACTTACCTCATTAGTATTACTAGCATACACCCTATGTTACCATTAATTTTGCAATAATTACCTACACGAGCTATGCTTACAATCTATTTTTGGCTGCACTTACAACATATATTTGTCCATTTAATGTTTTTTTGGTATTTCTTAAAGTTCCTTTAATCGGTTCTCAAAATTACTTTGTCCTTTTTTCGAACTAATATTAAGACATTTCACTTTATATAGGTGAAGCGTGTGGATCCTAAAAAGGGTAAAAATGTAATGCCTATCCCCCCCAACATGTTTCAACATTGTTACCATATGTTCTTATCACATTGTTACCCCATTGTAAACATTGTTCAACTTGTAGGTCAATCTTTGTGGACCACCCAAAGGGTGTTGAAATTTGAGACTACTAAGCAAATTGTCCTCTGATGGGTTGGATTGGAAGAATAAGAAGGTGAAAGTGAAGCACCAATGCAATAAGGAGCTAGTAGGTGAAGGAACTATCATACTAGCTGATCCTATCCGGTATCAATGATGAAAGGTTAGGAGAGGATAAAGTGGGTGTAACCATAACAAGTTTAGAGGAAAAATGGAAGGAAAAAGGATCAAATCACCGGGGTTGCCTTTGCTTGTATTAAACAATTGGAGGTTCCATGCATCATGCCATGGCCTATAGCCTGCATTGAGTTTATAGGAGAATTCCTTTTACCGGAGCCAGAGGTTGTGGATGACACTTTTTTCTTAATGCACCTCCAATAGCTGCGGGGACCACATTTTTGAGAGAAAGAGGGCACACTTTCGGTGGTGAAACATTATCTAACAAGAGGTCCAAGTCAAGTAGTGATTGTTCACGTGAAGCTCGACTAAGGTAAGGGGAATGGAATGTTGTTGGGCTAATTGTGTTTTAGAAGTTTGAAATTGATGAATTGGTGGAAGCAAGAGCCACCTTCAAAGAGTATACTTGTGATGAGAGGAGGACTTACATGTACTCCATTCATGACCTTGCACTTCAAGATGAAAAATTCCCAAAAAAAAAAAAATACCCACTTTACTAGGGACATGGATATGTAAAGTTGCATGGATACATATTCATGGCATTCCAATTTCATCTTGGCAAAATTGGCAAACAAGTCATGCAAAGGGGGAGTAAAATTCCATTACATGGAAATAATGGCATGTTGAGGCCAACTTCTAGGATCTGGCTGCTAGGAAGGTTTTGAAAAATATGTTGAATTCAATCTTTGAGAATATGCCACATAAAAGTAGGAAAGATCAATAGGAAAAAATAGTTGTCGAGAAAGAGATTGCCATCCCATTGTACCCGGAAAGAGCATATTGGAGGAAGTGAATGCTTTGCTTCGAGAACTACAGGTACCTGCAATATCTCAACCCAGCTTTAGCAAGCACTTCAAGCATGTCACTATAGACACTTCGAACAACTTTGCAAAGTGCAACTTGTGTGCTAAGTTGAAAGAGATTCTTGATAAGACCAAGCAACCAAGCCAAAGGGCTAAGATAAGGGAGCAAATGAAGATCACATGACGGACCAACTATCATGTAGATCCACTTATTGGATGTGGAGAACATTATCATGTTTGGAACCCAATAACTATGTTTGTATTATACATGACAAGATGGATCAATCGAAGACTTGTTTGCCACGGTATAGTTACATACCCAAGCAAATCAATAGAGCTTATCCTTTGCAAGTCTCTCGGCCGAGGTGCAATAGTGCATGGCTCGGTGCCAATTTATTATGGCCATTTTAGTTTGCAATTGTGGAGTGATGGTCTGATTTTCATATTGGAAGTGTGATGAGGTGCTTGGGGAACTATGAGAGTGGTTATTACGGTGACCTCCACAACCACGGAGGTGGTAGCCAACCACTCTTGATTGCATTGTTGGATAGAAAGCCTAATAATTTAGAAGTTTACTAAGGCAAGGTTTAGGAAGTCAGGTGCTTGAACATGTTGGAGCCTCAAGTTCCGTCCCCAACCTCATGATCTACCACCAAGGTTCCTCCTCCAACTTGACAATTGTCTTTGAATGAGAATAAAAGCAATTATATGTTCTCATTCCTATCTTATTTAACAGTAGTGGGTGTCTTTGAAAGAGTGAATTTAGGGTTCTTAATGCTGGACATACTCATGAGGATGTGGATGCATTGTTTGGGAAGTATAGTCTTGCGATTGAAATCTCAAAACATGATCAATCTTCCTAGACTAATGGAAGTTCTTAGTGAATGCATTTCACCTTCTCCTATAGGGTTGATCATATAAGAGGTGCACGATTGGAAGAATTTTATCGAAGGTTATGCTCTTGATATGGAAGGTCAATCTAGACCTCTTGATTACACTTTTACGGGTCATGGGAAATAAGCCAATCATGCAATGGAAGATGAGACCTTGGATGATAAATGGAGGCCAGATGAGGGAGTACCTATATGGCACGAAGATGAAAATGGTAAACCTAAGATTCCAAGGGGTCAACCAAAAGCTCTTAAGCCTTTTCGGAGGTGGATTCATTGCAAAGCACATTGGGACATTTACGAATACATCAAGTATTGGAAAAATAACCCAGATGATACCAACCTTGCATTGATAGATTATTGGACCACAGTACATGGATTATTGGGACAAGTAGACACATCCTCGATGAACTCAAAAGATGGATGGCTACCTAAGACTAGGTGGAGAGACTTGATAACACACGAGGAAGGCGATGATGTGGTTAGTAGTATTACAAAGTCCATGGCTCCTCCAATGGCGAAAAACACTATGTTGGTCCTAGGAAAGGAAGGCCTAAATATCTCGGGCTGGAGGATTATGATCCCAAAGATGACTTGCTTTGCCATCAATTTGCACTTATAGTACCCGAGGCGCAATGTGTGGATGGGTTACACCATCTCGAGAGGTTTGCAAAAAAGTAGGTGGCCTTAATGTGAACAAAGTTAGGTGTGGAGTGGTGGTATCGATTACCCGGTTAAATGCAATGGCGGAGAGGAAGAAAGGTATAGAGGCTGTTGGACAAAGAGATGGAAGAAAAACCTATTGAAGGGGATGATTGGGTTGAGTTAGATACTATTTTGTTTTCATGGACCCCAAAAGGTCATCCCGGGCAAAGGCTGCTAGGGTTACAATACGTGGAAGTGAGGAAAAAAGCTATGATATCTCTAGGGGTCACTTCTGAGAAGTAATTGGCAATATGTAACTCGACATGCATATGTGAAATATTTTTAATTTTTAATGCAATCATGTTGTGCTGTTATAAAAAAAAGTCACATTCTCGATGCAAATTTACTAATCCGGGAAAAAGTTGCAGTGCCAAAATGGTCCAAAATCCTGACATAAATCCAATTTAAATGAATGATGGTTATCAGATCTATGTCCAGTATGTAAGCAGAGTTCTGAGACCATTGAGCATTGCTTTTTTATGTGTGATCACCTTAGACATGTATGGGATTGGTTGTTTTCTCTTTTCAGGTCTCACTAATAAGTCAACAAATGCTTCTGGCAATTTATCCAAGTACCTGGATGAAGTTACAAAGTCGGGCTTTTCATTTAGCAGCAGGTTGGTTGTTGTGGACTATCTGGAAAAGACGGAGGCTGGTAGTCTTCAAAGGTCTAGATGTGGCAAATGATCTTCTCCAATATGCTCAAGGTAGTATTGCTAAGTCTTATTATTTTTTTCACTTGCCCCTCGTAAGAGGGGGCAGCGATCTTTTAGGGAGTATTTGGACATGCACACTTATCCTCGGAGATTTTATTTACGTCTTTGCATGTGTACTTGTACTTGACTTACGATTAAATAAAGGCGGCGTCCTTGACAACAAAAAGGAGGTTTATTCGGATGCACAAGTTCTACTTGATGCTCAATGCAACAATTGTCAAAGGCATAGATGCTCATCAATTTGCGATGAAGTAAAGAGTCATATTTGGGACATTATCTTCAAATGCATACTTATTCTCAGGTTTTTTATTTCTTTACATTGATTGGGTGCTGCAATACTGGAGGGAAAAGGGGGTATTGTTTGCTTTAGTAGGCATTCCCTTTAGTGAGTTTTTTAGTCCCCAACGTATTTTGTGTGCAATTCATATATCCTCATATGTCCTCATGGATTTACTTGTGGCATGACGTAAAAATATTATCTATCTATCTATCTATCTATCTATCTATCTATCTATCTATCTATCTATCTATCTATCTATCTTATGATAATTTAGTTTACGTCTTTCCAAAAAAAAAAAAAAAAAAAAAAAGGCCTGGCGGAGGGGGTATTCTAGTACTCTATATTATTGAATATTAGAATCAAAATTTGGATGGTGTTAAAGGTTTGAATATGGTATGGATGTGGAGGTATATGCCTTGTCATAACATTATATCCCAAGTTCTAGATATCTGGTAGTACTTTCGCACACGGCCTTTTCGACTTGCCGGTGGTTGTGCATAGCTATGTTGGCAATTTCCTTCTTTGTACTTCTCTAATTAATTGATTAATTCGCTTCAAATGGAGGAGAAAAGAGGATTATTATCTTATATATAAGGGGAGTCTTCATGTAATAAAGAATAATTGCCAAATTTATTTTACCATTCCTACTTGGAAAAGTTGGAATCTTGAAAAGTGTAGGGGTTCCATATAGAAATGAGTATGTAGAACATATTTCATACTCCGATAGCGATGCAGATGTGAATACAATAGTAACATAATCTGGATAGATACTGAGGGCAGTTAGAACCCAGAGAGTTGGTTAATGATTTCGCGAATGAAATATGTTTTCAATGCAAGTATAGGAATAACAAAGTCTTGGATAGACATCGAGGGTGGTTGGAACAGAGAGTCGGTTGGTGATTTTACAAACCACAGACGATTTTTAACTATTTCCTACCTGAAGGAAGACATGATGGAAAGATATTAGTGGATGATATCTCTTCAGTGGCTGAAGCAGGCTGGAGCAAGTGGATGATTGTGGGCAGGGCAGGGGGCATGGAGTCAGGGGATTGCCTAGGGTTTTTGCCTGGGAAATGCAACTTTAAAGGTGATAGGCGTGATATAAGGTCGGCATCGAAGGAGCAAAACAACAACTACAAGCTAGAAAACATAGGAAGATGAAAAAAATGCTCCAAAAGGAGGGCATAAAAAGCTTGGATTTTGTTAGAGGATGTTTGGATGGACTTTGGCTCATATATTCCCTTCTCATTTTGTCCTTATCAATAATTCCCTTCTAACAAGCGACAACAATATCCACGTCACCACGAATATTCCAAGCATATACCCCACTTTCTCGGTATCAAATGCAACTGGGCGCACGGGCGACAGCCGGTCACATCGGCGGCAGCGGCGCCACCGACGCGGTCGCAATCATGACTCCGCCGTAGCGGCGCCACGGGCTATTAACGGTATCCTCGGTGGGCGATAACGGAATCCGGTATTCCTAAGATTTCCTGATAACCTGATAACGGGACCTGGTGTTCCTGAATTTTCCTTGTTCAAGTCCGGCGGCGATGGCAAAATCCATCTAATCCGCTACGCAGAAGGGCGTGCTGTGCCGGAATCAAACCTCGAGAAGAATTCCTGCATCCGAGGCATTTTTTGGAGTCCAAACAAATCAAAATCAACGGAATTAGACTACTGGGCGGCCATACAACCCCCTGCTTTTTTTAATCCTTTGATACCGAGTCCTTCTGTTAAATCGGAGCTGTTGTTTTTATATGTACTGGGGGATTGATGAGAATTCGACATATAGCTTTATGAATTTGTTTGTTTCGAAACAGATCAAATCTTTATGTACTGGGCCGATAACTGCCCCTAGGCCCTTCTGATCAATCCCTTTGTTTTCTTATAGGTGTATAGATACGATTTGCCGCTGCAGCATTGCATATGAATAGGGCTCAAAATTGGAGGTTTGTATCTGATTTAGACCTAGCTAGAGCTTTTTGAGCTTGAATAGGCTTCTGGGTTCGCCGGACCAGTTGCATCTATGGCCTTATCTAGAGATCCACCATTTTTCAACTTGGATTATTGTGTTTGGCACTGGTAGATTCATGAATACGGTGGTTCAACAGTGAAAAATTAGTCTCTGCCCAATTAATGGAATTGTCTCTTTCTGGCTTGCCACCGGAGTAGACCGCCGTAGCTGGCTATGGCTTTTTGAAGCTCGGAACGGAGCGGATAGGGCTTCAAGGGCTTGAAATTCTAATTGGGTATTTTTGCCTGTGGATCTGGAAACAAAACTATGGTGATATAGCCTTTTTTTCGTCGGTCTAGAAGATGCCAGGAATGATCAAGGCAGATAGATTTTCTTCTTCAATCAGACCAACAAACCCAAATCAAACTCCGCAGCAGGGATCGGAAGAAAGGGGGTTACGGTTGATTCATCTGTTATTTTCATGCGCAAATGCTGTAGCGGCCCAAAATCTGGATCAATCGAATTTTTTGCTGGATCAGCTCGTCGGATTAGCATGTATGACCGGGGATCCAATGCAGAGGGTAGCGACTTATTTTATGGAAGCATTGGCTGCCAGAATAACGAAAACATGGCCTGGCATATACAAAGCTCTTCAATCCACGGCGCTACCTGCCGCTGCAGCAAATCTGGCAGCAAGGTAAGCATTTTTCGACGTAGTTCCATTTCTGAAGCTTGCATTTCTTACGACAAATCAGATTTTGCTGGATTCGATGAAGGGCAAAAAAGTGGTGCATTTTTTCGATTTAGAACCCTGTAATACAGTTCAATGGATGGCTATGCTTCTCTGAAAAATAGAAAAGGTGGCCCTTCCCATTCGAGGATTTCCGCCGTAAGCGACCCCTCTGATCTTCTGAACCAAATGGGTCTCCGCCTTTCTGAATCTGCAGAAAAGCTCGATATCCTTTCCAGTTCCATCCTGTGAAAATCAAGCTCCAAAATCTGTAGTTTGGTATGCTTAATGTTAAATCCGGCAGAGCTGTTGGTATCAGTTCTGTTTTGCAGCTCCATAGTCTTCTCGAAGATGAAAAAAATGGGGCTTCTAGCCCCAGCTCCAGCTCCGGCGGTTTTTGAATTAATGGGCAGACCGCAATCCTTAAGCCCAAGCAGAAATGGGTTTAATCCCTCCGAAAAGAAACCGATCAAATGGGTTTTGATCGGATTGACCCCTCGGGAAAGAATGGCGATGTGTTACAATTTGAAGAGGAAAAATATGGGTCTAAAGGAGCAGAATCAAGCCTATTTCGGGCCTGTTCAAATGGGTTTTCTAATCCGATCAAAAGGAGCGGGGATTTGTTGCAGATTGATGAAGGGCAAGCAAAAAAGCGATTCACAGGGCTTTTTGCATCAATCCGGGCAGAATGGTTTATGCGAAGAAGGAGCCGCTGTTAGGAGAGGACCCAATGCGACAGAAAGGATTCTAGCCATTCTCCATAGCTTAAAGCCCAAAGCTTTTCGTTCTCGTAGAGCAGGAATCAAACCACAACGGATCTACCATGCCGGAAAGATTTGCTGAAGCTCTGCATTACTACTCTGCCATGTTTGATTGCTTGGATTCAAGCCTTCCGATCAACAGCTTGGAAAGGGTTTCCATCGAAAAGCACATTTTTGGTGAAGAAATAAAAAACATAGTTGCTTCCGAAGGGTCGGAAAGGATCGAAAGGCATGAAAAGCTTGAAAAATGGAGAAGAAGACTGTTGGGCGCCGGATTTTTTCCTTTGTTTTTAGGAAATTGTACTGTGATTCAAGCAGAAAGGCTGCTTGCAGCCTGCGCGGCGGATGGCTATGGAATTGTTGAACAGGGAGGTTCTCTTACAGTTTGTTGGCAAGGAAGAGCCATGTTTTCTGTTTCTGCATGGCATATTAGGTCGCCATAGCCAGACCTCAAAATTCAATTCTTGGCGCCTTTTTGTTTCCTAAATTTTCCAAAAAACAAAATTTACCCCGTTTGGGTTTTTCCTGTATTGTATTGTATTGCGTATTTTATCTTTGGGTTTAAATTAGGCACATAAATATGTTGTCCCCATTACATTTGGTTCCGGAAATTCTGGAGAAGCCTTGTCAACTACCTTGTGGAATTGAAAAGTTTAGAAAGAGCATGATTTATTTTGCTACAACTAGCCATTTTTTTCTTGGTACTTCCGTAGGGATGGACTAATGTAGTTGGTGCTTTGGGCTAGATTCAGCAAGAAACTTGCTGATGATGCCCAAAATTTTTTCCGAACCAAGCATTATATCAACATGCAAAAACCCAATGACAAATGTTGTGCACGTATCTTTCAATTCCTTCCCTCGGAATCAATAATGAACAGTTAGTGAGAATTACTGCATTGTTCCACTCATTTTAAATCCCATAAACGTTCCTCCGCCTGTGTACGGTGGCGTCGCTCAAGCTTTCTTCCAGAAGCATTTCTTTCCCAGGGTTTCTTAGCAGCGCCATGCCATAGCCGAGTTCTCACCAACATAGGGTTTCCGCATGGTTTCTTAGCACATAACACATGGTGTCAGCCTTGCGGCCCATAGCGGTTACGCACCAGCGCATATCTGCACCAACGAGGTTTATCCATAGCGTTTGCCCGAGCGAGAACAAATAGGAAGCGAAGAAAGCTTGTGATCATAGCGACCATTTTTTTGCTCGCTTTCGGATCCGGAAGCTCCATTTTTTAGCATAGGGTTTCTTAGCCTGAGTTTCTTTGTTCTCCATCAAGTCTTCTTTGCTTCGATGTCACGGCTATGCCTTCTATGTATCCTCGCCTTCTATGTATCCTAAGCCTTCTATCCCATACGTATTTTGTGCAATGCTTCGCCATAATAGGAGATCGATGCTGCGCCATGGCCAGGAGATCGAGATTAGAGCTGGCGTGGCGGTGGTAATTCTCACTAACGGTTCATTCGTAAGGAAAGTTCTTTGTCTCGGAATATTTCCACAAGAATATTCCATCGGCGAGCCGCCCGGACTTCGGCGGTCTTTCCGCCCGCCGCTTGAAAGCCCGTTTGGCGGCTCCGCCTCGGGAAATTCCCCCGTGGGATTTCCTCAACTAGAACTTTATTACATAAGCAATGTTAGTGTTGTTTCTAATGAATTTACTCTTGTTTACGTTATGCACACTAAGATTACATAAATTGCTTACTAAATTCACAATCACATTTCATAGGGATTGCAAGATGTGTTTCAGATGTACATAGATCTGCAGTTGATTACTCCATTTTCACAGTTGATTACTCCATTTTCATAGGAGCACTTTTCTCATGCCTTCTACTATGAGTTGGTGATAAAATAGTTTTCTTGTTCAAATGTTTTGTGTTTGTTTCTTATGTTACCTGAAAGATCATTTGTTAGCGGACTAAAGCACCCTCGGATGACCCCTTTGTGAGATTCACATCTAATGCTAACACCACAGCTAAACTTTTTGGCCAATCAAGTTGCAATTATTATGTTTGTGGTTTGGATGACTATTTACTAGTAGGGTAGAGCACCCCACGATGTAGCATCTAAATTTGGAAATGCGTGGCTCTTTCTTGAAACTATACTGGCTTAGTTACCCACCAAAGCTGTAGCAAAATAGACTCTTTCTAGGGCAATCGTCATTGCATATGGACCCGAACCTACCCTAGTTCTGAAACAAACAACTAATAAAATAGAAGCTTGGAAATTTTCTTGTATTGATAAGCTCATTGGTTTGCCCATCCAACTCTAAGACATTGTGAGCATCATCACAAGCCTATGGTGAGTATTCCAACATTCCGACATTCCCATTTTTGTGCACAATTTCCCTTACATCCAATGTTCCTTGCCCTTCATGATTACGTAATTCTTGATTCATTTAATCGTTTCATGCAATCATGATTATGTAATGCCTAACTTATTCCATGGTTTCTAGAGTATTGACTGCTTTGATTTGATTTATTAGTTCTATGCACTTGGGACCAGAGAAAGAGACTAGAAGACCCGGCAACTGCCCCAAAAATACCATGAAATTTTTAATTATACCTTCCTATGTAAAGCCCAATAAAGATGCAACCAATTAGGAAAGAACTTACATGAGCATACCTTACGCAGAAGAACAGTTCACATGCATAATTCAAGGCTCGACACCCTTCATGTTCTCATTTGAATTTTGCAATATAGTAGTTTTTATAAGACCCCCATTTCCCTATCTCTCTCTCTCTCTTTTTTTCCCCCTTTTTTTTTTTGCTTTGTTGAGAAGTCTATCTTATATATTGGATGGTTGTGGGGATAGGTTGGAACGGTATTATGTATGTTTAGTTCAATTTAATTATGACTAGGCGACGAGTATTTTAGGCATAGGCATATGCTTGAAACTCATTATGAAGCGAAATCGTCCATGGCCTATTGATCTTTGTGAATGTTAAAATTTAATTTTGTTTTAATTTATTTAATTTCATTCTAATATAATCTATTCACATGGATTTTTGGGTTGCCCCTAAGGGGGCAAGCCCTTGTTGAGGTGGGTTTGTGGCATATGCTAGGTATATGCCAATATATACCCAGAATATGCCAATGACTGCTAAAAACCCATCATAGGCTGTAAATGTTAGATTGCCCCTGTTGCTGGAGAGGAATGTGGAAACCGGGAAACCGGTGCTCGCTCAGAGGGTTCTTCTTAGGAGGAGCCAGTTTGTCAAGCCCGGATGCTTAGCGAGGCGCATCGTACTTTCGATTAGAAATTTTTGTGGTGGGATTCAAGGTTATTTGCTTCGTGAGAACACCAATAATATTAAGAACGAAGCTCTCGCAGAGATCCTCTTTACAAACAAGGTGCATAATATTCTTTGTCGGTCACGACTCCCAAATGATGATTATGAATGGCGGATCGTTCCGCGGAAGAATGGCTTTTCGGTGCTTGCATGTGTGTGTCTGCTCTAAGTTTGATTATGACAATAATACATGTCGGTGGGTTGGTTGTGATGTTTTGCCTTCATTGGTGTCATTTAGATTGTGGGCTGAATATGTCCTACATAACTCCTCGAGGCACCCGGGTGCATCCTGATCTGATTTCAATGCATTGGATGTGGTTCCTCTTCCGAGCTTTTGGTTTTGTCAAGGACGTTTTCATGAACTTTGCCAAGGATTGGGGGAGGAAACACTTGCAAAAGAAATCGTTAGAAGAATTTTTCAACAAAGTGAAGATACAAAAAGGAAGCATTTATGTTGGAAAATTTGAGCAATTTGTTAGCTAAGCTAGAGGACATGGCGGATACTTCTAAAGTGCAAAGAGCATGCTTTCGAGGTTCTTTACGGTATGTTCTTGCTTTCGGGCCTTTAAAAGTTTCAATTGATTACTGGTGGTATTATGTGGTTGATTCTCTTTGGATGTATGGCTCTCTTGTAGTTTTGTTTGTGGTTTTACATGTTTTATTATATGTAATGGCTCTTCATTTGTTTGCTAATGAGGAAGTTGTAAGTTGTGCATGCACTTGAGCTTTAGTAAGTTATGGTACCCATAATCAAAACCTCTTAATAGTTACAAAATGTACTTGTAGCTGATTTGTTCTATGTAGTTCCTATAAGGATGATTTATGAATGTATGGTTAAACATGAAAATGATTGCGAGATGAAGATCTTGACATTGAAGTATCACAAAGGCTGCAACAAAAAGTGCTCAACCTACGAAACTACAAAAGAATCTTGACACAACAGAGATCTAGTGGTGCATCTGTCACATTGCCCTCTGACAAATGAGCCTGTGACTTAGATAGGGACCTGAGTTGCTTTGCAAACTTATGATCGGGAGTTAGAAGAAGCGCCTGAAGGCTGGCGAGATACAACATGATAGAGCAAGGCAAAAGGAAGAAATCAAGGAACTTGAAAGTATATAGTCTTTGGTCAAGCATCACGAGGCTCAAATGTTTCAAAATCGTGCGGATGAAGCCTTGAGGAAAGCATTGTTTTGGCTAAATGCGAGAAAATAGATGAGAGTATGAGTACAAGTTAACCAAGTTGCACATAAATGAGGTGGAAGAGAGAAAAAGAAAGCTTTCGAAGAACTTCAAATGTTTGAGAGGGACTTGGTGATTTCAATTCAATGAAAGCCAGGGCTAATCAATGACATACAAGATCTTTTTCGCGAGAAAATGGAGGCAACAAAAAGTCGGGTTGATCAGCCAAAATCAAAGCAGGTAACGTTCTACATATAGGCTGCATGCTCTATTTTTACGATGTAAGGTCCTCTTTATCACTTTCGAAGTTGCATTTGTAATTATACTTTTGTACATCGGACTTGGAGGCATGTAAATCTGCCGCGAGAAGAAGCGGCATGATTTGTAAAACCTCCCTGCCTCATAGAAGACATCTATTTTATGTCATGTCATCGAGGCGGTCGGGACTCATACAAACTCAAAACCGGGCTTGCTTTAAACAAAGGCAGCTTTTGGCAATCTCAATGTTCACACACTTGTCCTCCTTAATAAGGTTCCCTAAATGTATTGTAAATTATAGTTTGCACCATGCCAAAATACATGGACATTACTTACCCTCTTATTGAGAGCTGTTAGTTTGATCTACGAATTGGCTTCTTGGCTCACGAAGTCATCCATCAAAAGCGAAACTAATATCAAAATGCCCCTCAATTCTCTGTTGACTTAATTCCTTATTTTGACAAGGCTTCTTCAATATAGGCGTATGCTCGATGTTAACATTGTACCATTATCATTAGGGCGGTTGGGGTCTCAAAATGGCCCTTATCTTGGATGCCGAGGAATTCCACGTCATGTTTCTACCATGACCAATGATGTTTTAGCATTTTTCAAAGTCGGTTATTAGTTGGCAGAGTAGAAAGAGGCGCGGGCTTACTTGGCATCCACATGGCGAAATTTCATAGGACATGTTTGTGCATTCATTGCAACCACATTAATGGCCGCATTTTGAAAATCGTGTCGTCGGACCAAAATAATGGCTACTTTTCCATACCTCTTGTGCACATGCCCACATGCACCAACCACTTTTTCAAATTTTGGCACCAAGATTTCCATTGTTCACATTAAGCGCCCTTCGTGCATCCTCTCGATCTTCGGCTCTTCATTTGGAATCCAAGTCTCCAATAGTGTATGCACGTGTTTTTCTTGGGCGAGCATAGGTTAAGCAACAACGGCGGGGCGATGTCTTGGACAAACAAGCGTGCGTTACATGCCATGTTTTTACTATCCAAATTTTCATTCTGAAGTTTTCCTACTTTTCGGCTCTTCCCATTCATCGTATTGCTTCACGCCATTCATTCTTACAATTCAACGACCGTCGTATCTCTAATTGCATCCATCATTGCTCCTAGTACTCCTACATTGCTTCTGCAGTTCATCACTTACAAAACAATAAAGGCATGGCGGTGGAAGGATATCTATCCATAGGCTTGTGGGTGAGAATGCTATCATTAACGAAGGATGACTATGGAGTTACATCGCCGGGAAGGCGACATTCATACATAATGAATAGGTAGAACTATAGGGTTCAAAATAAATGCTATGGATAGTATATTGCAAAAAAAAAAAAAGGGAAAGGGAGGGGAAGGGGTTTGAAGAGGAGGATATTTGCAAATTTGCACCCTCAATAATACATGGATCACACCATGCGAAAATGCATATGCACTTTGTAAATGTGTAGTGAGATTTAGCGTCATGTGATCCTTGCTTCTTTTCTTCCCTCTTCTTGATTTATATTCACTCCTTTGAATCAAATATTTTTCTTTGGGCTATATTTATCAGATGTCGGGGGATTTGGGACTAGGGAAAAGCATTCTTGGCATCGTTGTTGTCTAACATATGGACATAAGAGACATGCTTTTCAAGATATACATTCAGGGGCAATGGGCATCTAGTTTTACGTTGTAAAATTGTGGGAGCCGAGCTTGAAAGTCGTCCCATGACCTCGTTTAAGCGGTGTGCAAGCCTTATGAGAATGGTGTCCTTGCAATGAAGAAATGTTTGATAAGGCGTGCATCGGGGGTTGTTGAAAAAATGAGTTACAAAATATTTGCTCCATTAGAGGTGTTTACTAATGCCCACGACACAAAAAGCTCAAAAAGACATATTGTATAAAATGTAAACTTTCATGAACCTTTGGATCAGTTAACTCAAAGTGTCACATATGGAAACATTGTTAGGTTTGATAAAATAACATAAAAATCTTATTTAATAAAGCTTTGGTTGTTGGTAAAGTGTTGGCTTATTGATTATGTGTTTGTATTTTGCTTTGGGACCCTCTTTGAAAAAGTTTGAAAAACATAATATAACTTGGAATGATACATATTTTATATGCAAATGAGGAGACTATTGATGAGGGACTTGGTGTTATTATCTATTGACAACAAACAAAAAGTGGATCACACCATGCAATTTAGTATATTCAACCTTTTAGCTTATACAAAATTAAACTTGGTGTGATCTTTTGGAAAAACATGACTTCCTATAGTAAAATTACTTTGATTATCTTTTAATAAAAGAAATACATATGTGTCTTATTTGAAGTTAAGTGTGGATATGTGGCGTGCTCATTTATTGATAAAGTGTTTGCTTTTGAAAAGGGCTAATAACTTTATGTACTACTAGAGTTGGTAAAAAGTATTTTAGATGCAAATAGGATGCTTGATGTGATCCTTCTTAAAAAAAGATATGCTCTTTGAAAAGGACTAATAACTTTATGCACTTGGGGTGGTAAAGCATTAAATGAGAAGAGTGCTTGTGTTTAATTTTAATTTGACAACAAATAAGAAAGTGGATCACCGATCTTGCGAATTTAGTGTGTTCCATTTTTGTTTACATATGTACTATTAAACTTGGTGTGATCCTTCTTGAAAAATAATATGCTCTTTGAAAGGGATAATGACTTATGTACTTAAGAGTGGTAAAAGCATTTTAGATACAAATAGGAATGAGTACTTGTGTTTAATTTTAATTTGACAACAAATAAGAAAGTGGATCACACCATGCAATTTAGTGTGTCCCTTTTTTTTTTTTGCATATGTATTATTAAGCTTGGTGTGATCCATCTTGAAAAAAAAAAAATAGCTTTCAAGTAAAAAGGAAAAGAAAAGAAATATCTTATTTAAAGTGTAAAGTGTTAGTATATAAAGTGTTGGTTTATTAAAATACTATTTGTTTTAAGCTAAGTTGTAAGTTGAATATTTGTGTTTCTATTTACTTTTTTACATAAAGGATCACACACCGGTAATTTCTTATATGCAATTACTTACAGCATGAAGATTTAGCATCATATGATCCTCTTTAAACAAGGATGGCTTTGACCTTCAATGTTCATAAATTTTATGAATGTTTGCATATAAGAATGTCACATATCATATTTTCTTAAAAATGGTCATCAAATGGATAACTAGTCAAAGAGTTCTTCTACTACTTAAAAGGTTTCAAGACTCATTTTTGCTATAATTCAAATAGCAATAGAGTTTTAAAGGAATCTATTGTTAAAAGGTAGTCAAAGCCTTCTTGTATTAGCGATATCTAAACACAAACACCATAACCTTTGTACTTCAAGAATGTATAAACCCTTCACATTGCAAAGTATAATGTCATTTATTAGCATCTTCACGGACATTTCCCTTCCTTATCGGGCGGCTCATCTCAAGGAGGCGTATTCGATTCGAATGCCTTCATCCTCTCTCAATCTCTCACAATATCCTAGGAGGCGAGTTACCGTCACCACAAAATCGGACTAAACTTGAAGCGTCACGAAATGGCGGTTTCTTGCCACTCAACCGGATCCAATGGATATAAAGCGCCATCCCCGGATGTCAACACTTTTTTGAGCACGCCAAGACACAACACGTCGAGGTCTAAGTTCTTATTTTTAGACCTCTTTTTTTTTGCGATTGAAAGGCGGAGCATATTAAATTGAGTCGGTTGGATCCTTATCCACACATCATTTGGAGCTTCCATCTTTGCGTGGATCGCCGCGGCCTTGAAATGAAGGTGTACAATTTGTATGCCCGGCACAATTAAGCCGTGTGAGCCGAGCGTCCGTACTAACCTCGTTTTTTGAAATTTAGCGTGCATATGGAAATCGAAAAGTCCATTCTCCTACAATCCATGCTTTTTATACATTAAGCAAATTCAAATTTTGAATTGTAGAGGAAAACTGTATTGGGATGAAGTAAAGATCGGTTAATCTTTGGGTTCACATGGACAAAGCTGAAGGCCCAACTAAAACTTCTTTGGTGAGGCAAAAATTCAGCCCGTTTTGGAAAATCAGCCCTTACAAGATCCAACTTAGCGTGGGCTGATCACGTATTTTTTTTAATCGAGTCTTGCGACTCGCCCGAGAACTTCGGAGGAGGGCCTAAACTTCTCCATGTGAACCACCCATAAAGCCTTGCGGCCCTTGGCCCTCGAAATGAAAATCGATACAAAGCTTCAACCTACACATTCAAATTTTGAAATGTGGAAGCGGGGAAAACTTGTTATGCGTATAACCTCTAAATGAAAATAGTGCAGAATCGGTGCTGCCTTGCGCTTGGTATCGACAAACCAAGAGAGCACCGCCATGAGTTGCGGTATGCTATAATGCAAGTGGCTTTTTAGAAGCGCCACATGTTGCATCGGCTGTCGACAACCAGCGAATTAAATACATATGGCGCCATGAATCGCGAAATCCCCTTATTCAGGAGAATATTCCAAGTAAATCTGTAATGATGAGATTTTGGTATCCTAGGTGGCATGGGAAAAAGGCGGAAATATGGCGTGGAATGGCTGATAGGAGGCCATTTTTTCAGACCCCAAATCCGCCCTAATGAAAAGTCTAGAAAGTAGCATTTCCAATTTTGACTTTTCCCACATCTGAGGAAAACAATTGTTTGTGGATCATTTTTGAACAAAAGTAAGGAGGATTATATAGGCCTATTATCACATGTCATTGGAGAAATATGAGATCCACAAGTCAAGTTTTGTGACAAATTCTTATGATGTAAAGCTACAAGATGCTATCGCATAAAGGGGTTAAATCCACTAAGTTTTTGAGCATTTGAGTGTTGGGTCAAATTTGCAATAGTTTGGAGCTAATAGCTAGTAGGGCTTGCTATTAAATCATATGTTATTTTAGTCTAGGTTTGCTAGGCTCCTATACATCTTTTGTATTTTGAAAATAGGCTGGAAATAGGGCTCGCTACCATATACCCTTTGTATTTTGAAAGATCGGGTCCCTTTGCGTTCACATGGGCAATTTCACGGCCAACAAAAGTTCTCTATCAGACAAGATGCGGGGTGCTTGTGGGTTGCAACCTTTTGACCAAAGCATGTAATTAACCATGAGTAGATACCCTAGTTGATATATAATTCCAAATGTGCTCAAGTCAAAGAAATATCGTCCGTTTTCTCACTCCGTTCTAAATAGTAAATGCTTAATTCTTTGTATGGTTACCCCTTATGATCCATTATGGACATGGAGATGTTACACCATGGAGATCTTACACCATTCAACAACAAGTGTAATTTTACCCATATTTAATTTGGACATCGAGGATGTTACGTAATTTTATCCATGTTTAATTGACTTTTTGGGTTGCCCCTAGGGAGGCAAGCCTCGGTCTATGTGGGGTTATGGCATATTCCGGTATATGCCGTTATATACCGAGGAATATGCCAATGGCTACTTCAAACTGCTATCATGTGTAATGTGGTTGTTTATTGGCACTTGCATCTTGATATTTGGCTTGGAGAGGCTCAACAACTCAAAGCGCTTTTATCATCGGTTTCAACAATATCACGGACACGATTATGCTAAAAGGTATTTTGTTTGTTTTACTTTGCTCATTTATGTGGAGAAAAAATAAATAGAGCTTTTATTATCTGTTATAAATGCCGGTTTAGGATCAACATCATTTCTTGATAAGATTTGGAAATCTTGAGGTGATTTACATCTTTTGAATGTCATTGAGTTTATATTCTCCTTATATTAGGGGTCCATAATGTCTGAGGATATCGCGGACATTAATTTTCATGGTTTACAACTTTGAGACAAAAATTCTAGAATTTGAAAGCGGGTTTGTGACTTTGAATCTCTTGGCAACTATTTTAAGGGTTGAAAACATGTTGCATCTTTGGTAATTGTGAGAATTCATCACGAAGAGTTTCTTGATTTTATGAAAATTTCGCAATTTTTTTTAATGTACCCCAACGATCTATCGATACATAGCGTCATATTCAAATAATGTTTTTCGCGGGTCCAACTATGAAAGCGAGACTTGCAAAGATATATCATCATGCCGCGCAAATTCATCCGAGAGGTCTTTGTATCATCTTTATTCTTGATCTTTGCTCATTTGCAAGTTATTATTAGGACACTTGCAATGTTGTCATTTAATGCACAATCCACAAAACCCATTGGCGTTTTAGATCATTCACTTTTTAATTACGATGAAAGGTATGGCATCAACAATGAAACTAGTAGCAAAGGAAATAATTGCACCATAGATTCATGTTTAAAAGGAATATATTTGTCTTTAGGAAATTGATTGTTGGTGTTCTTTTGCTAACCAAGTTGTGCCTACTTTTTGTTCTTGTAGATTCTTTAGAGTGTCATATCATTGGCATAGAGAATCCTATCAAGTTCACTTCTACAAAGGCGTCTAATGTCTTTGAGGTTCAAGATTAAACCAATGTTTTTTTATGTAGTTTGCATCCTCACGAGCATATCATTCTTCATTTGGAATAAGCTGTTTGGATTGGTTGGTAGAAATTTTGATTGATTGTGAAAACATAACTTTGAAGTATGATTTAAGCCACTTTACCCTCCGGCCATGGAGGGCAACCCTCCGTGCGTAGCACCTTGTTTACTATGCTTGATTGACATAAGAGCAAAAACGAATTTCTTGGTTAATGAGGCTGCAATTTCTATGTTATACATGTTATGGAAAACTCATGGAGCACCCTCTAAATGGTCTCAATTTGGAGAGGTTCTTTCCTTTAAAGAAATATATACTGATGCAATCACTCACTCTGTATTTGGATATGATAGACCAATCATCCCCTCGTTGTCGTCTCGGGTGCTTTTCTTACATTTCTTCAATTGGTTCTTGGCTTCATTAATTCAAACACATTCCAACACATCAACATTATGAGCATCACTAAGCACAATAAACATTTTACTTATTTTGATATTTTAACATTCCAAACATCATTCTGAGTTCCCTTTATATCCAACATTCCATACTCTTCATGATTATGTAGTCGTTGATTTGTTTAATTCATTTCAAGCTCATCATGATTGTTTAATGCTTAGCATATTCTCTAGTTTCATGATTATTAGTGCTTTGGTTAAATTTTGTGGAGTGCTATATCTTATTATCATATGAGAAATGAAATGTACTCATAATGAGCTCTCGAGATAGAGCATCATTAGGCTCTCCTCTACCTTCTTCTCGATAATCTTCAAGAAGAGATTTATAAATTTTATATGTGCATCTCTCTCGTTTGTAAAACTTCCACAAGGTAACCCCGTGGTTTTGGCGGCATATTAAAAAAGGCGATTAAGGAATTAACTTCTATATTATACCTTGATATCTTTGGGCAATGGAGAATCAAGTGAGCCATGTCTTCTACATCCCTTGATCCACACACTTTGCAAGATCTTTGATGCGTGGGTATATCACCCATCGACCAGTTCAACTCCCAAATGTGTGTGTGTGTGTATGCGTGCGTCGCGTGCGTGCGTCTTGCGTCTTGTACCTGTGAGGAGGAGGGAGGAGAGGGAGGGAGGAGGGAGGAGAGAGTTAAATTGAATTGATTTTTTATCATTCATCGAGATTAAATGGGTCTATGGGACACAATATCATTATAAGATGAACACAATAAGCCTATTATAGTACATGATAAACAAAAACACCGTTAAAGAGGATTCAAGAAAATATTTTTTTGGATAATAAAAGCTTACTAAAGTGTGTACATTTTAGAATTGGGCTCGCATGAAAGCGACAAGAAAACTCTCGGGGATAGATAGGCTTCTCATTCATCTCATGATTTTCTATAATGGTGGATAGTGGGTAAAGCGCCGGATCGCGAACTACCCACAAAGAAAAATAAAAAAGGATGTCAATTATACAACTTGGACCCCGAATATACAATGCTAATAGATGTTGGTTTGTGTACCTCACCTAGAAAGCTTATTCTTGGGATTAACAAATCCAGCCTTTTTCAGTTTTTAGGAAAAACCTAGTGATAAGCCTTTTCGCAAAGGGCTTGGACAAATGTAAGGCTGAAAAACCGCACCAAAAAACCCACGAATGGAGAGTCCCGGCCGGTTAAAAACTTGCCAACCTATATCTACACATCACCAACACTAGAACAAATGTGAAAAAACAAATTTAAGCCCATCGCGCGTGGTGGTTTAGTGGTAAGACCTTGGGTTGGGGGTGACCCCCACCGGGGTTCAAAACCAACTAGCTACCATCGGGTGGGAGGCGTGGGTGGGTGCAAGTCCACCAACCTTGCCTTCAAAAAAAAAAAAAAAAAAAAAAAAAAAAAAAAAAAAAAAAAAACTCAAAAAAGTCGATGTTTCTTCCATTGATCTGGATGCTTTCTTGAAAATCTGCCTTCAAAAAAAAAAAAAAAAAAAAAAAAAAAAAAAAACTCAAAAGTCGATGTTTCTTCCATTGATCTGAGGATGCTTTCTTGAAAATCTCGACCTAGAATTGTTCTTTCCCCACATTCATTTTGGGCACGTAAGATTTTTACGTATCGAATGATCAATGTCTATGAAGTTTGTAGTTCCTACTTGAGAAGCTTTAGCAACAAAGTTCCACTGTATTAACTCAGGCCATCAAGCTCAAGTGGTAGTTCTTTCTCCACCGAGATCCGACCTTGCCATTCCGGCTAAAGAAAAAGATAACTCTTGGGCATGGGTCAGATTCAACACATGATGAAAAAAGCCCATGTTATTTACGGAAATAGCTTGAGAAGAAGGAGTAAAAATTTTATAGCTTTGTTGCCACACTATATTTTTGGATTTTATTTGGAGGATTAGAGCCATGGCGAAAAAAAAAGCCCAAGGATATGTACCAAATTCATATTTCGAAAATGAAGGGGAGGGAGGGAGGCGAGGTAAGAGTAATAAAAACAAAAAGATTCGAAAAAAGAAATAATCAGGAGGATTTATTCGTTTTAAAAGCTTTACCCTTTTGGCAAGTTCTAGCTTTGGAGGTCCATGAGCATGTATTCAAGTCATATTTGGATGATTAGAATGCCGGTGGAAATTTCAATGCGTTAGATTGTCGATCGGCTGTTTTTTAGTCATACCCGCAGGGAATTTTTAGCTAGTTAATTAGTTACTTTTAGAGTTTCTTGTCGGTTTCTATTTGTTTGTAGCTTAGATCATAAATTTTTCAGATGATGGTGTTATATATGTTGTGGGTTTAAATATGAGTGGAAATGTGGGTAAAGATGCGTTGCTAACTTAGCTCAGAAGAGTGTGGACTTGGCAACAAATAAGCATCTGCAAGAAAGAATCGTGTATTATTACTCGACTTGCTATAGAACTTGATAATCCATTTTTTTGATCACGATATCTCTTGAAGACATTCTTTGGTGACAATCGGCGTTTGAGGAAAACTTTCATTTGACCCTTGATGTTGGCACTACTAACATTTGATTGGGCACTTTCAATAACTACATTATCCTTCACGGTGGTGGCGGCTTGAACATTGCCAAAATTGTGAAGCATACACCATTTAGGAGAATGTTAGATGGGGAATAGAATTGCCTTGAAAAATTTCATGGCCTCTTGATTAAGTGACATCATGGAGTTAACATTATAGCTTTGTCTTTGGTTAGGCGTTATGTGAATTAAAATATCTCTCACGATTGCTTGGTTCTTTAGGGATGGAGGTTGTGTTCTTGGGTGTGGCTTTTTTTTTATTTAGGGAAGGAGATAAATGACTACACACTTTTCATTTATATCGATTAAGTGGTTTTTTCTAAGCAGCGAATAATGGTATATATTGGATTTAATGAGGTACATAAACACATGAGACATAAAAGTTGTTTGTTTCAAAGCCACATTGTTACTTTTTGGTAGGATAGTAGATAGATAGTAGTATTTTCTTAAAGTAGATCCTAGTTTTATACTTTATATATTAGAAAAAACAGATGCAACTTAGTTGACATGAGCACCAAGTTGCATATGCTCTGTATATAGAAAGAGTGGCATGCAATTTATTGTTTGTACTCTTAATGCATCTATATTGCTCCAACGGGGAAAATAGGTTGTTGCTTTAATCTTCAGCGGGCTTCATTTTAGCTCTCTGAAGTTTGTCATATTAAGAATGGAGGTAGATCTTGGAATACCCGGATCATGGAACACTTATTTTTAATGATTTCAGACTAAAAAATAATAGCATGAAAGATATAAGGATGTTTGGGATTTACACGATTTATTTTTCAGCTCAAATACAACGTATTTTGTTAAGTAAATCATAGTTCGATAATTTAGATATTAGAAAGAAATATGTGAAGCCTGGTTCACATGAGCACCAAGAGTCATATTAAAAAATGGAGCTAGATTCTAAAATGCCTAGATCATGAAACAACTATTTGTTAAATTTATGGACTTAGATAATAGTAAGAGTGAAAGATGATGTTTGGGATTTACGATTTTAGCAAGCTGTTAGTAATGGCTGCAATTCAAAAATGAAGGACAATCAAATGATTGTAAATGATTGGTTACAATTATACTATGTACCGCGGTACTTAGATTTTTATTGCCACAATGCTTGATATGTACTTGTTGATGATCCAGATGAAGCCTTTTTGATAGATGCGCAAATATAGAATGTGTTGTGAAGATTAAAATATAAAGGCGCCTTCAAGAGCGAATATGGAGATGAAGCTTCGGAACATGGGGAGCATTACTTTGAAGAGATAGAATGTTGTGGGTGAATGAAGATATAATTGTCCTATCTGAAAAAGCCCTCTTCTTTGGAGAACAATGTAAAAAAATTTGTAAGAGCTAGATTACCTTTCATGCACATGGGTTGTCTTGCACGATGTAGGCAACTATGAATTTATAGGCAGTTACATCACATATCGTATTTGAGAAGAGCGAAGAGAAAAATAGAATGGGAGATGATGTATTTGCCCAAAGGGACAAATATGTTGGTATAGAAGTGTTCACACAATCGTCAACAATCCCTCCTTTAAAGAGTTGAAAGCCACATTGTTACCTATGCAAGGTTTCCAAGCTTGAACTTTTGTCCTTAATGCATTTAAAATAGCTAATTTATAAACCATGCTTTCGGGGAAGCCATATAAATCTTCTATCCAAAATTTCATTACGTAACAAAAACTATGGAAGAAAAAGACTAATAGAAATTTCAATGTCAAAGATCATCATCGGCTTTGCTCCATCTTGTAAGCCATTGTCAACAAAATCGCGAGTGGATATCTTTGTTGTGGCCACGGTTGCAAGCTTCCTCGGCATAATGATTGAACAAAAAATAGTGAATGAGGCTTGTATAGCTTACCTTGTCGAAAAAAATTCTTTAACTTTGAGCAAAGCGGAGATCTCACCTTACATAGGGCCAAATTGGTTTGCAAATATGTTTAATCTTTGGCTAGACGGAGATGGCACTAAGTATAATAAGTTGGCTAAAAGAATTTGCTATATAACAAAACAATGTTCCATGGCGGACCTCCCTTTAGCAAATAAGTTACGCAAGAAGGGTTTGTAGTTTCAACTTACCTTTTTCATCATTATAGAGAATGATTACAAATCATTGAGCTGCGATAATCGAAGAAAAAGCACCAGCGTTTTGAGACACCTTTGGTGACACAACTTATGTAGAGTTACTTGCGAGTTAGGCTAATATTCCATGTCTAATTCTCGAACCTACTCTTATTTGAAAGAAGAAATCTTTTTTAAAACAATGACTTTGTTTATCACGTACACACTAATCGGGACAATCACGAAGCACCAAATGTTTATAGAAATCAGCTTTTTGAAGCGGGACCGCTAATGTGGACACTCGGATATCACATATCTTGATAGAACAAGCTGCTAAGAGGCGCCCGGGCATGGCGCATGTTCCAAAAGAAACAAAATCATGCATCATACCATCGACGTGCGTGGACGGTTGGCACATTAGATGCGACAACATCTCTTGTATTCTATTCTATCTTGCATTCGACGAGGGGATTTGGCCCGTTATTTGCGATCAAGAATATCCGGGACATCTGAAGAATCCTTTCCATTTTTAGGTTATGTATGGAAAGAGGGATACTTACTACCAATAATCCTATGTACAACCGTGTGATTTGCCCATTTGTCTAAAGCACGCAAGCCCTCATCTTCTTGAACATTTTACCTCAATGCGGGGCCGTCACCAAATATACCTTGTTGACATCTCTAACTTGTTGCCCTTATCCAACTCACTTGAAAGCGCCCACCAAGTCAAATGGCGGTTAAGTGCCCAAAGTAAAAACCGCTAAGTCCAACAGATCCAAACTTACCAATTATTCCCTTTCAATAGTAGGCACTAGTATGGATTAATCTGAACTCAAAAGTCATATCTTGTCGGTAAAGGTAGAAGCTCGAGAAGTGGTAAATTAGTTATACATCCTTGGATAAAATTTGGGACATTTCAACGCCGCGCATGAAATCAAGATATTAAAGGCAACGCAATCTGAGACTTGCAAAATGTAGATTTAGCATGCTTACAAATGAAATAGCGGATATTTCTTTCTACTACAAATGAATGGTGGTATTATATGTTCCTTCTTTGGGCCGATGGGTCCATGGATGTATGCATTTTGGAAAAGATCACCAAGAGGAAGCTAAATGTCATAGATAGAAAGATGCATAGTCTTTGAAAAGAACTTAAGCTGATATAGTAGCATCAACACCACAATGCTAGTAGAGGCATAGGTTAGGTAAAACAAATATTATCCTCTACGCAAAGTTGTTTTTGCTAGGAATATACGTAAACCTTTTCTTTTATTATTCTTCGTTGTGTGGAGAACATAATCATACTCGAATCTGATATGAACTATTTTTTTATCGAGTGTTCTAGTAGAACCACACTTCTTTCCTCTGTAATGGCTGCTGCTCATCCTTAGAGCAAGCTTACATAAGGGATCAATGAGAGCTTTTATGAATAAACAATATAATTGCAATTCCAGCATTTATATGGATCTCGCATCACTTATATGACTTATGGATGTACCTGAAATAAGAAACCAAATTCAACTTCCAAAAACTGTCCAAAAACTTAATCAAGACTAAGCAGATAGCACTCACATATTTTGCCTAAATATCAAAGCAAATACCAATTGGCCTTGCATAGAGCGTGTGTTTTGCATCTGCGGTGTCGGACACCAAACTTAGCGACCACGGGCACTTTTTTGCAATTGCCTCAAATGATGAATATGTTCTTAAGTAAAGCTTGGAATTTGTTGTATTACGGCTCATCAAAATTAGTGAGATTCAAAAAAAAAATGCACTTCGACTTTTGAGCAAAGATAGCAGGGCATCCGCTTGGTACTGAAGCAACAAAACCTTCTTTGCAAAGGTAGAGAGACAAATGGTTAAGTCTGCAGGTGTCTTCTTTGCAACTATGGGCTAAAAATCTCCAGAAGCTATATCTAACACGGTATATAGTTTTCGGTGAAGGCATGCACCCATTGAAAAGAATTTGGATCGCGCCTTTTTAGGTGTTTGGATCGGATAATACTCTTGCATGAAGCCAAAGGTCTTTGCTTATTGAATAGTTCAGCCCTTTATCAAGGTAAATAAACTTCGCATTGACTTTATCTGAGGGCATATCATGTATATTGGTCCTAATTAAACAACCACTTGTGGGAAAGGATGTACATAACACCCGGCCAGTCTATAGTAAACCACAACGGCCTATTCAAGGCTGGGCCTTAAAGCAGCCTTAGAGACTCTAAAGTCAAAGCTTGGGCCGGTGGTATTATTGGCGGTGCAATCTATG